>ML685902.1:442720-592486 GCA_007922175.1 Pelusios castaneus
ATTGGATCAACTTCTGTTGGTGAAAATGAAAGCATTACAACTGTATTATATCATGACTGTGCCATGTTATCTGTTCTTTACTTGTACTAAGATGTCAAGTATTGACACACAACACGAATCCATTACTCCATTGAAATGAATGAATGGCAACAGCCTGCCTTTCTCGAAAGATGACTCAGTCCCAAAGCAGGTCAGTCACTGTGTGTAGGCTGTAGGTGGCTATAAAGTCCCATTCTTGAGCGACAGACAGTCATAGAATCATAGAATAATAGGGTTGGAAGGGACCTCACGAGGTCATCTAGTCCAACCCCCTGCTAAAAAGCAGGACCACTCCCCCTAAATTATCCCAGCCAGGGTTTTGTCTAACCGAGCCTTAAAAATCTCCAAAGATGAAGATTCTACCACCTCCCTAGATAGCCCATTCCAATGCTTCACCACCCTCCTAGTGAGAAAGTTTTTCCTAATATCCAACCTTGACCTCCCCAGCTGTAATTTGAAACCATTGCTCCTTGTTCTGTCCTCTGTTACCCTCGAGAACAGCCTAGCTCCCTCCTCTTTGGAGCAACCCTTCAAGTAGTTGAAGGTTGCTATCAAATCTCCCCTCAGTCTTCTCTTCTGTAGACTAAATAAGCCTAGTTCCTTCAGTCTCTCCTCATAAGTCATGTGCCCCAGCCCCCTAATCATTTTTGTTGCCCTCCGCTGGACTCTTTCTAATTTGTCCACATCCTTTCTGTAGTGGGGAGCCCAAAACTGGACACAGTATTCCAGATGCGGCCTGACCAGTGTCGAATAGAGGGGAATTATCACATCCCTCGATCTGCTGGCAATACTCCTACTGATGCAGCCTAATATGCCATTGGCCTTTTTGGCAACAAGGGCACACTGTTGGCTCATATTCATCTTCCCGTCTACCATAACCCCCAGGTCCTTTTCTACAGCGCTGCTACTTAGCCGATCGGTCCCCAGCCTGTAGCAGTGCATGGGATTTTTCCGTCCTAAGTGCAGGACTTTGCACTTGTCTTTGTTGAACCTCATGAGGTTTCTTTCGGCCCAGTGTTCCAATTTGTCCAAGTCTCTCTGGATCCTGTCCCTGCCCTCCAGAGTATCTACCATTCCCCCCAACTTGGTGTCATCTGCAAACTTACTAAGCACGCAGTCTATTCCATCATCAAGATCATTAATGAAGATGTTGAATAGAACCGGCCCCAGGACCGACCCCTGGGGCACTCCACTCGTTACCGGTTGCCAACCAGACATCGAGCCATTGATTCCTACCCGCTGAGCCCGTTGATCTAACCAGTTTTCGATCCACCTTACGGTCCACTCGTCCAACCCATACTTCCTTAACTTGCCAACGAGAATGCTGTGGGAAACCGTATCAAAAGCCTTGCTAAAGTCAAGGTATATCACGTCAACGGCTCTTCCCGCATCCACAAATCCAGTCATCTCATCATAGAAGGAAATCAGGTTGGTCAGGCACGATTTGCCCTTGGTGAATCCATGTTGACTGTTCCTGATCACTCTATTTTCCTCCAAGTGTTTCAGGATGGATTCCTTGAGGACCTGCTCCATGATTTTCCCAGGGATTGAGGTGAGGCTGACCGGTCTGTAGTTCCCCGGATCCTCCTTTTTCCCTTTCTTAAAGATAGGTACTATATTTGCCTTTTTCCAGTCCTCCGGGACTACCCCCATTCGCCACGAGTTCTCAAAGATAATGGCCAGCGGCTCTGCAATCACTTCCCCCAACTCCCTCAGCACCCTCGGATGCAGTTCATCTGGCCCCATGGACTTCTGCACATCCAATTTCATTAAGTGTTCCCTAACCTGACTTTCCATCACCGAGGGCCACTCTTCTCTCCATTCTGCGTTACCCCGTGTAGTAGCCTGGGAGCTGGCCCGCCCTGTGAAGACTGAAGTAAAAAAAGCATTGAGTACTTCAGCCTTTTCCGCATCATCCTCCACGAGGATGCCTGCCCCATTCAGTAAGGGACCTACACCACCTCTGATCCTTTTCTTGTTGCTGATATACTTATAGAACCCCTTTCTGTTATCCTTCACATCTCTTGCTAGCTGCAACTCCAATTGTCCTTTGGCCTTTCTGATTTGATCCCTGCAGTCCCGAGCAATATCTTTATATGCCTCCCTTGTCATCTGTCCAAGCTTCCACTTCTTGTAAGCTTCCCTTTTATGTTTCAGCTCCCCGCAGAGTTCCCTGCTAAGCCACGCTGGTCGCCGTCCACATTTGCTGTTCTTTCTGCACATCGGAATGTTATCTTCCTGTGCCTTTAACAGGGTTTCTTTAAAATACAGCCAGCTGTCTTGGACACCTTTCCCCTTCAGATTAGCTTCCCATGGGACCCTGCCCATCAGCTCCCTAAGGGAGCCAAAATCTGCTTTTCTGAAGTCCAGGGTGTGTGTTCTGCTTCTTTCCTTCCTTCCATTGATCAGGATCCTGAACTCTACCATCTCATGGTCGCTGCTGCCCAGGTTGCCATTTACTTCTACTTCCCCGATCAATTCTTCTCTGTTTGTGAGCAATAGGTCTAGAGGTGCAAGGCCCCTAGTTGGTTCCTCCAGCATTTGTACTAGGAAGTTGTCTTCAATATTCTCCAAAAACTTCCTGGATTGCCTGTGCCCTGCTGTATTATCTTCCCAGCAGACATCAGGATAATTGAAGTCCCCCATAAGAACCAGGGCCTGCGACGATCTGGAAACTTCTGTTAGTTGTCCATAGAACACCTCATCCACCTCCTCTTTCTGGTCTGGCGGTCTGTAGCAGACACCCACCACAACATCCCCCTTGTTGCATTCTCCCTTAAACTTAACCCACAAGCTTTCAACCATCTTGTTTCCACTTTCATAGTGGAGCTCCGAGCAGTCATACAGCTCTTTTACATATAACGCTACTCCTCCCCCCCTTTTTCCCTGCCTGTCCTTCCTGAACAATTTATATCCATCCATGGCAGTGCTCCAGTCATGCAAGTTATCCCACCACATTTCTGTTATTCCAATTATATCGTAGTTCCTTGTCTGTGCCAGTACTACCAATTCTTCCTGCTTGTTTCCCAGGCTCCTCGCATTTGTGTACAGGCACCTAAGATACTGGGCCCATTGCCCTACTTTGCCCTGTCGATTCTCCCTCCTGTCGCATCTTCCTCCTTGCAATTTCTCCCGGTGTCCTCCTTCCCCACTCACCTGAGGTATTATGACTTCATCAGGAAATAAGAAACAATTATTTGACCCCACCCCCCAGTTCCAACTACCCCCTCTTTTATTCCTGCTGTTACAGCCCCAGCATCCCCCAAGTTCCATCCCTTCCCCCAGGTTTCCCTCAGTTTCACTTACCTGTGGGCCTTGGTCACCTTCCCCCTTCGAACCTAGTTTAAAAGCCCTCCTTACCAGGTTAGCCAGTCTGCTTCCAAATATGCTCTTTCCCTTCCTGGATAGGTGGAGTCCGTCTCTGCCTAGCAGTCCTTCTTCCTGAAACAGCACCCCATGGTCGAGGAAGCCAAAGCCCTCCTGGTAACACCATCTCTGCAGCCAGGCATTCACCTCCAGGATGCATCTGTCTCTGCTCGTATGTCCTTGCCATAGATAATCAAACGTAAAGCACAGATCCAGAAAACGGAACTGGCACCACTGCTAATATGTGAAACCTGCTGTACATTCCTCTTGGCTTGCTTTGCTTTCTCCCTTCTCAGCCACTTCTCTGTTTAGCTTTTTAGACTCCCTGGTACAGCACAGCCCTCCAGGATAGCCTGGCGCTAGCTGCGTCTTCCCAGCGTGTGGTGTTGATATTAAAAGTTTTCAAGTCCCTCTTGCACACGTCCTGGAACCTGTGCCTAGGTCAACTCAGTATCCTTAGGTGATCTGCTAGTCAGTCATACAGGAGATCTTTGGGAAAGCATCTATCTCCATCTGGTTCAGATGACCAAGCCAACGGGGTCATCAGTATCTGAAACTAATGATTACATGACTTGGTTAATTTTGCTTTCTTAAATACATAAAGAATTTTTTTTTCTAGTTTTAGGTTTTAAGTTACACTTATTGCTATAGACTCTAACCCCCATGTATGTGGGAAACCAGATGTTAGTTGTCAGTATGGGGTGATTTCATGATATGGACTTTTAGTCAGTTTCACAGAGATAGAGCGGGAACCACAGTCACGGAAAGGCCGTGGCCTGTTTGTGGGGAGAATGTTGGAGAGAGCCCACTCCAGTGAGGGGAGGAGGCCCTGGAGGGTAGGGATGGAAGGCAGCTAGAAAGAGAGCCCATGCCATACGCATCCTGCAGCAGAGGCATTTGTCCCACAGGGGCTGGGCCTGGCTCCCTGCTCCAGATATTGCAACCCTGTGTGCTAGGTCATGATGCCAGTCAAATTTGGCCCTTCTGCCCCTTCATTTCCATCTCTGGAGGGTGGATGTGCCAAATCAGGGTGGTGCTGTGACCGTGTCGTCCGGCTCTCGATGACTGGAGCTGAGTCCGGAGGAGCTGCTGATGTGGGGTCATTGCCTTTATTAAAATACATGATTGTCATGGACACCATGACCTTCGCACAAAATCATAGCCGTAGTCATCACCAAATGTTTGCAGACACAGTAAAAAACTCGTTAGGGTGGAGAATGAGTAAGTTGCAACCTAGATCTTTTTCAGCTGCTTAATGAGAAAAGCAAATAAGTAATTAATCCCCACTTTTTGGATATGCTAAGTTCTGAGGGGAAGAGAGCAGGCTATCACGTCACCCACAATAAGAAGAACTGAACTCTGACCTCAGAAGCAGACTGTCATCAATTTTAAAAATATCTAAGACTCACTACAACTTGGAGCACATACAATAACAGCATGAGTAAAGTGCACAGAGATGGGAATCCTATCAAGATAAGAAATCAATTGCACTCATATGCACAAGGATCCCCAAATTTTTATCAACGTATTGTGAAATCCACATCATTGTTTCTCTGAGGCCCTCTCGGTACAGTACTCAGCTGTTCTTTGGGCCTGGTATGGTCCCATACAAGAGAGCGTTAGTAGTGACATTTCCACTTGACTCTACAGGAATTGCTTCTCATGCTACTACAGTGCAGTATAGGGCAGTGTTTTCAACCAGTGTGCCATGAGAACTGTCCAGGTATGCAGTGAAATTTTGTACAAAGGTAATGAAAATCAGTGTGAAACAAACATTGCTTCATCTTAAACAATATTCTCTCCAGCCAAAATTACAACTCCTAAAACTCGTGAAAATTAATCATCAAATTAAAAGAAAGGCATGGGTCTTTCCATTCTAAAACATGAATATGCAGGTGGCCAAAGGGCAAAATTGAGATGATGTGTATTTTTTTTCTAGTGGATTTGAAACATTAATGGATTTGATCCTTCTTTAGCTTGTTGTACGCACTATGTTGCAAACCTCTCTAGTAAGACTGTAACCATAGTAAATGTGACATTTTATGAGCAATTCATTCAGCTGAAAAAAGGGTGTGCTGTGGAATTGTTAGTCTCATTGAAGTGTGCCGTATTACTGAAAAGGTTAGGAACCACTGGTGTAGGGGAATGGCAGCTATTTGACAGTGGTTAGCAATGCTACACACCAGTTCAGAAATGGAAGTAAAATGGTCTCCAAACAGAAAGGAAGTATTTAGGAGTTTGGCGTATAATTGCCCAGGCAGAGCTAATATTCTTATCCTTGCGCTTGGAACCTCTACTGACCCATAAGTGGGCAGTACCTAGATTTTTACATCTCCTCCGAAAGAGGAAATCATCTGCAATACAGTACTGCCTAATACCCTGCTATTTGTTCAGCACCACATCATGAAATTCTGCTACTATTTCATTCCGTACCCCATGTATTATGCCTGGTGTTATATTCAAAAACTGATCAGGTCTCACCTTGCTTAGTTTGTGGTATTGGAGAACACCTGAGCCCAAAATGTGAAAAAGGTCTAAGTAATAAAATATTAACATAGGCACCAGTTCTCACAATCATTTAGCTCACACTAAGAAAGATGATTACCCAGCCTGTTGTCTCTAATTTGGTACCTAATATTCTGCATCCAGTAGGTGGATAGTAAGAAGTATTCAATCATATAAAAACATGCTTGTCAAGCAGTAACCATGCATAGAGTCATATGTTGTCAATAAATATTGATGGTATACCATGAATAAAATGATTGGATTGGTGTCCTGCAAGGTGACGTAGATTGAAAGCCTTAAGAAACTAGACAGGGCTTCAAACCTAAGTAATAGATGTGGAAGAGGGAAATGGGGAAGATAGTCCCCTTATTTCATTGCCAGGATTATTTGAGAAACTACCAAATGAAAATGTTGACAGTAAGTTTTCCACATAAATAGGGTTTTTCTTTATTTGCCTGAGCTGTTTTACATGTGGAGAAAAAAAAATAAAATCATGTAATTATGATTTTTTTAATTAAGAAAAACCTGGTTTGGAATTTCTTATAATTGAAAGCAGTGTTCTCTAGGCATATACTTGCTATGGAATGGATCTAATACTTATTAATGGTGCTATGGCTGGGTTTTTATTGATGTAATATTGCAATATATAGGATTTCCCTGTGGTTTAAATGTTATACTTGTCTAATCTGTTGATTGTGGCCTATTGTGTAAGACTATTTCTTCTTGCCTGTATTTTTCAGATTATGGTGTGTATTTTTAAAAAACTGCCTTGAAATATTAGGTAGTAAGTGTAGTAATTAAGGAAGATTAGCTATGACACTAAATCCAAACCCACTGTAATTAAAACAACTTCTCAAAGCAGCACCAAAACCTTATGGTTTGATGAAGCATAAACATGCCACCCCATTCTGTTATAAAAGTTATTTATTTACATGAAAGGGGGAAAGGGAGACTCTAAAAGAAAACTTAATTGCCACAGTTAAGATTTCTGGAAGCCATGTTACAGTATAGTGCATACTGCTTCTCTAGTTGTTGAGCTGTGTTTTGTTGATGGCATAATGCAGTTTGTGGAGGGGTAAAAAAGTATTGCTAAAAAGTATGTCACTGAAGATAAGCTTAGAAGAGGATTTATTTGTCTGCAGGGATTCAAAGCACACATCTCAACACACATTGTTTGGGTCGAGGACAGGAAGGGCATTCATTGTATTCATTCCCTTGGCTAGTTTCGGAGGGGTAGCCGTGGAAAACAAACAAGGAGTCCTGTGGCACTTTTAAAGACTAACAAAGTTATTTATCGCATGAGCTTTCGTGAGAGAAAAATCCCACTTTGTCAGACGCTTTGAAGATGGGGAATTGATGTGTAGCCAAAAGAAGTGATTTTGGCATGAGCTGAAGGAAGCTATAGCTAAGAAAATACAGTGCAATGAAGAACGTATTAGTGTTATATGGACACATAGGGAGAAACTGCCTCCTATTTGCAAGCAGTGTTTCTAAAGAAATATAATGTGTAATAAAACCTGCTGGTAGATGTACATAATATTGAATAGAATGACTGACAAGAATTCTCTATCATTTACTTCTCTTTACTTCTGTGTGTAAGTGAAGTTAGATGTCTGATTACAAGATTTTTCTATAACACCAGTTAAGTTGTTTAGTTGCTATTTAGCCATTTTTAATTTCTTACATTTATGCTCCAGATTAACATGGAGGGAGCATGGTATTTTTGTTGTTGTGGTTACAGTGATTCCTGAGATTTGGAGACTGCAGCTGTTCCCTTGAGGAATTGTTTGCCTCTCTGCGAAATCTCGTTGTGGTCCGCTATGTGCTAAGAATTTGAATAATTTTGCTGTGGCTGCTTTAAACGTAAAAAGCCTGACCTTAGGATATTTTATCCATATGTTATTTTGCTTCCAGGGCTGTGTGACTTGAAGTCTCATCATACAATTGTGGAAAGCTGTACTAACTGTAAGACTTCCTCTGGAAAGAGATATTTCAAGGTTTTTCCAATGTGTGCTCTGAGAGCCACTCAGTGGGAATCTGTGGTGCTCAGCATTTCACAGGATACATGTATGTTTTATAGAGCTAATATACATTAAGTACTGCCTGAGGTCTCCTGGCAAGTTTCTAATACTATCCCTAGTGTGCAAAATTTGATCATCTGGCTTTTTTTTTTTTTTTTTTTTAAGGACATCCATTGAATGCTGTCTTTCATACATTCTTATTCAGAGTCTGGAAAGGGAAATACATTATTAGAATTAATATGAAGAAAGTACTAATAAATTTAAAAATAAATAATTACAAAGATAATTCTAGTGAATTTCCCAGTATTTGCACAGTAAAGAGGCCAAGAAGTCTCTCCTGATTTTTTTTTTTTAAAAGTATTGAAGAAACACTAGGATACACAAGATAAAATCCAGATGTTTATTCAGGCTCATGACACAGTTTACAGAGGAGTATTCTTTGTTTGTCTCCCAACAGATGTAATTTTTTTAATTGGAACATATATTACCACTTGAGATCAGTGAGGATCCCATGGTGGTATTAATCCCCAAAGGAGAACACACTTCAATTATTATGCATTCCAAATAGATATCCTGGAGATTTTACAGTTCTGTTAAAGTGCTCCCAAGGGGAATATTAAGGCGGAGAGAGCCCTTCTCAAGTACTAAAGTCCATGTTAGAAACACATTTTGAACATACACATTAACCTTGTTTGAAGAATTATGTTAGCATTTGACCTAGAATTTGATTAGGTGACTTGCTTTTACCAGCTGTCATTACTTGGGAGTTGTTAAGAATATTTCGTCTCTTGCGGGAGAGGTTGTAAAAATACTTTTGAAAATGAAGGGCTTTAAAACTGCATAAAGATGTATATAACATTACATGGTAAAAGAAAGTGGGGTTATTGCTCTGGTATGTTAAAGTCCAGGAAAATGAATACAGAGTGGAGCATCAGCACCTTGGGTAGATGCACAATTAATTAAGCATGGAGATGTGTGAAATAAACAGAGCCCATTAATTTCAGGTTGGACAGCACTGTGTATCTTTGTCTGGGGCAGATTAGTTAAGGTTTGAAGTTGTCAACTCAAGGAAGGCCTTTCTGTGTATAGTATTTTTTTATGTCCTGATGCCTTTATTTCTAGACAGTGAGTCCAGAAATTCACCACATTGAATCTGGATGTCCAGTTAGTGATTCACTTCTACCCAGCTTGCCAGAAACATTATTCCTGAACGCTGGGATATTTGTAAACAATGTGGATTTTTCAATATATACTTTATTTTGCAGTAGTAGAGGCGGGAGGAACAGAAGCCAATCACTTCTGTTGTCTGTGTCCGCAGCAAAGAAATGCTTGGGAGTACTGAGTAGCACTCTTATAAACGTAATGTCAGCCAAAAACGTTTTGGCTAACGCTTCAGTAATAACACTAGCAAATACATTACTTGCTGCTGATTGAGGAGTGACCTCATCATAGAACCTTCGGTGAACTGCTGTTCCGTCCCGCCTAATTACTTGCCCTCACTATCGCAATAAAATGTGGGAGTTGGAGGGGGTATTTTTCCAGCGTGCTGACTATTCTGCATGTGAACTGCTGCTCTGGAGGGCAGCTAGTCCGGCCTACAGCTAAGGCCTTCTGTACCTATTTGGACTGTGTGTGGCTGGTTAAAAATATAAAATACTAAACTTTTTTTTTTTAAATAAAGTTTTAGGACCTGATCCTGAAAGGCTCTGGGAACTAGCAATTCCCATGACTTTACAAAGCTAACAAGAACATACCGGGACCACCACTTGCTTTAATGTAGATCCAGTTGAACTGTATACAGCTGAGGCTAGATTTGTTTTTAAGACAGCACGTTCAGAGCACAATTGTGACTTAAATGTACAAAATTGTGCACATTCAAATTAGAATTTGTCTGGTATGTCTAGGGGTGTGAGAAAAATGCTAAACTGTTCACACTGAATTATCCAGTTACCATTTAGCACTCATTGTCACACGCGTTGTACTTGTGCCCTGAGATGGCCATGTCCCAGATGCAACCACATCATTTGGCTCCCTTGGGCATGCAGTAGACTTTGCACGTTTAAGTGACACCTGCTGAAGAAATATTTTTATATGTACTGCTCTGCATTTTGTGATTATGATTCAGGAACGTCTTTGCAAAAATGTAGCCATTCTCATGGTTGTATGTGGGGGTTTTGTTTTTGTGTTTGTAAAAGGACACGGTCAGCTTGCAGGGAGTACTGTCCCCTGAGCCCGGAGGCAACAGTAACCCTACCACAGGTATGTCTTGTAGAGAAACCCAATGATTAGTTTTCTGGACATGGCAACTAAAAACTGACTCAGGTTCATGAGCCCCAGGCCGAGGGTCTGTTTAACCACAGTATAGATCTAACAGGACTTGAGGGGTGCGAGGGTCCCAAGGCTCAAACTCTTTCACCTCTCTGGATCCTAGGGCCCTGGTTCTAGCCCAAGCCAGGATATCTACACTGCAGTTAAACAGACCTGCAGCCTTGGGCTTACAAGCCTCATTCAGCTGGTACGGGTCAGATGCGGACATTTAATTGGAGTGTGAACGTGTATATTTTATGCGTGGTGGTGGATTGTGTTCTAGTGGGAGGTTTTCACTTTGCGGAATTTATAAGCTCATGAAAGCAATTGACTAAATATTCTTCCTTGAATTTTATATTGGTTCCTTGGTGAATGCTGCAGTGTTCATTTTCATTTCTTAAATTGGACTTTAATACTGATACCAGAAATGCCGCACTGAAGAACACATTTGCAAATTTCATTAAACCAGAAGGGGAAAATACTCTATCCTCTAGTTGTTTGGCTGAAGGATAGGGTTTCTTTTTTCTTGGACAAGGAAAGCTTTCTGATTGAATAGTTTAAAATATGTAGCACCACTTATATCCTTAAACAAGTTTCAATATTCCTATAATGGGTTAAAACTGATAACAATATTTCCTATACCTCTTGCTGTTTTGTGCTGACAATGCATGTGTGTGCACTCTTTAAAATGAGTTTCTAGTCCTGCCCATTGCTTTCCGTATGTAACTCATACCAGTCTGGACAAAAATGTCTCAAGCCCCACAGCTGCAGCAGGAGTTTGAAGACGCTTATTCCACCTCTGCTTGCCAGGAGTTGTAATTTAAAAGGCCATAGAACTGTTAACATTGGATTTGTGTCAGTTTATGCTACTTATCAAACTTCGGAGTAATGGCAAAACTTGACAGGACCACACCCTCAATCTGGGCTTCAGAAAGGAAACAAATAACCTAAGTGCTGCCATTATGCATCCTCCGCTGGGCCTAGAGGTTTGGAGAGTGGAAGGCAGGAGGAGGTGGCATACAAGTGGATGGGAGGGACTGGAGCAACTTAAATCAAAGCAGTGAGAGTCTCAGTAATGAGATACCAGCCTTACTGAGGTAATCTGAACTGTACTAACGACTTGGTTTAGAGACCGGAATGGGAGTTGAAGCTGTTCTCTGGATCAGACCCTTAATTTTCCTTTTTTTGGAATTCAAATTCTACTGTAAGAGGTCACGTGACCTTTGAGGTATTAAAAAGCACTGGAGAGAAGTGTGCCTTAGTGGCCGAGAACAAGAGGTACGAAGCAACTCTTGAGTCCTACTGTTTAACACAAGAAGCATAGCTGATTGTGGCTCTTCTGTGCATGCCAGCGGGAGGTAATCATGTGCTGGACTTTCAAGAGAGGCAGGAGTAACTTGGGTTTGAAGGGATGGAATCAGGCGCACAGTGTCATTAGGAGCTTGGAAGATTCCTGGGCCCCTCTGACATGGTGAATTAAACTCAAGAAAAACAAAATAGCTCCTAAAACATAGCCAGGTTGGTAAAACTAACTTCCTGTATGTAAATTCTATTTGCATAAAATGGCATGCACTATGTGTGAGGTTTCCGAATTAGCACATGTTAATACCTTTTTTAAAGGCATTGTTATAGATTCCTTCTGAGTAATGAGTAACAGGCAGAAAGTTTTATGCACTGGTCATGGACCATCTGGGATAGACTGAGTTCTAAAGAGCTTAAATAACTCTCCAATGACTAACTTCTTATTTAGGCATAACTGTTCCTTATGAAAACTATCCATATGCTTGTTTGTCCCGTATGAGATTAGAAAGATTTTTGGAACAGGAGTCTTCCTGTGTGTATACAGTACCCGGCACTTTGAAGCCCTGACCGTTGGGAGCTATGACAATAGAAAATAATTCTTGTACCTAAACAATCAGACACTTAAATTAGCTGAAAACACACACAAATGTCTTGAGTTTTTAATGTAAAGGTCTTCCTCTTAAGGCCCTGGGACATAGTAATGCTTTGTGTTATTGGATATGCAATTTAACGTTGCTTTCTATATGCACTGATCTCACATTCAGTCATATGTATGTTTTTTTACCGCATGCTGTGAGAAACAAAACATGTTTGTTTGCATATGGAAGGTCACTCCTGAATACTTGTTTTTCATATACAAGATCACAGGTTCCAAAAAATGTTGCTCTGTTCAATCAATACATTCATTCACAGTGTGTGCAACTTCGGTTGCCACACCTACAGACTAAGGATTTATTAGACAATAACATAATGTGCGTTTCTAGTATGTGTGATTCTTTTTCTAACACGTAGGGCCCTAGTCATATAGGTGCTGAACAGTCTCAACCCCTGTTTTCTTCAGTGGGAGTTGAGGACACTCAACAATTTGCAGAATTTTACCTTTTTTTACTTAGTTATTGCAAAAACAAATGTGACTAAACACACAAAAGGCATTTGAGCTCTGAAAAAGCTCATTGGAATATTTAAAAAAAATAATCAAAACAAGAACAAAACCAAATCTCTGTGTTTTCCACACTTTGATAACTCTAGAAAAATCAAATTCAGTTTCACCATTTACTGGGAAAAGGTCATCTTGAAGTAAAAAAAAAAACAAAAAAAAAACCAGGCAGGAGAAACTTGAGTCCAAAGCTTTGCAAAATGATACAAGCGCCTGAAAGCAGGTTTATAATGAAAATGATTCTTAGCATGAAGCTCTCAGAACAAGAATTCGAATTACACTTGCTAAGTATAATTCTGCAAAAATGATTCATCTGGAAGTCAGGAGAAAATGCACTTGTTTACACACAGGATGGTACGTCATGTCACGTGCATTATTATATGAAACAGACCCATGTCCCGCTGGCTGGTAAAAGCCAATGAAGAACAGCTGTACCCACTATCAGCTGCCCTTGAGGACTGGTATGCCAGACCAGCCTCCAGGAAGATTAATGAGCTCAGCTGGTTGTAAAAACAAATAACCTAAGCCTGCCTGCTTTCGTGCTCCAGCCCCTGTCAGGCCTTCCCTCCTCATAGGGGTGAGCTCGCTCTTCAACACTCTACACCCATGACTATGGATATGCCCCCCCTCTCGCTCTTCAACACTCTACACCCATGACTATGGATATGCCCCCCCTCCTCCAACACTTCTGCTGTGAGATTGATTGACTAAAAATGTGCATGACAAAGCGGTATCCTTAATTATAACACCTCCTCTTAAGGGGTAGAGTTAAAGTTGCACAGACAACCTAAACATTAACACTTTGTGGCATTTGGAGTGCTTAGGTGTGCAAATTTCATATTCTGCTAATATATAATACATTGAAATGTAGGGCTGAAAGGGACCTCCAGAAGTCTTCAAATCTAGCCCCCTGCACTATAGTAGGACCACATAAACCTTGACCATCCCTGCCAGGGATTTGTCCAACCTGGTTTTAAAACCTCCCTTGGAAGCCTGTTCCACAGTGTAACTAACCTTATAGTTAGAAAGTTTGTCCTAATGTCTATTCTAAATCTTCCTTGCTGCAGATTAATTTTGTTACTTCTTATACCTTCAGTGGACATGAACAACTGATCACCGTCCTCTTCAGAGCGGCCCATGACCTATTTGAGGACCGTTATTAGATTCTCCCTTCAATGGTCTTTTCTGAAGACTAAACATGACATTTTTTTAACCTTCCCTCATTGGTCAGGTTTTCCAAATTTTTTTTCATTTTTGTTTGCCCTCCTCCGGGCTCTCTCCAGTATGTCCTCATCTTTCCTAAAGTCTGGTGCATGGAACTGAGACACAGTACTCCAGGCAAGGCCTTGCCAGTGCTGAGTAGAGGGAGACAGATACTTCCTGTGTCTTACATACCAAAGGCCTGTTAATTCTGAATGATATTAGCCTTTTTGGCAACTGCAACACATTGTTGACTCTCATTCAGTTTGTGATCCACTATAATCCCCAGATCCTCTGCAGCACTCCTATCACCTACCCAGCTCTTCCCTGTTTTGTAGTGGTGTGGTGCGTTTTTTTTTTTTTTTTTTTCCCCTTCCCCCTACATGTACAGTGCTGCAGTGTCATGGTTATACCAATATCACTCTACTGCTGCAGTGTGTCTGGTGAAAACACTGTTTACCAGCAGGGAGACCTCTCCCATCGGCATAAAAACCCCCCACTTGCGTGGGCAGAAGCTATGACCATGGGAGACACTCTCCTGCCAGCATAGAGCTGTGCACACAAGCGCTTATGGCTGTGTAACTTACGTCGCCTGCGGGGTGAAATAGATTTTGCTGCCATAGGGTATGCCAGTATTACAGCCTAAGTGAAGTTCTTTGCACTTACCTTTACTGAGTTTCATTTTGTTGAATTTCAGACCAACTCTCCAATTTGTCACAGTCATTTTGAATTCTAATTCTGTCTTCTGCAATGCTCACAACCCCTCCCTGCTTTGTGTCACCTGCAGATTTTGTAAGCACATTGTCCACTCCTTTATCCAAATTATAAGCGGAAATAATGAGTAGTACTGGATCCATGTCTGACCCCGCTAGGTACATTCTCCTAGTTTTGACAGTGAATTGTATTTATTTGTAAACTGCATCAACATTAAATATGTTACTGGCACAGTCAAGACCCTGAACTAGATGAGAACTGTGACTCTGTTCTGGTGTGGCAATATCTACCTGACTTTGAAAGGCCTACTAACTGCATTGCTTAAACTGACAGAATCCTGTACATGCTCCTTTTACGTGCTGCATTTACTGTTCTGTTTTACCTGGTTATGGAGAAAAGAATCCAGTGTTGCACAGCTGTTAATTCAAAGAAGGATGTCACTCTTAAAGTGGGCTCACCTCTGGGTTTGCACCTCCAGGAAATAGAAATACAACATATAAGCATCATTGGGCGCTGTAGGTCAAAGTTGATTATCTTTCTAGGACCAAATGAAGGATCATCTGATCCAAAGCAGTAGTCTCTGCCACTGCTGCTGCTTTCTCCTCCTACTTTCCTTCCTGGCTTGTAGGATGAGTGGGACGTTTCCTTCTCCCAATGAATCCAGCTGGCTGCTTGTTCAGATTGGGGGGGTTTTCCATTCTCTTTCTTTCCAACTGGCTTGATGAAGCGAAAGAGGAAATCCCATTCATGGTGGATTTTGGTTGTCAGCACTCATCTCTGAATGCTCTGACCATTGTTTTGCTGGTTGCACTGTTTTTCATTGCAACAGCTTTTAAGTTGGAGTGTAAGCTCTTTGTGGGAAGGCCTTGTATGCTTTACTGTACTCTGAGGTAAATACTTAGTATGTTTCCAGGAACTGTAGAAGTACAATATACATATAAACAGAATTTCTTTTTTTTCAAGAGAGAGCAGGTGCTTTTTTGGGTTGCTGTCAAGGGATTTCTAGGCCTAGCACAATTAAGCCATTTCAACAAGAGTGCATGTACACACACACGCGCGCACGTGCTCAGATATTGACTTTAACAGGAATTATGTGATTAACTCTCTTCCCTGGCTAAGGATACCTCTGTCACAGTTTCCGTGACTTTCTGGGACCCCCAGAATATCTTCCAGGGCAAGGCTGGAGTAGCTGTCAGCCTTGAGGCAGGAACGACACCCCATGGAAGAAATAGCTACCAGGGTTAAGTAAGCCACCCTTCTCACATCCACCCACCCCAGGTCCTCAGAAAAGCTGGTCCCTGGAGCAGCAGTGTGGTGAGGTCAGCCCCCCAGGAGCAGCAGTGGGGCTGGAGCAGCTGCCGGAGGTGAGCCCCCAGCAGTGCTCTGACTGTTAGTCCCCAGGGTATTTTTCAGTAAAGTCAGGGACAGATCATGGGCTTTCAAGTATTTTTGTTTACTGCCCATGACCTTTCCCTGACTTTTACTAAAAATACCCTGACTGAATTTTAACCTTACCTGTGGTGCTCAAGCAGTCACCAAGTCAGCATCTTGTGTAAAGCATGGACTTGATGTGAGGGGGTAAAGACACTGTTTTCCATGTTTGCTGGTGTACAGAGAGGAATAGGAGCTTGTTTGCTTTCCAGACCCCACAGCTACAAGCAGTGACGGTGGATTGCATAACCAGAGAGTTGTAATCACAGATCCATTCTTCTCCCCCATGATTACAAGCCCTGAGGTGGGAGATGGCTGCCCACCAAGAGGCAGCAAGACTTTGCTAAAAGGAAAGGCACATGTAAGCGCTGATGCCCAACAGGGAAAATCTGTTTGACAGCAAGGAGATATTTGGGTATGTGTGTGTAAAGACTTCATCTTAGTGTGTGCAATGAAAGTTTCCCCCATTTTAGCCTCTTGCCTGGCTGGAGGCCATCACTATTGCCAGAGCCTAGCAGTTGTCCAGCAATATTTTTCATTGAAAAAGCTCCTAGTCACCAAAACATATTTATCGTTGAACTGGAGATTGCTCAAGAGGTAAGTAATGCTTTTTCTGAGTACATTGTGTCTGAAGGAGACAATAGGTCTTCCAAGATTTGGCAAGGGTAATTAATTGCTAACAACAAATGTAATTACTTGTTTTTCCATTCACAAACAAGGGTGGGTGACGGATGCAGGAAACAGATACAGATTCCCCAAGAAAAGGAGGAAAAGTGCAAGAACAGATGACTGAGAAATGGGAAATAGCCTTCAAGCCGAGCCCACCACTGAAGGATTTTTCATTCATGATTTTAAACATGAAACAAACAATAAATTAATGAAACAATGTTTACAATACATTATCTGTGGGATACTGTGGCCCCAACAAAGCAGAAACCCATTCTTTTAAAAACTAATTATCTTCCTGCTTCATCCAATTCTGTCTCCTCATTTTGCTTAGCCTGTTTGATTGCTAACTTCTTGAAGCGTGATATGTCTTTATATTTGCCTGTAAATTGCCATACACAGCTTTCAGTCAATAACATATGTATGTATATACATAACCCTGGGGACTAATGAGCTTTAAAGATCAACAGAGGGAGGCTATTGCCTATAAACAGCTGGAATTTAGAACACTTTTGAATGTACTAGTAAATGCCTGATCAACAAGATAAAAATCATGGAATCGACATAACATTTGCTTCCATCATGCTGTTCCCCCTGCTTGTGTATTGTAGCACTTCCCACTCTTTGTGCCTGTCTTGTCTATTAGATGGTAACCTCTTTGGGGTGGGACAGTCTATACTCTGTGTGTTTAGAGGGTGCTTAGGACACTGGGCCCCATTGGTGGCTGGTTGCTAGGTACTACTGTAATAAACATGATTAAGATCAGAACAGTGACACGTAATAAACATGATTAAGATCAGAACAGTGACATGGGGGTCAGTTTTGGAGTGGATGAAGCACTAGTTTAGGTAAAGACAATAGACATCATACATTTCATATATAGGATGACCAGAGCTGTCAAAAATGGCTTTATTCAGTGTTCAAATGAATGACTTGAAAGAATGATCATTGTCTTTGGTTTGGAACATTGAGGGGGTTAAAACTGAAGAGGGAATGAGAAAATGGGGCAGGGATGGATGGAATGGGGTAAGATAGGAAGGGACAAACAGACACTAATGGATTTCCTCCCTGGTTTCTTATAGCAAGGAGTGATTAACATCACTCACACTGAATAATGCTACCTCTGAAGTGTGAAGAGTGTACACAATTGGGCCCATAGATTGCAACCTGTCTGCAGTAAGAGTTGGGCATCTTTGAATGTTGGTTCAGCCCCAGCAGTCCTAGATTAATAAGTAAAAACCTGGCATGGAGGGAATGTTGTGCAGTACAAAGTGCAAACCAGGGTTCATCATCTTTTTTCCCTTATAACCTAAGCAGGTGGAATTAGAGAAGACTTGTAGCTGCAGTTCTTTCAGCTGCCTGGATAGAAAGAGGAACTACTACTAGCACCATTAACTGAGCTCTAAAGGAAGCTTATTTTAGTCCTCCCAGACAGAGGATAGGCGTGGTAACAGGCGTATAGGGGGAGAATAGAGTTATGCAAAATAAAACCAAGACAGAGGTCTGATATGCATTTCAGATGCCACGACTATTTCTCAAAAAATTTTCAATTTCAATTTTTTTGGCAAAATTTTTCATTTAAAAATTGCTTTTTGATTTCAAATAGTTTCAAAACTATTTTAGTATCTATATAGCTGGTCAAAATGCTCTGATTTTCAAAAAAGGTAGTCAATTTCACAAAATCCAATACAGTAGAACCTCGGTTAAG
Organism: Pelusios castaneus; assembly: GCA_007922175.1. NCBI lineage: Eukaryota > Metazoa > Chordata > Testudines > Pelomedusidae > Pelusios > Pelusios castaneus. The sequence goes on from ML685902.1 coordinate 461,136, forward strand.
AACACCAGAGTTACAAACTGACCAGACAAACATACACTTCATTTGGAAGCAGAAGTATACACTCAGGCAGCCACAGAGAGTAATGGAAAAGAAGCAAATACAGTACAGTGCTGTGTTAAACATAAACTACTAATAAAAAGATAAGGAAAGCAACATTTGTCTTCTGCATTGTAATGTTTTGAAGCTGTAGTAAGTCAATGTTCAGTTGTAAACTTTTGAAAGAACAACCATAATGTTTTGTCCAGAGTTACGAACAACATCCATTCCTAAGGAGAATGAAGTTATTTACTGAGTCTCTCAACAGCTCTGCCCAGGATCAGGATTTCATACCCCATCTACCTTTCCCCTGCAGGGAGAGGCTGCAGCACCTGGAGTTTGGAGGAAGATATACTTGTCTACTCCGAGTGAGCATCATGGCAGCTGCATGGAACTGAGACAGAAAGGATCTCATGAAAATCAGGAAATGACATAACTAGCTAGAAAACTTCCCATTTTCAAATAGCACAACATAATTTGTATTAAAAGTAATAAACAGCACATCACTGTTTGTTCTCTTAACTGAGTTCAAACAGTACATCCCAAAATAGTGGATTATTGTAACATGGATTCTTGACGACCAGTGTCTCAGGCATGAAACCGGATATATGATATAGATATAAGTTTAGATCCAATGTCCAGAGATTAAGCCGTTTAGAAATAATCTAAGTGTGGCTGCTCATCTTTTCCAAACAGATGTTTGCTTAGAACAAGGCTTCTCTAAACAGAGATCGTAGATGGAAACATTTCATTCAAGAGATGGTCATGTTTTTTTAAAAAATTACATAAGGCTTTCAAATTGTTTTACATTAGAACCAATGAAAGTTACAGATGTGTAGCGGACCACTTAACTCTCCTTGCTCAATGTTTGAACAAGTAACAATATTTTTAAAAGCAGTTTTTTTCCTTGTTTTCTTTTTGAGCCATAGTCAGTGGTAAGGAAAAGGTGCGTGGAAACTCTTCCCTCAGAGTGTATGAATTCTCAAAAGAGACTACATAGAATGTAAAGAATGATGTGTGGCTGGGACTGGTGTGTTCCCTTGTGATTTCTAGGCACACTGCCCCTAGCTTGTGTTTCTTATTAAAGTCTGGCAGCAGTCTGTAATGTTAGCTTAAACCAAAATCATCAGCTAGGTTTCTCAAATCAGAACACAACTTAAAGTATTTGGCCCAGTGAAAACAAAATGATCAGCAGCTAACGGCCTAATCCAACTCCTGTTGCATTCAGTGGGAATATTTCTGTTGGCCTCACTGGGAGCTGGATTGATTCCTGTCTAAAAGAATGTTTTGGCCCTGAAATTCCCGTTAGTTACTTCATCAAGTTGAATTTCTTTTTGGCCTCATTTCTGCTTTTTATGTTTAAAAAAGTACTTGCCTGAGGAGTACAAGGTTAAGGGGTAACTCTGATTTTAAAGAGTAGATCCTCAGGAGCCGTGAATCAGTTAGCTCCAGGAACTGTTCCATTGTTTTCTGAGTCTCTCTTTATAGGAGCATGTAATCTACCGCTCCCACAAAAGAGTTGAGCCTCATTTTCTGTGGTGTAAATCCCCAAGATGTGGCCTCCAGTTTTATAGGCATTTTAAACTTGCATGAATCAATACAAAGAGCTTCAGTTTTGTCTCTAATCATGCAGGTGAGGTCTGCACTTCAGTAAAAAACTTAGTGGCACTAGTCTCAGAGCTTGGGTCAGCTGACTTGGGCTCCTAAGGCTCCTACTGCGAGGCTAAAAATAGCATTGTAGACATTTGAGCTTAGTCTTGGGCTAGAGGAGCCTAGATTCAGAGACCCCGCCCCCTTTCAGGTTCTCAGAGTCCCAGCCCCACATCACTCACGGGTCTCAGAGTCCTAGAGCTTGCAGTGTTGAATAAACCTGGGTCTTCATGATTGTGATGGGACAAATGGGGAGAGAGATGAGAACAGTAGCTCCAGAACTAGAGGGTTGTATTCCTATCTTCTGACTTTAGTGGCAAAAACCAGTGTAAAATGACTTCATTTAGCTCCTGTAAGTCCTACAGAGCCAGAGCTGAGACAGCTGAGAGAGGAGGATATGGATTTTGTTCCTTTTTATGCAGCTTCAAGAGAATGGTGCAAGCAACCAGAATTTAAACTTTGGAACCCTTCTGTAGGAAAAAAGCACCCCAAAGGCCTTGTAAACTGAGCTCATTTGATGTGGCAATTAATGAGACAATAAACATAGAATTGCACTGCAAAACTAGAATGTTTGGGCAGCAAGAATGCTGAAACACTAGGATGTGGATCTGCTAACACTTGAGAAATACATCCACCACAAAACCTCACAAAAACCCCATACCCACCAATTGTGGGAAATTTTTTCCCTTTTACATAATAGTTCTCATTGATTTAAAATTGCGTTTGTAATGTGATGCCAGTGAAATATTTCACTATAGGAAATATGAACCCAAAACTACCACCTTTCTTCAAGTGAGTCAGAAATTAGAAGAATATTTAAACTTGCTACAGCTATTCCCCAAGAATACTGCAGTGTTTTACGTGTGGGTGGGGCTGGGAGACAGCACTCAGCAAAATTCTTTACCTAGGTGGCTTTGTGGAGTGTCAATTAGGCATGATTGTGCTTTAAGTAAATAACCCTCCAGCACGTTCCGTGTACTGAACAGTTCACTTTAGTGCGTGAATAAAGCTGCTCTCTGTGACAAGAGAGTGGGAACAGGGCCATGGCTACCCAGATGCCAGTCAAGTACTCCAGTGCAAGAGATCTGTGGGCATTTGCCAGGCTCATTATCATCCTGCCTGGACTGGCGGTCCTACAGAGATGGATGAGATCTATGCTCAGATCCAGCAAGGAGAGAGCAAATCTCATTTAATAATGGCAGCACATTCAGCTGTCACTGGGACACGTTAATGGCGCTGTTATCAGGACTGTATGAAAGGGAATTAAGGGGCTTAGCATTACTGCTGTAGGGATTCAGGGAGATGCTGCCTGTGCCGAAGGCAGGGCCTGTCCCATCAGCACAGGTAATCCATCTCCACGATACACGATAGATGGGTTGATGAAAGAACATTTCCATTAACCTAGTGCTGTTTACACTGGGGCTTCGTTCAGCTTTACTACACTTCTCAGGGATGGATTTTGTACACTCCTGAGTGATGTCGTTAAGCCGACTTAATTTTCTAGTAAACCAGAGCAGAGTGGGAGAACAATATTGAGGTCTGGGGGCAAGTCATTTAATCTCTATATTTCAGTTTCCCCATCTCTTCAGTGAGGATGATGCAACCTGATCTCTCAAGGGTGTTGTGAATATAAATCATTATTATATGTGAGGTATGAGAGCCACACAAGAGCTGTAAATAAAATGGGTAAAAAATCTCCAGGAGGACCCATCCTCGGAAGAGGGTACCAGCCAGGAGGTAGTTTCACTGGATTACTTAACTCAGAGGCAGCTTTTGGGGCAGGCGCACGCCTAGGGCCCTGAGCTATAGGGGGCCCCCTCGCCTGTCCCAAAAGCTGTGTCTGCCTCACTTGGCAGCAGGAGGAGGAGCTGGCCGGCCCCTGGGTCTGGGGCTGGCAGTGGGGAGCTGGGGCTGGCTGGTGGCAGTGAGCTGGGTCTGCGGAGGGAGGCAGGGCGGGGCTGGCAGTGGGTAACTGGGGCTGGCAGCGGGGGGCCCCTGTGGGCCTATAGGGGGCCCCACAATGAGCCCCCAATAGACAAAGGCCGCCTCTGACTTAACTAAAGGCTTTGTCTAGCAGTTTTAGTGTTTAGGTTCTGGCTTCCACATTAGCATGTCGGAATTATTTATTGTTTGGATTACCGTAGCAGACGCAATGTGCTAAGCCACTTTCCAGATGTACAGTGGGGGAAATCCTGGTCCCACAGATCTCAATGGGAGTTTAGCCATTTACTTCCATGGAGTGATGATTTGATACGATAACTTGCTGTCCTTCCCCTAAGAATGTCTTGACAGTACTGATGAAATGTGAAAAGCTTTTTTAGTAGTGTTTAAATTTGACTAAGTCAATGGAATGGAATGCTCAAAAACCATAAAATAAATATTTCATTTTCCCCTAAATCGAATCCTGTAGCCTCTTACAGAGCTGAGTCAAGGTATACTTGAAAGATTTTTAAAACACAGAATTCTGTATGCTGCTGCTTATTTTAATATGGAAAAGCACAGAACTTTTCCCATTACTATTTCTAATCATATGAATCTCCCTCTCCCAACCATTTTTGTTAACATGGATGTTGGGGGGGGGGGGGGGAGAAGAACCCCCCCCCAACTTTTCACAATGTATATTATGTTTCACTGTACATCCAAATGCACAAAAACTCTTCTAAAAAGTCTCATTTCAATAATCTGATGCCTGAGGCTAAAGGACTAAATTAGACCTATTTAATAAAATACTTGTAATTTTAAAGAATGGAGGGTGTTTTACTACTGACCTGTACTGGTATAACTACATTGTGAAAAATCCATACCCCTGAGCAGCCTCATTTTGCTGATCCCCCTCTCACCATGTAGACAGATTTACATGGGTGGATGAGCTTGTCCCACTGACACAGTTACTGCCTCTTAGGAAGGTGGCTTAACAATCCTGACCAGAGAGCTCTCTCATGTTGGCTTAGAGTTCCTTCATTAAAGCACTACAATGGCTCAGCCGCATGTTTTAAGTGTAAACTTGCCCCAGGTTAGATGCAGAGTTGAGATTAGAACCCAGAAACTATACTGGAAACCAACTGACCGCAACACATACCTACATGCCGCCAGCTTCCACCCAGGACACATTACATGATCCATCGTCTACAGCCAAGCCTTAAGGTACAACCGGATCTGCTCTGATCCCTCAGACAGAGACAAACACCTACAAGATCTCTATCAGGCATTCCTAAAACTGCAGTACCCACCTGGGGAAGTGAAAAAACAAACTGACAGAGCCAGACGGGTACCCAGGAGCCGCCTACTACAGGACAGACCTGACCTAGAAAATAACAGAACACCACTGATTATCACCTACAGTCCCCAGCTAAAATCTCTCCAACACATCAAAGATCTACAGCCTATCCTAGAAGATGACCCCATGCTTGACACAATCAGACTGGGTCTGAACAGGGACTTGGAATGGTTATCACACTACAAAAAGTGATTGTTCTGTTCACACATTCTCTCCCTTTGATCAAACTGAATAGCCCCATCTGCTCTCTGAACTGACTTTGCCAACACTTGCCGTCCTCCGCCCTAGCATGTGTATATATTCTTCTCAACTGTGGTTTCCACTTCATGCACCTGACGAAGTGGGTTATAGCCCACAGAAGCTTATGCCCGAAGAAATCTGTTAGTCCATAAGGTGCCACAGGACTCCCGTTGTTTTCACAGAACAGTGTCACCCATTTTGGGAATGGAGTATCAAATACCATGCCCGAACGTAAATGCTTGGTGTTCTTTTTCTTTCCTAGGTCCCCTAAGTCACACAAATATTTTGAAAACATACAAGTCAGGTGGGTTGTAATCAGCCCTGATCTGGTGTGACTTGTGTGATATGTTATGTTGCTTTAAATATTGTTAATCCGTAGAGAAATAATCATTCCTGGCTTGTGCGAATGTGTCTTTTACCTCTTACTCTGTTAATTTTATTCAGGAGATGGCTGTCCGAGCACTAAAGCAGACAGGCAGCAGAAGCATTGAAGCAGCTTTGGACTACATTAGTAAGATGGGCTATGTGGATCCTAGAAATGAACAGATAGTACGGGTAATTAAACAGACCTCGCCAGGTAAGCAGCATTCCCCTCTTTCTTGTAATAGAGTTTGAATTTGTTGCCGATGAGAAGAGCTGAATGAACCATAGTGGCAGGAGTTTTCTGTTTACGCCACATGGGTAACAGCAACACGAGGTTCTCCCTTCAGTCCCTCAACCCCGCTCTGTGTAGCACGCTTTAAGGAGGAAGTGGCGGCATGCGCCGCAGCAGACTGGCCATACATTCTGTAACAAGGAGCCTAATTCAATAAGTCTGGGGTTGAAAACCGGAAATTCCCAGCAACATGCGGTCTTAAATTCTATTGAATCCTTGAAGGGACCATCAGCTAAAGCCTCCTGTATATCACAGGTTATTAACTTTCACCCAGATACCCCTTTACTGAGCACAATAACGAATCTGAGTAAATTGTAACTTGTGTTTGACTAAAGCATGTCTTCCAGACACCATTCAGTCATGATCTGAAGACATCAAGAGTTGGAGAGTCCATCACTTCCCTTGGTACCTTGTTCTAGTGATTAATTGGTCTCACATTAAAAATGCGTGCCTAATTTACAGAGGTAAAATTACCTCCCTACACTTAGGCTTAATCTACTTCCTAGTGTTTTGCCAGCATGGCTATGTTGTCTAGCAGTGTGGAAAAAAATCACCCCTGCTGCAGACATGTAGTTGTGTTGGCAAACCCCCCAGTGTAGACACAGCTATGCCAACAGAAGAGTACTTCGGTAGGCTTGGCAGTCATTCGGGGAGGTAGGATAGGGCGTAGACTGCATTTACACTAGAGAACTACCGGCAGAGGTTCTGGAGTGTACAGAAGACTATTCACTACTCTCTCTTTATGTTTCCAAGGATCACATTAGCCCTGTTTGCCACAGAATCTCACTGGGAGCTCATTTTGAGTTGCTTCTCTATTACCACCTCTAAATTCTTTTCAGAGTCTCTGCTTTCCAGGACACAGTCTCCCATTCTGTAGGTATGGCCTGCGTTCCTTGTTCCTAGATGTATAACACTGCAGTTGGCTTTGTTAAAATGCAGTTTATTTGAATGGGCCCAGTTACCAAGAAAGCCATTTGCTCACTATTGGAACTTTCTGACAAAAATTTTTTGTTGGAGGTTTCAGTTAGTTGCGGCAGGAACTTTTTCACGGGGATGTGCTAGTTTCAATGAAACTTTCATTGGGAGAGTGTCTCAGGTCCTTGGAATTTCTGGTCAGAGAGAGAACAGCCCTTCCTCCCAGAGTGACCAGTAGCCTGGTGGAAAACAAATAGGCAACCTCTAAGTGGCTCAACCTGTGGGACCAGATTGCATAGTCATTTCAAGAATGGAGGAAAAGAAGTGAGCTGGGTTTAAGAACAATTGGGGGTGGCCACTCCTCTGGCCAGAGGTGGTTTTCATATGTCACAGGTAATGTTCTAAGATCTTGTCTGTATAGAAAAACTTGCATCTAACTAATTAATAAAATCAACTTAAAATCAGTTTAGTTCTAGTGACCCAGCCCCCTAATATAGATGGACTTAGATTGATTTAGCTTAATGCAATAGCTTCACACACCATCTCTCCCTGCTCCAGATCCCACTAACGGCACTCTGCGTGTCCAGAGTCTGCTCTGGGGAGAGTGTTAAGACCAGGCAAGTCTAACAAGTGGCTGGGAAGAGGGGAAGCTGGAGGAAGGGAAAGGCCCATGGAGGTTTCTTGGGAAAGGTGCTGACTTGTTCTGCGAAGACATTTCTCCATTGGTGCTAGGACCATGCAGTCCCTGGTAGCCACTGTGAGGTGGGGAGGATGTGCTTGGATGGTGATATGTGGCTCTCCATGTGTGTGGATGGGCCTTGCTGCCTTTTCTACAAATCCTGCACTCCAGTAGGACAGTGTATGGGACTGTGGGGGAAGGAGGGTAGTTAGAGAGCCTAGGCCCTCTCCCAGGAGTTTCATATTTGAGATGATGATCTGGCACACAGTTCTTCTCTCCCTGTTTGGACTTGGGGGGAAGGCATGTGTAGACAGGGTCAAGATAAACATTATGGAGAATTTAAAATAATATTGACAGAACTATTTAAAAACTGTGTTTTGCCTTATGTATAGGGTGGTTGTTTTTTTTTCCCCTTTCAAATACATTAAAATCCTAAACCCTTGAACATAAATATATCCCTGTGATAGCTCAGTTCACAGTTTTGAAACGGCAGTCTTGCAGGGGCGAGGGGGTGTGCCTCTGGGTGAGGCCACTGGACGGAAGTGAGTATTCTTCTGGCTGGGAGCTCTTCCCCTCCATGTGCCCAGCTCTTCCCAGCTTCCTGGACTGAGCAGTTGGGAATAGGAGGGGCAGGGAGTAAGGGCTGACCTGGATTCCCTGGAACTGGCTGCCTGGGAGTGGGTGGGGTTTGTGCTCCAGACTTCCCGCTGCAGGGGCTGAGGCTGAAAAGCTGCCTCCAGCCCTGAAGGAGCCAGGGAGGGCATCCCCTCTCCCCCCAGCCTCCTAGAGCTCCACATAGGGAATCCAGCCCAGCCATAGCCAGGGCTTCCAAGTTCCCTCACCCACCCAGCTGGGATGGGGGATTCCCTCGGCATTGCAATGTGTAAGTAAGGGAGGGTGGGAACCATGGGGGACTCCTAGCTGGAGGGAGTGGGAGGCTGCTACGGGATGGATGGAACCTGCTTGGGGTGAGGCTACCACATCAAAGCCAGTGCCAGGGTGCAGGGGGAGAGGCAGGTACCATGCACTGGATAAAAGCGGGGGGCAGAGGGGTAGCAGCAGAGCCAAGACTGCATTTGCACCCCCAAGCCTTCCTCCTCCCCTCCACAGGGCAGCTAGGGGTGGAGAGTGGGAGAAGGGACGAATGTAGGCTTGGTCCCTGGGCGCTGGAGACCCTCTGTACGCCACTGCATGCTTGCAGCCTTTGCTGTGTAAAGGTTCTGATTACCCAGTTGTTTTTCATTTTCTTTTGCTTTCACTTCCTGATCACATCCTAGTCTCATTGAAACCGAATACCAGAATATGGAGATTTCAGGATCAAATAGCGACTGCAGCTGTTTAAAGCCCTTATCTTTTAAATATTGTATCAGCCTTACCTTTGTGATCCTCAAAGAAGCGGAACTCAGGTGGCCTGTGACTGGTGTGTGTCTGACATGCCAGGAAAGCGTTTTGAGTGGTTTGGCATTAGAGTACTTAGGCTAGCTTTCTGTAGACCTCCTGCAATTGATTAAATGGTAAACAAGCTTTCCTGGAAGCTTTCAGATTCCCAGTGAGAGTTTTTAAACCTTTGCTTCAGAGATTCCAAGTTCTTTCCTCTTTTCATATGGTCTTACTTTATTCCTAAGAGCAATAGCTCATTTTTATATACAACTGAACGCCAAAGGGAGCATGCCTAAAGTCAGCTGTGGATGAAACTTAGAGAGTTGATGCACAAAATCCAGTCTTCTCTATGGCTGTAGTAAGTGGGCACTACAAAACATTTGAAGCTCTCCAGATGAAAGAGATGCCGACTCAAATTTTGCCATGTTAGATAGGAGAATGTGGGCAAAAATCATTCCCAGTGAGTCACACAGTCAGTACCTCCACAGACCCCAACACTCCTCAGTCTGGTCAGATTCCCTGAAGCTGGCCCAGGAGATACAAATTCCCCCTATGTACCAGCAAGGTCCGTGCACAACTCCAAAGGAGGATGGTAATGATCTCATTTTGGTTCTCCTTCATGGTTCCTGGTGGGGAAGCAGCTTCAATTTGCATCCGTTGCTCCCTGTGTGCTGTGCCAGCAGATATGCTGAGTGGGTGTGCTTCATCAGTGCATCTGCAAGCCTGTGCCAGCCACTGTTCATCACTGTGCTACCACGGCCACATGGGAGATCCAGCTATATCCCTGGGGACCTTCACTGGCATGAGCCATAGTGTAGGCTTGATCAATTTGGCCTGCTGTTTTGTCACCAAAAAACAGCTGCATGTAATAGTAGACTTAATTTTATAAAACAAATGAAATGCTTGCCAGTTTTATTTGATAGTGCACTGTTTTGAATGTAAGCTCTTTGGGGTAGGAGCTGCTTCTTCAACATTCATTTGGACCAAGTTGTAATACAGACAAGAAATGTATTAATTTCTGTTCTGCTAGCCTGTTAGTGATTCTCTTCTGTTGATGCAGCACCCCTAGACTGCAGCATTTCAGGTTCAAGGGACCTCAGATCTGCAGCTTCCAGCTCTTTGTGATTCCTGTCACTGATACCGGTCCAGCTTTTAAAGCTATAGTGTAACCTGATGATTTCGTAACTGTTTCAGCTTCTGTTTTCACGACTTGGTAAAAGGCTGGGTGATTCATGTAATGAAAAATGCTATAGACCTGAAGTTTATTATTAATAATAATACTTGGTATTTTAAATGATCAGAATGCTTAATCTAGTTTGGTTTGATTTTGGTAACACAAACATGATACAAAAATATTTGTTTGTGTATAAATGGATGGATTCTGTAATATAATTTGTTCAGATGAATGGTTTCCTAATGTTCTTTTCTTTTTATAAAGGAAAGGGTATTGTGCCAAATAATGTAGCCCGCAGGCCAAGCTTTGAAGGATCAAATGAGTCTTTTCCGTCCTATCATCAGATCGGTAATGCAGCCTATGAAGGAACAAGCTTTGGAGCAGAAGGTGCAAACATGCTTAGTGAAATTCCCAGGACATACATGGACTATTTACTTTCTACTTCACAGTCTGCAGCCATGAATGCTACAGTACAGAGACCTTCTGGAGTAGCTTCTCACAGCACAGCTGGAAGCCATCAACAAAAAACATACTCTGCAAATATGGAATCTCCTGTGATTAATTATCCAGTGGCTAATCACAGCAACCAAGCTTTGCAGCTACAGGCCACGCATGGCTCAAACAGCCCACATTACAGCAGGCAGCACATGATGGTGCAGGGGGAAGCTATGGGGTATAGTATACAGCGGAGTCCATCTTTCCAAAATAAGATGCAGCAGGAGGGAGGATATGCAAATCTTCCAAGTAAAGGGACAGTACAAAATAACTCTGGGCATACGTTTCAGCAGGCACCAGCAAGTCTATATATACATGCTCACCACAAACAAACAAACCCTTCCTCTCACCAGATGCATGTGGTAGCCAGAGGGTCAGCATTTGCTAATGACTTTTCAGACAATACACCGCAGAATCTAATAGCTCCATCTAGAAATAGCTTGAACATGGACCTCTATGACATGAATAATCCTCAGGTTCAGCAGTGGCAAACAGCAACACCGTCACACCGTGATTCTTTACAAAATCCAGGAATAGAAACATCCCCACGGCAACATGTATCCTTCAGACCAGACGCCTCCGTGCCAAGCAGAACTAACTCCTTTAACCAGCAGCAGCAAGTGCCTGTATCTATAAGACAGGTTCCTCCAGGAAAAGCCGATCCTTCAATTACATCTCCAAATACCATCACAGCAGTCACATCTGCTCATATTCTCCAACCAGTGAAGAGCATGAGGGTGATGAGACCTGAACCTCAGACAGCTGTTGGCCCTTCCCACCCTGGCTGGCTACCTGCACAAGCCCCACCTGTGGATGGCCTAGAGATTATGGAGCAGCACCCACTTCCAGTTGGAGGAGCTAACACCTATCAGTTAGATGTAGATTACAGTAATCAGTGTCCACCACCACCATATCCTAAGCATCTGTTACTTCCTGGTAGCTCTGAGCAATTTGATATAAACTGTCTGTGTATGGGGGTAGAACAGACCCTCCGGGGAGTCCCCAGTTCAGCATGCAATAAAGCCGAGGAAAGCGGTGAAAGAAACGACAAAAGCAGCAAGAATACTAAAGTGGAAAAAACAAACAAGGATAAAAAGCAGATTCAGACATCACCTGTGCCAGTGCGAAAAAACAGCAAAGATGAGGAAAAAAGAGAATCCAGAATTAAGAGTTATTCACCATTTGCCTTCAAGTTCTACATGGAACAACACGTGGAGAACGTCCTAAAGACCTACCAGCAAAAAATCAACAGAAGGTTACAACTGGAGCAAGAAATGGCCAAAGTAATTCTATTTGTTATTTTAATACACACGAATCAAGGGCCGATTGGTAGAGTAATGTTAATCACCTGAAAAGAATACAATTTTCAAACTACGGGGTACAGAGTTAGGCTCCCATGGGCGCTACAAGTGCTCAGCACCTCTTAAGTCCAGGCCACTTTTATTTAGGAGTCTAAGTATGTATTTAGGAGCTTATTTTAGGCAAGCTTTGGAGTAGTAAACTTTGGTTGTACCTGTGATGATATAATTGTCTACCCAAAAAAAAAGGCTGTTAAGAAAGCACAATTTTACTTGGGCAAGTCAGGAGATGCCAAAGCAAAGGTGTGGAGCTGTTGCTTCAGCCCCTGACAACCTTAAAATGTCTCTAGGAGTATTTCTTTCAACCCTCATTCTCCATACCAGTTTGGGTGATCAGCCAGATGACTGTAAACCTAATTTAACTGCACCCAGGTTCAGCGGAGCCGTCTGTAGATACAGGCTAATGATCCTAGAAGAAATATTTGTATGTACAATGACCATTTGAAAATAACTTAATCAAGTGATTCTCGCTGGGATAAGGCATGCACTGCATCTCAATCAGCTCCTGCCATGCCAAATCCCAACACTCACATCTCAGCCATTTTGACTATAGGGCTGATTATAACTAAGTTGCAGATTTTTTATAATGCTGGAAATGTTCCTCCCCTCCCTTACCTACACATCCATTTGCACACTCTCCTTGCATTGAGGAATAAGTGAATTGTTCACTTAAACTTTTAAAAAAACACTTCCAGGAAGAAGCCAAGCATGAAATATTTCTACCAGCAAGTCAACCTTTTGAAAATTTCAAGCAACCAAAAACTGGAGATCAGACTAGAAACTGATACAAAACCCAAGCTGTAGTCTGATGACTAGTACCTTTCTATAATTAATTTTAAAAGCCCCGAGAAGCCATTTCAAATAGGTCATTAATAAGGGTTAATAACAGCCCAGTCTTGTAAAGAACTCAACTTCCATTGAATCAGGTGCTAATATTGCGCTGGGAAATCTCAACATTGCAGCCAGGCGTTAAAGAAACTATCCCTCTAAAATCCCCGTGAAAGATGGAATTTTTGTGACTATATTAACAATGCAGGATTCTCACTGCAAACTGCAATTTCTGTTGCATTGATTGGGATTTAATGCGCAGTGTCCTGCCACAGATGTGTTCCGAAAATAGCCTCTAAGGTCTTGTTTACGCTTAAAAGATAAGTTGACGTAATAAAGGTCGACTTACAGCCACCGCTGGTGACTGTCGTCCACACTACGCTCCTTGGATCAGTGGAATGCGGCCGCACCTGGAGCACTTCCACGAATCTCAGGCGCAGTGTGGGGAGCCCTGTCTCTCAGCTCCCTGCCAGGGTCCACAGGCTCCCAAACTCCTGTGGGCTGCCCCCCACTTCCCATTCTGAGCGGGGGAAGCCATGCAGGGAATTCTCTGTTCCCTACTCACGTCCAAATGGACAGTCACGTCAATTTCATGGCTCAGCTAATTCACAAGGTTGCTGAGAAGGGAGGGCTGGTCAGAGAGAGAAAGAGAGAGAACAGGTGGAGAAGCACCCAGATTTCTGGCGCCAGTTCCCATCCGTAGAGCAAAAAACAGAAGCCCAGGCAGCTTCAAGTCTATGCGGCTGGTTCCTGCTCCTGCCTGGGCGCTGGGGTGAAAAATCCAGGAGCCTCTCCATCTGCTCCCCACTGGGGCAGCCATGTCACTTGCAGGACTCAACCATGAAATGGACACGTCTGCCCCCTCCAGCTAGGAATGGGAACCAGCCACCCAGGCTTGGACATTTTATCGCTCCAGTGGACTTACAAGAATGACAGCTAATATAAGAGGACACAGTGTCTGCATTGACACAGGGATGCATCCTAACTATGCCGGGGAAAATCACCTCTCATTGGGGTGATTTCACTTTGTCAATAAACCGGCAGTTTTATTGGTGGGAGGTTGATTGCAGTGTTTACACCACCTCTGTTTTGTGGTCCTAAGCTGACTTTGTTGACAAAACTCTTTAGGATAGATGAGGCCAAAGGAAGCAGGTTGCATTAGCTCTTCTTTTTTTCAGTCACTCGATTTCTCCCCTCACTTTGTTATTCAAAAGGGTTTAGAGTTGAACACTAAAACCACCCACCCACCCACGCACACACACACCCCGCCCATTAAAGCAAATTGTTAGATGCAGTGACAGACTGTAACATTTCTCATCCTGAATATCAAAGTTTTCACCCTAAACTGAACCACCAGCAGCATACGCCACTCCCAGAAATCTCTAAAACAGCAAAAATCATTTCACATCAAGATAGTAGATGCTGCCTTTACATTTACATACGTATGTACCTCTTCTTACTTTTAAAATGGTGTAGATACATGGCTTGAGCCTGCCAATTTGTCCTATTTGTCCTACAGATTTCTCTCTTCTCTTCTCCTTCTCGTTTGTGTATTTTACTTTTAAATATAGTCTCTACATCAAGGGGTTCCAAAGCTTTGGGAGTTTTTGACATACATTTTAAAAGCACCAGAGCATAGCAGAGGCAAAATAAATATCAACTAAATCAGCAGCAACAAATTTTTTTCCCACTCTATTGCACACTTGACCACCAGTCCTCTGAACACTACAGCTCAGTGAGTCCACATTGCACTTTTCCATCAGACAGAAATCCCTCTCGCAGTTGGCTCAACTTTCTTAAACAGATGGGCTTTGCAGAATGCCCAGAAAGCCAATGAATTCTGTGCCTTGAAGGCAAAGGAAAGGGACCTTTACAGAAAATGCTGTGCCAGTAGCTCCATCCCTTATATGAAAGGAATTAAGCTCAAGGTCTTGCCTCTGCTGATCCCATATGTGGTATCATGGCACAGGGAGAGTTGTCTATTCAGTAGGCAGCTCCCACCCCATTTAGGACATCATAGGTCAGAACTGACATCTGACTCCACCCAGAAACCAGCCGAAAACCAGTGCAGATAACAGAGCACAGATAATATGCGGTCACCAAGAAGCACCACTCTAGAAGTGGACTGCTGCATCTTGCACCAGCTTAAATTTCTGGATAGTTTTAGGATGTAGTTCCATGTAGAGTGTACAGCTGCAATGCAATCTCAAGAGGACAAAGGCAGAGCTCTCAGTAGCAAGATCCGTGCGTGAAAGAAGCAGTCGCAATCTCCTGCTGAGACTTGTTTTGTTAAAATGAACTCCTCCTGTCAGTCACTCTAGACTGCTGACCATTTGTTAATTCGGTGCAGTGGTGAAAACAGTCCCCTCAAAGATGGACAAACAATTGAGATAATGTGAGTGAAAAATTGCAAGTGTTTCGAGAATATCTCTGTAGACAGAGAAAGCAAACAAACTCATGTGTCTCTTCTAGCCTCTGGTTAATTTCTTCTACTCCCATGCTTTCAGAATGCTACTTTGATTGGTCTCTGGCTGTGAATGTAATTATTCTGGCTGTTCTGATTTGTTTTTCTTTATAAAGGCTGGCCTTTGTGAAGCAGAGCAGGAGCAAATGAGGAAAATTCTCTACCAAAAGGAGTCCAATTACAACAGACTTAAGAGGGCCAAAATGGACAAGTCTATGTTTGTAAAAATCAAGACCCTGGGTATTGGTGCTTTTGGGGAAGTGTGCCTTGCCTGCAAAGTGGATACCCACGCCCTTTATGCCATGAAAACCCTGAGAAAGAAGGATGTACTGAATCGTAACCAGGTGGCTCATGTCAAAGCAGAAAGGGATATACTTGCTGAGGCAGACAATGAATGGGTGGTTAAACTCTATTACTCTTTTCAAGATAAAGAGAATTTGTACTTTGTGATGGACTACATCCCTGGAGGGGACATGATGAGTCTGCTGATACGGATGGAGGTCTTTCCAGAACATCTAGCTCGATTTTATATTGCAGAGCTCACTTTGGCCATAGAGAGCGTACACAGAATGGGATTTATCCATAGAGACATCAAGCCTGACAACATTTTGATAGATCTTGACGGGCATATCAAACTGACTGATTTTGGGCTCTGTACTGGATTCAGGTGGACTCACAATTCAAAGTACTATCAGAAAGGTAATGTTCTTACATGTACTCTTTCTTAATGGTGTTATATTGAAATAAATGGTGGCCTTTCTGCAATGAACTAGCTTTTAGACCAGGGGTGTCAAACCCATTCGATGTGAGGGGCCGCATTGGAGGGTGGGGTACTTGCCAGGAGCCAAAGTGTATCCCTGAGCCGGTGGGTCTGTGGAGGCTCCCCTTCCGCGGGGGGCGGGGGGGAGGGGACGGACGGACAACAACTGTTTGGGCAACATGCTGCTTGGACATACCAAGGCTTTCTGGTGCCCGGACTGTGGTGCCAAAAACCTTGCGCCAACAGAGTTTGTTCCCGTCTCTGTTTCTGTCAGAACAACCAAAGTAACGAAATCTGCTGGCACATGGCTTTCGGTACCACAGGGATCCAGCACCAGGTCTGGATTAGAGCTGCCCTGGCCCAGGCTGCCCAGTTTCGGGGTGCCAATTGGCAGCCCCGCCCTCCCACCGCACGAGGGTGGGGTGTTGGCGGGGTGGGGCAGCCGTGGCCCTGGAGGGGGAAAAGTCCTGGGAGAGGGGGCCAGGAAGGAACCTTGCTCCCTAAGAAAAAAGATTTGGGCAGAGGCCCTGCTCCTGCCCCTCCCCCCCAGCACCCCCTTCCACAGGGCCACACCTGCCACCCCCACAGCAGCCTGGCTCGGATCCTCCAGCTGCTCTCCCTGTCCCAGCTTCCATCCCCGCAGTGGCACCCCCACATGGCTCCACGCTGCGGCCTGGCTCTGGCCTAATCCCTGTGGTCCCCCCCCACGTGGCACAGCAGCTCCAGCCCCAGCAGTTCACACTGTGGCTGCCTCATGGAGCCCCATAGCCTGGCTCTTCTCCAGCTCCCCTTGGCTCTGGGTGGCTGGCCGGGGGCAGGAATGCTGCCTGGGGGGCCTCTGGCCCCAGCTCCCCCTCCAGTGCCACCCACCAACAGTCTGGCCTGCATGCTGGGGGCGCGGCAGGCTGGCCCAGAGGGTGGGCTCCGTGCTCCTGCCCCACCCTTGCCTTCAGCTTGCTGCTGGTAGACAGCGGCACGGCCCTGTGACACCCCTGTTTTAGACAATACTGGACATTTTATACATGATAAAGGGGAATGGGAATAAGCCTGTAGCTTGGGGACTCTCGCGCTCTATTTGCTGTATTTTACGTATGTCTAAGCAGGGTGAGGAAAAAACACACACAGCCCACAGCAGCACGTCTCAAAACCCTGATGTTCAGGCTCACACTACTGGTGCTGAAATAGCCATGTGGACTCTGGCTCATAGACTGTAAAGCCAGAAAGAACCAATCTAGTCTGACCTCCTATTCAACACAGGCCACAGAACCTCACCCACCCACTCCTGTAATAAGCCTCTAACCTCCAACTAAATTATTAAAGTCCTCAAGGTACAGAGAATCCATCAGCAAGTGAGCTGTGCCCCATGCTACAGAGGAAGGTGAAACCCCCTCCAGAGCTCTTTTGCCAACCTGCCCTGGGGGAAAATTCCTTCCTGACCCCAAATACAGTAATCAGTTAAACCCTCAGCGTGTGGGCAAGTCTCACTAGCCAGGTACCTAAAAAAGAATTCTCTGTAATAACTCAGAACCCAACCCATCTAATGTCCCATCTCAGATCTTTGGCATATCTACCACCAGCTGTCAAAGATTGCCAAACTAGACTGTGCCATCATACCATCCCCTCCATAAATTTATCAAGCTCAGTTTTGAAGCCAACTAGGTTTTTTTTGACCCCACTGCTCCCCTTGGAAGGCTATTCCAGAACTTAACTCCTCTGATGGTTAGAAACCTGCATCTAATTTCAAGTCTAAATTTCCTAATGACCAGTTTATATCCATTAGTTCTTGTGTCCACATTTGGACTGAACTTAAATAATTCCTCTCCTGCCCTGGTCCTTATCCCTCTGAAACCTGGGGAGAGGGTGGGCTTCACAGTCCACGCCTGCATGTGTACACAGCTGTTTTTAGTTCCGTACCAGAAGCCCTGCAAGCTCAACTCTGTAGATCAGGGTTCCTAGACTTGCTGCCACAGTTTTGGGGGGTTTGTTTTGCCATGAGAAGACATACCCTTAGTGTGTCAGCCACTGGCTGCCAGCTCCTGCTAGTTTCCATCAGTAGCTTAAACTGCTGCGATAGCAGTAATTTCCACTTCTCGCTAGTGGCGAAAGGCGCTAACCATAAAAGAAACATATTTGATGTGCTGTGTTCCTGGCACCAGCTCTAGTACGTGTGCCATTGATCAGGAATGAACAGCGTTTGAACATTTGTCCTAGGGCAATCTGTCCAGATATTCCAAACACATTACATCCGTCTGGTATTTCCTTGGGGGGGTGTTTCTGAAGGATTAGTAGAGGACTGAGAAGTGAGGCTCATTATGAAAAATGTAAAACAACGTTGGGTTTAAACTTTCAGATTAAACCAATTATTGTTTGCACTGGAGAGGGGGACTATCGGGAGGCATAACTAGCCATTGAGTAATTTATTTTTCTCTGTAGTTGATGATTGTTTTATAAATATTTCTATTAAAATAAACAGGTTTTCTTCATGTTTTTGTTTGAAAGGGAGTCATAGCAGACAAGACAGCATGGAGCCCAGTGATCTTTGGGATGATGTGTCCAACTGTAGATGTGGAGATAGGTTGAAAACCTTGGAGCAAAGAGCTAAAAAACAGCATCACAGATGTTTAGCCCATTCATTAGTTGGGACCCCTAATTACATAGCTCCTGAAGTATTGCTTCGTAAAGGTAGATAAGTTCTATTTCTTTCTCTTTCCGCTAAATGAATGATTTTATTTTTAAACATGTAATTTTTGGAAAGGGTGTCAGTTTGACAGCCATGGACATTTTAAATCACCTGTTTGACCAGTGCAAATTTCTTTATATGTGGTACCAGTGTGCCTCAAATTACTCACCAGAAGGGCTAAGATGTACGGTACTTCTGTGTCCAAGGCTATACAGTCCTTGGTTTTTGTAATGAGACAGCTAATAGAGGTGGGGATAATGATTATTGTTTTACTGTGAGATAGATAACCAACTTCTATAGTGGGAATTGAAATCACTAGTAATTCACAGTGAACAGCCACCTGATGTCCTACAGATACCTCTTCTAGATACTTGGCCAGGATTGGGGGCAACCAAAGAAGAAAATCTTTCCATGTTTTACACTGAACACCGTGTCAGGACTTGGGGAATTCAGTCAGTGCTTTGTGGATGCCGAGGCAGTGCAAACATGATCACTAAGCTGAATGGTTATGAGCTGAGATTTTCAAGCTCACTGGGAAGCTTGATTGTAAATCCATTGGAATCTATGGGTACCTCTCCAGTCTCTTATAGGCTTAGATCAGGCCCTTGAGGATTTAGCCACACAAACTCCCATTGAAATCGATGATTAAGTCCTCTAGTAGGCTTTGAAAATCTCAAACTTGTGCTTTACTGTGTAGTCTCTGGAAATGACTGGCTTAAATTGCTCCTGTTTGCATGGGAGCAAGTAAAAGACTGTATCCTTTCACCTACCCCAGAGCTGTATTTTAAAGTTAGGTATTACCTCTATATAATATTGGTTATAGATCAGACATTGTGTGTTTTATTTTCCTTGAGGAACATGCTCCATGGCAGGATAGGTCCAGAACAATGCATGAGAAAATCCGACTCTGTCCAATTATGTGCTCCCTGTCAGCCTTCAGTCACCAATGTAATGCATAAAAATATGGACAATGAGCTCTAGCTGCTGAGATCAAGATTTCTCAACTTTCCAAAGTAGAATTTGGGTCAGCCAGCACAAAGCAAACTGGAATATGGATTTTAAGTAACTGAAGTTTAGGTCACAGATCATGCTATTGCAAAAGAAAAGGTCTGAGAGAAGATGAAAACAAAAACTTAAGCTTTGTTTTTCAATATTATTGAAATTGCAAGAAGAAACAATGTCAGGAAAGATTGTCTTTTGTCTGCCTTTCAGGATACACTCAGCTTTGTGACTGGTGGAGCGTTGGGGTGATTCTCTTTGAGATGTTAGTGGGGCAGCCTCCCTTTCTGGCCCCCACTCCCACAGAAACCCAGCTCAAGGTATGTTAAAGCAGAGTTCCAAATAGACCTTAGTCTCTCCTGTATCTGAGCACATCACGGACATCAATTTATGTTCAGACCACTCCAGCGGGATAGGGAAGTGTTATCGCTACTGTACAGAGAAGTAACATGCAGAGAGTAAAGGCCTGACTTTCAAAGATCACAAATCTCTTCCAAGTCGATGGCAGCTAAAAAACTCAGGCAATAACTGACTTGTGGAGCTGGGAGTTAAACTTCTGTATACCAGTCCAGTGCCTTAACCACAGATTCATCTTTCCAGTCTCCCAGGGGCTGAATACCACATTTTAGCAACTCTTTCCTAAAAATGCCTCAATTTTTCCTGCTTTAAAACGGGAAGAGGGGATATGGGAAGGAGGAGAAAAATTCCTTCCTCTTTTATTGGGGCAGGTTCTAATTCAAATAACTTATTTTCCTTTACATTACGACTGCCCAATTTTGAGGGGAATGCTGTCTAGATTTTTATTCAATAATCTGGTCATCTGCATGGAAATACTAGCTTCAAGTAATACACATGAAGAAAAGAACTTGTTCCGCAGTTTTTCACCATGGATTTTGCTATTGAAAGTCACATATTAATTATAACCTTGCAGTTTGCAATTCCAGGATTCCAAAGGTGAGCAGTAGTTGCAATTGTTTTTATTAGAAGGAAGTGTTTCTCCCGACCTTTCCTTAAAGACAAATTGAGAAATTAAATGAGTATTGAATTTAACCTAGAAATGTCTGTGCTGAATATCTATACAAAATAGACTGGGGGTATTCAGCAAAGAAGAAATGCTAATTTAGACTACTAAATTTTTTTCTTTCCTATCTATAATCTTGTGGTATTTCCTGGTTCACTAAATATCTCCCAGAAGAAACAGTTCTGAGACAGGAAAGATATCATAGGTTGCATGAGACGCATAATATCTGATATTACAGAAAGTTGTATGTTTTAGTGAAGCAGAAATAATTGCACAAAGTGGGAAGAGAGGCAGAGCAGGAATAACTGTTTTTAAAAACAACTTAAATTTAAACTTTCTTTCTGCTTAGAATGCCTGCCATAGTCTGGCCAGTGAGGATTATTCACCACCTATATTTTAGCTTTAAAATGCATTTTCATTTTAGCTTTGCAGCTGTTCTCTGATATTTGAATAGCAAATGGGATCGGATCTTGATTGTTTTCATGTCCATTCATCCCGATTTTTCCCATACTACTCACAGCAGTTTATTTGCAGTCATCAGACTGTTGGATGTGACCTGACCTTGTGCGTACACCTCAGCACAATCAGCAATGATCAATGAAGGGCTTCTGTTCTAAAGATTAAAAGAAGGTATTCAATATCTTTCTCCTCTTTAGGTGATAAACTGGGAGAGCACGCTGCACATTCCCTTGCAGATCAAGCTAAGCCCTGAGGCAAGTGACCTTATCACAAAACTCTGCTGTGCTGCTGAGGATAGACTTGGAAGAAGTGGAGCAGATGATATTAAAGCCCATCCTTTCTTTAACGCTATAGACTTCTCCCTTGATATCCGCAGACAGACAGCTCCCTATGTTCCAAAGATCAGCCATCCAATGGACACCTCAAATTTTGACCCTGTTGAAGAAGAAAGTCCTTGGAATGACACTAGTGGTGACAGTGCGAGGACATGGGACCCACTGGCCTCTTCAAACAATAAACACACAGAACATGCCTTTTATGAGTTTACTTTCCGAAGGTTTTTTGATGACAATGGATATCCGTTTAGATACCCAAAGCCTTCGGGAGTTGAAGCTAGCCAGTCTGAGAAGTCTGATGCAGAAAACGAAGATGTGGTGGAACAGACTGGAGCCTGTCAACCTGTATATGTGTAAATCATTGTACTGAGTACTCCAGATATTCTAAATCACAAGTATAAGAGGGCCGTTAGCTGACCATCTCTTCCAAGTCTTATTTAGGCATAGCTCCAGTTGAGGCCACGGTGAGTCAGGGGAGTCAAAAGACTGCAGGAGCAGGTCCTACATGAGCACCCTAAATTCAGGTCAATGTCATTGTAAATAGCTATGTTAATAATTACACTTGAATTCCTGGTTTTTACCAAAATCTGCAAGGCCAGCGTATCTATTGTTGCCAGGCCAATTTTTGTTTAAAGTCAACATCCCCTACCCTGATCAGCATTTACAGACTTCCACAATGTTATTTTTTAAATGAGTAAGAGCACTTATTTTGTTTATAGCAGTTTTTTTCCTACTAAATTATAGGGATTAACTTTGACAAATCATGCTGCTGTTCTTTTCTACATTTTTATTTTATCATGGCACTTATTTCACATTTAGGAAAAATGCATAAAGCTGAAGAACGTGTGATGAAAGGTCTCTGTGCAATAACGTTAAGAAACTAGAAGAAAAACTGCTCTCTAATTTTTTTTCTAAATTTACCAATGCCATTTTATTCACACCATGATTTTTGTTTAATTTGTATTTTTCACATTTCAAAGTTGTGACAACCTGAAAGCTGCTTTATTTCTTTCTGCTTGTTGGAGTGTAATAGAAGGTGTGAGTAAGTGACAATTTGGGTGTGATTTCAGTGTCTGGTGTGTGAAGAATGTTGCATGAGCAGTGTTTTTCTGTATGAAATGGCCATTTCTTGCCATTCACAGGCAGGTCCTGTGAATCCATTTTTACTGAGGGTCTAAAATTAGACCATTTTAAACCTGTGTTGATAATGTATTGTTTGGATGATTTTCTCTTTTATGATTGTATCCAATATTAATTTTGGACAAATTGCAAAGTTATACCTGATTAGTGATTTTGTGGTCTTGATGTAATAGAACAATTTTAGTAAACGTGTATCGTCTGCACACAAATCTCCCCAAGAAGAATGAATTGCAAACCATTATGTAAACTTAACTTGTGGCAACAGCCTAAATCTAGCTCATTCATGCAGCACACAAAGCACAGCGATCAATAATTAAAACGTCACCATTTAACACTCCCTGTCTAAAACACATAGTATGGAGGCTAAATATTTAGGTCCACATTTTCAAGCTTTAATGCCTAAAGTTAGGCAAACAAACAAGGAGTTCTGTGGCACTGTTAAAGACTAACAAATGTATTTATTTCATGAGCTTTCGTGGGAGAAAATCCCACTTCGTCAGGCACTAAATAAATGTAGTCTTTAAAAGTGCCACAGAACTTCTTTGTTTGGCTGACCTAGACTAACATGGCTCTCCCTTTGGGACTTGCCTAAAGTTAGTCTCCTAAATCCATATTTAGGGTCCTCAATGAAAGTGGACTGACTTCATAGAAGGTGCTGACCACCAGTTTAGGGGTGCTCACCACTTATGAAAACCGGACCCCTTATGTTTTGGTCTCTGACTATGAAATTGGGAGGGTAACTTTAGTGCCAAAGTCTGAAAATGGTAGTGGTGTTCGAAAGTTATTCTGTCCTGGGGTCTCTTCAATTACAATATTGCTGTGATGGAACACAATAGAAACCCTTGGTCCTATCAAATGATAGACATCCCTTGAAATAGCAAATCTTAACTTTGTTTAAAATATGTATTTTTATATATATATATATATATATATATGTGAGAATTATTCAAAGTGATATTGGAATACTAAAGATAATTAAGCCATACATATTTACTTTTTATTATATGTAACTAAAAATCTTAATTCAGATTAGTGTAACAGTCCTATTTAAATAATTGGCGTAATAACATGGAGGAAAGCACTCCTTCAGTGTGTCTTTGCTTTATTATTATTATTATTATTTTAAATCTGGAGCTTCAGAATTTTTCCATATTTTACTCCACATATTATTCCTTAATGTTTGTAGCATATCCTATCCTATCCATTGTTTAGATATCTAAGCAACAACACATATAAATTAATCAGTCTGGATGAAACAAAAATGATTGGGTCTTTGTTTACATTTGTATGAAAGGAGTGCTCTGAGGTATGCAGTGCTTGTGTTGTGACAGTCCATGTAAGTTTCAGTATTACGGCTTTTTTTGTTTGTTTGTTTATTTACATCTATCTGACATTCTTTCATGTGGTAGGTTCTTTCTCAGGAACTCAATTTAACTGTTATTTATTGATATATCATTGCCTTTGAAAGCTTCTACTGGCAGAATTTATTATTAAAAATGGAATCAAAATCTAAACTGCATTGTGTGTTCTTGAATAGGTTTGTGCTGTGGGGCCTGGTTTGTAATGCTAGTGGTGAATGTGAGCTATGAAATTCAGATCCAGATCTCAGCTGCCTTCAAAATTGAGTCCAACATTTGGTTTAGTCCTTCTATGTACATTGGACCAGTTTCTTCTCCATACTCACAGCTAGTTTCTGTGGACTCTCAGCTCCTGGCTGAGGAGTCCCCTGGCATGGGAGAGTTGCTAGCTGGCATAAAGCCACCATGACCATGTCTTTTATCTTTCTCCATCCGCTGTGTAGGAGGAAAAAAAGTTTAACCATGCTGCCGCTACAATGGGGCAAATCCCGCTGGTATGTTAGTCCTTTGAGGTTGTAGCCAGCTGGAACTGCGTAGAGCAGCTCTGTCAATGACACTGGTTAGGAGGCTGAGGGAAAACTGGCTCCAGGGTTGGGATCCACAGGTCACCATTTCAGCCGCACACAGTGGATGCTGGACATGACAGATATAACCTGAACCCAATTTATCTTTGTCTTCTCAGAGTACTTAACATCGATCCCTAGTATTCTTATTTGTTGTGTGTTGCTAATTTAAATGATTTCATAGATTATAAAGCCAGAAGGAACCGATGTTATCTCATCTGATCTGTAAAACACAGGCCATAGGAGTTTCCTGAATTAATTCCTGTTTGAACTACAGCAGATCTTTTTTTTTTTTTAAAAAAAAATACAATCTTGATTTTTAAAATTGCCAGCGATGGAGAATCCGCCATAGCTGGTGTTAAATTGTTCCAATGGTTAATTACCCTCCCTGTTAAAAAACGTGTGCCTTATTTCTAGTCTCTGTCTAGCTTTAATTTCGGCCTTTGGTTTTTGTTTTACCTTTGTCTGCTAGGATTTAGTGCCCCGTTATCAAATTTCTGTTCTTCGTGTAGATACTTCTGACTGTGATCAAGATACCCCTTAAACATCTTTGCTTAAGTTAAATAGATTGAACTCCTTCTGCCTATCACTCTAAGGCATTTTCATAGTCCTTTAATCAGTCTTGTGACTCTTTTCTGAAACCTCTCCAATTGATCAACATGTCTTCTCTGCTTTATATATTTCCTATAATGATCCTAATATTTTATTTGAAAACTTAAAACTATAATTAATGTTTTTGGCCTTTAAAACTCCTTGCCTCAAAGAATATGTTTGAATTACCTTTGGATACAAAGAGGCTCCCACACTTTGAACCATATTATTGGGCAGCAAATTGAAGAATTATTGTTACATGAGGAGAGAAGGGGTTATTCCACGTATCCCGTTTTCTTACCACAAATATAAATAAGGAACCTATTCTGAAACACCATCCTTCATTTATGGCACTACTTGACATTCGGGATGAAATACTGGCCCCATTAAAATAAGTAGCAAATCCCCCATGGACTTCAGTGGATCCAAGATTTCATCCTTCAATTTCAATTTTTTTTAAATGTACAAAACACTGACATCAGGGAACATAGTTACAGATTTCCAGTCTTTGTCCTGGAAGGCCTAAGTAATTGGGAAAGTAGTCTAGCACTGAACAGTAAATGTGATAGTAAATTATTGCAGATGCATAGTGGCGAATTTATAACACAGCAGTAACGATGTTATAGGAATAGAAAGGGTCTTCATTACTTCCCTTTGTACCTTTATTGCCAGATGTGGAGTTTTGCAATAAGAAATAGCAATAACTTAGAGGCAATTTTATTCCTGATTTCTCAGTGAAAAAAGAATTACATGTAGAATTTATAAAAGTGTATATAATTTGAACAGCATTAAAGATAAATAAGGAACAAAAGCGTTTGACTTTCAAATGGATGAGGAAGAATAGAATTAACTACACAAGAATGCTATTGCCAGTAATTTAATAGAAACTCTCTAATGAATTTACATAGGTTTTGTTTCACTCCCTGCAAATGATGGATTGTGATCCAGCTGCCTCATGGAGTGCTGGAGAAATTATAGCGGAGAAGGGGACTCAGAACATGTAATTTGGTTCTTTCCCAACTACAGAAATATTGGCAGAAAATAGTAACAGTAACCAAAAATATTATTGGAATTAAAGGTATTGAATTCTTCCTGCAGGAAATAATCTCAGGAATAGACAATACAACAATAGCAACTGCTAACACATAAAATATAAAAAGGATTTTTCTGGAAAAGAAATGTGCTATCATAAAAACTAAGAAGCAGTGCCTTCCTCTTGTGGTTTTTAAGCAGTGTATGGCATGTGGTGAAAATAGAAAGACTTGACTTATTCATATCAAAATAAACTGAAGATCTTTTAAAATGTCTGGTCTCTTTTCTTAAATTATGCTCCAATAGCTGCAAGCCCTGTAAGAACAGAAAAGAAATGTAGACAAATGGACAATTTAACTTAAACTGGACTAATATTCTGCCATTTAAAATCTTAATCTTGCAGGGTGCTTTAAAATCAGTCCAGTAAAGTAAAAAAGTCCGTGTGTGCGCAGATACTGAGTTTTAGATTTATGTGTGCATCAAATATTTCAATTATTTGCTTTTTGTTCAACATTTCATGTATATTTTAGGTTTAGCTCTGTTGTACAGTTAAGGAACAAATGTGAGGCTGTCAATTTCTTAAATCGGTGTTGATTATGGTAATTATAACACTTTACCAAGTATAGTTTTAACATGATTATTGATAAGACTGCAATAAAAAGTTAAATTTTTTGTAAAGTTTGAGTTTGGCGGAGTGGAAAGCAAAGAGGCAGCGGGGAAAGGTCAAAGAGCAGAATTGCTGATCTGATCAGAGCAGTGGATAGACAGGTGATTGTTGCAGCTGCATTTCCTTTGATTTGGAAGGGAATGACGTGTGTTGGGTTAGCTGAAGCATAAGAAGCACCAATCATCGAGACATCACGTTATGGAGGGCCTGAACAAGAGGTTTAGCTATGTGGACAGTGCTGTTATTTATTTATTTGTATCGTGATTGCATCCAAAAGTTTGTGCTAGGAACTGTACAATTACACAAGAAGACACAGTTCCTACCCTAAGGGCCTTGAAAAAAGAAATACCGAATGTTTTGTTGCATGATTGATTGTGAAGTTGCTGCGGTATCAGCCCACAGAGCCATCTCTGATGCTTATAATAGTCTGGCAATTTTCCATCATATCATTTCTGTTGGACAGATTGAAGACTGTGTTGGTAATTAATGATGATCTCCATTGCAAAATCTTGATTCTTAAAATTAACTAAAGACTGAAAACTGATTATATTTAGAACAATAATTGAATTCACATCATCCCAGATAAATGTTCTATCTGCTTAAATGGAGTGGTTGCCAAAGAATAGATTGTTTTCAATGCATTTAATGAATGAAAAATACTGGATTAATGGCATGCTAGTCGCTAAGAAAAGTCTATTTCAATATTTGCATCATATTCAGTCTTTTACTCTAAACTATGCTCTTTGCTAGATTCAGCTTCTTCTTGTGTGGTTTGTCATTGCTGCTAAACAAGTCTCATAGTGATGGGATGCATTGCTCTGCCTAATGTGCTTATTATTAAATGAATGTATTAAACAAAAGCAAATATCTCCCAGCAAAATCCACTCCCTTGGGTACCTGACTGAAAAACTGAATTTCCATTTGGAAGGATATGTCCCAAATGAGGAAAAAATCTAATGAATTGAGTTTGTTTTGTTCTGAATTGCATCCCACCATAACCAGTATCACAGCACTGGCAGGAAGGGAATTTGCTTGGCCTTTCCTGCTGGACTGCACCTTGAATTGGGTGGTCACAGGGATGTGAGAATAATAGGACTGAGGGAGAAACTAAAGTTGGAGCTAATATCCAACCTCAACCTCCCTCACTGCAGCTTGAGACTATTGCTCCTGTTCTGCCATCTGCTCCCACTGAAAACAACCTAACTCCATCCACCCCGGAACCCGCTTTCGGGTAGTTAAGGGCCGCTATCAAATCTCACCTCATTCTTCTCTTCTGCAGACTAAACAAGCCTGGTTGTCTCAGAACATTTTCCATCAGAAAATGTTGCTTTGGCCAAAGTGAAACATTTCCTGGGAAAGCACTGATTTTTGTCAAAATTTTAATGAAAAACTATCAAAATGTTAAGTTTCAATATGGGCAAAGTGCTTCATTTTTTCCATCATTCCAACTTTTATATTATATTATTATATACTATTTTATATATTTTATATTAGAAGAGTCAAAATAATAGTTGAAATGAACTTTTTTTTATAAGGTCATTTTGATATTTCTAAAAATACTTTTTTCAACTTTTCATTCCAATCCACAACTAAAAAAAAATTTGAATGTCAGAATTTTCCACAAAACAGATTCTGAGTTTTGACCACCGCTGCTGCTGATGGAAGCAGCAAAGAGCAAATTGACATGAATAATATATGGAATTTAACTAAATTTAATAGATTACATTCATCCCCACTGTAACTCCATTGACAACAATCACCTACGTAGGCTCTCTGTCCACCTCATCCACTCTCTATAGCGTAGCAAGGATAAGTAGTTGTGGAATTTTTAACATAGATATGTGCCTAATCTGCTTTAGTTTATTGAAACTGCAGGTTGCTGATTTACATGACTACATATTGTCTTATAACGAGGCCTGGCTGAGGATAACTACACAAGTGGTGGTACATAAGAAGCAACAGAATGACATTTTATTTTCTTAATCATTTTCCAGAGTACCAGTAGCCCAAAATTGAGTTTCAAAGTTTGCCAGTGCAAGACAGTAGGATGAATCACAGGAAATGGTGACAATTTGTAAGGCCAGAAGCAGAGGAGGGAGACAGTGAGCACAATGCATGGAAGGGAGGCCTCCACCTGGGAAAAGCAGGAAGAAATTTCGGGAAGAGAACAAGGCCCTACACTAATGACATGCAAGGCAGTGGGGAGAGAGAGATTGTTTTACACCATGCAAGACATAGAGGTTCTTGGCCCAGGAGCCTCTCCTCTTAATTCTGCAGCTGGCGGAACCTTCACAAGCTACAACCAGTATCATCATCCAACACAGGAAGTTGGACTCAAGTCTTTTCTCATTTTCTGCATTGCCTTTACAGAAGCTGGTGAGGCAACAGGAGCTGAAGTGCCTGCTCTGCATCTCCTGCAAACCACAGGCCAAGAATACAATTTCACACCCTCCCAGTGCCCACCTGAGTTCAGCATATGCATTAAAGATAACTGGCTAAAGCCAAGCAAGACTGATGATGCTGGTAGAGGAACACACCCCTTTCATGGGAGCCTCGTTATCTATTTACAGTCTTGGGTCCTGCTGGGTTCCTCATTGCAGCTGGATGCCCAAACAGCCACAGCACCCACTTCCACATACAAACAGCCAGAAAACCATAGACTCATAGGGTTGGAAGGGGCCTCATGAGGTCATCTAGTCCAACCCCCTGCTAAAAGCAGGGCTACTCCCACTAAATCATCCCAGCCAAGGTTTTGTCTAACCAGACCTTAAATATCTCCAAAGGAGGAGATTCCACCACCTCCCTAGATAACCCATTCCAATGCTCCACCACCCTCCTAGTGAGAAAGTTTTTCCTAATATCCAACCTCGACCTCCCCAGCTGTAATTTGAAACCATTGTTCCTTGTTCTGTCCTCTGTTATCACCGAGAACAGCCTAGCTCCCTCCTCTTTGGAGCACCTCTTCAAGTAGTTGAAGGTTGCTATCAAATCTCCCCTCAGTCTTCTCTTCTGCAGACTAAATAAGCCTAGTTCCTTCAGTCTCTCCTCGTAAGTCATGTGCTCCAGCCCCCTAATAGTTTTCGTTGCCCTCCGCTGGACTCTTCCTAATTTGTCAACATCCTTTCTGTCGTGGGCAGCCCAAAACTGGACACAGTATTCCAGATGCGGCCTCACCAGTGCCGAATAGAGGGGAATTATCACATTCCTCGATCTGCTGGCAACCCTCCTACCAATGCAGCCCAATATGCCATTGGCCTTTTTGGCAACAAGGGCACACTGTTGGCTCATATCCAGCTTCCCGTCCACCATAACCCCCAGGTCCTTTTCTACAGTGCTGCTACTTAGCCGATCAGTCCCCAGCCTGTAGCAGTGCATGGGATTTTTCCGTCCTAAGTGCAGGACTTTGCACTTGTCTTTGTTGAACCTCATGAGGTTTCTTTCGGCCCAGTGTTCCAATTTGTCTAAGTCTCCCTGGATCCTGTCCCTGCCCTCCAGCATGCCTACCATTCCCCCCAGCTTGGTGTCATCCGCAAACTTACTAAGCACGCAGTCTATCCTATCATTGAGATCATTAATGAAGATGTTGAACAGAACCGGTCCCAGGACTGACCCCTGGGGCACTCCACTCGTTACTGGTTGCGAACTAGACATCGAGCCATTGATTCCTACCCACTGAGCCTGGTGATCTAGCCAGTTTTCTATCCACCTTACGGTCCACTCCTCCAACCCATACTTCCTTAACTTGCCGATGAGAATGCTGTGGGAAACCGTATCAAAAGCCTTGCTAAAGTCGAGGTATGCCACATCAATGGCTCTTTCCGCATCCATAAATCCAGTCATCTCATCATAGAAGGCAATCAGGTTGGTCAGGTACGATTTGCCCTTGGTGAATCCATGTTGACTGTTCCTGATCACTCTAGTTTCCTCTAAGTGTTTCAGGATGGATTCTTTGAGGACCTGCTCCATGGGATTGAGGGGATTGAGGTGAGGCTGACCGGTCTGTAGTTCTCCGGATCCTCCTTTTTCCCTTTCTTGACGATAGGTACTATATTTGCCTTTTTCCAATCCTCCGGGACCTTCCCCGTTCGCCGCGAGTTTTCAAAGATAATGGCCAGCGGCTCTACAATCACTTCAGTCAGCTCCCTCAGCACCCTCGGATGCAGTTCATCCGGCCCCATAGACTTGTGCCCATCCAACTTCTTTAAGTAGTCCCTAACCTGACCTTCCATCACTGAGGGCCGCTCTTCTTTTCTCCATTCTGCATTACCCAGCATAGTAGCCTGGGAGCTGGCCCTTCCTGTGGAGACTGAAGTAAAAAAAGCATTGAGTACTTCAGCTTTTTCCGCATCATCCACCACAAGGATACCATGCCCTGTACTTTCAGGCTTGAACCTGACCCCTGACATCTAGAAATGAAACAAGACATCCTGGAATTGCTCCAACTGGTACAGTATGCAGCAGCCAGTCAGCTAAGTAATGCAGGCTGCAGTGAGCACATAACTCTAAAGCTCCGCTTTCTGCACTGGCTGGCTCCTCATCAGGGTCTAATTCAAGGCCTCTGTCCTGATTTACGAAGCTCTTCCTGGGCTTGGCCCTAGCTACCTGAAAGACCAGTTTTCTTCTTGTGACCATACCCTTCCAATATCACATCACACTGGAATTATGCAACTCTTGCCTAAAAGGAGAAAATTGGATGAAAGAGACAAGACCCTAAATTACAACAAGGGTGGTTGGACATTAGGGAAAAATTCCTAATTTTCAGGGTGATTAACCACTGGAGTAAATTGCCTAGCCAGATTGTGGAATCTCCATCATTTGAAGTTTTTAAGAGCAGGTTAGACAAGCACCTGTCAGGGATGGCTTAAGAGGGTACTTGGTCCTGCCATGAATTCAGGGGACTAAACTCGACAACCTCTCATGGTCCCTTCCAGTTTCTATGATTCTATGATCTCAACCAGGGTTTAGTCTATGTTTATAAATTAGGTTGATATAGTTATGTTGGTCAAGAGTATGAAAAAAAACGCTCCCTGACTGATATAACGATTTAACTGGCAGTGCAGACATAGCTATGGTGATTGACTAATGCTTCCATTGACATAGTTCTACCATCAGTCTGGGAGATGATGTTCCTACACCAATAGAAAAAATTCCTCTGTCGTTGTCTGTCTATGCTACAGGTTTCTGCCAGCATAGCTACACTGACCGAGCTATGCTGGTATAGTCTCTACAGTCTACAATGTACTGTAGTTATACCCCCAAGATTATGGAACTGACTACGTGAAGAATGAAGAATGGCCATTAACTTTCATGGATTAAGAAATAAAAGCAAAACTGATTTCCTCCAGGTTGACTTCCTGTCAGTAAGACTATCTATCTCTCACTCTTCCCACACATTTATTATAGGCACCATCTCTGTGATCATGATTAAGGAAAAGCAAGAGAGTGTGTAGCTGTTAATTTTTAATACTTGGTGAACACATGCTACCAGGACAGAGGCCATTTAAGTAAAAACAAAAATTAGCATTTTAGCAGAAATGAACTTAAAGAAATGTGAATGAGAGAAATGTTTTAAAAATAGCAATACTCAGATTTACAGAGCTTTGAGAGGAGAAGAAAAATTGAAAGGATTCACTTAAACATAAAGCGGGGAGGTAAATAGGCGGATTGAGTTGAGGAGCACGATGGAATTATGCTTGAGGAAGACCACCTTGCCTGAGAAATACTCTTCAGCCCTCAAGATATTTAGCTAGAAAAAGCCACAAGTTTACTTGGTCAAGTCAGGCACAGTGAACAGAGAAGAGCAATTAAAGGTTTTAAATGATATGTACAAATCTGCACCACTACCGTAAACACTGTAACTCAATAGACAGTGATGAGCCCTGTCCCTGGATCACCTTTAAAAGACATTGAAGTCCCAGCTCTACCCTGTGCTTGGTTTTCCTTGATCAAGGAAATTTGGGACTGGTAGTCCAGGTGCCACTAGAGCTGTGGGCCTGAGAGGTTGTAACATAAAGGATAACCACTTTTCTCCCTGTGGGAGAAAGCACCGGTTTTCTGGAGTTGATGTAAATTGAGGAGTTGACCAAGTCCTGCACCGGTAGTGTGGTTGGTTCCTGGCTCAGATGGAACAGGGAAAGAAGCCTCTGGAAAGGTTGTGAGAAGATACCTAAAGGGCAGGCACTAGGAAAACCCCGGGAGGGAGGAGGGTTGGGGGGAGGATTGAGGGGATGTGGAGAGAGCGAAGTAGACTACTAGAGGCTTCCATGGATGGCTGCCCCACTGTTTAGGCCAGGGCCTTGAGCCTGCCTTCTTGGCGGAGGCCAGGGCTATCCTACATCTCATTTGTGAGCCATGAAGTGATTCCACCTGTGCACCTGGGCTTAAAGGAGCTGTTGTAAAACCCTGCGACTGAAGTGTGAAGGTAAGAGTGTGTGTGTGAAGGAAAAAGGGTGCTGTGGCCTTTGGAAGATGAAAAATTATTTTACTGGTGAGCTAAATGAATGATGAGTGACTGATGACTAGAAGAGAAAAATGAGATATAGCTGCAACCTGACTTCAAGAGGAATGTGACCTTTGCTCAACCACCAAGAAGGTGAAAATAGACACAATTAGAGGTCCAAGAACATAACCATGTGGGTCCTGACTGAGGCACAGTCTTGGCACAGATGGGCAGCCATGACCAGAGTGTGATTTCATAGGGAATGCAGCACAGGAGATTCCAGGAGGCAGCAGGAATCATTTTAGAGGGAATGAAAATTTGTTCTTTAGAACTTTTTTATTAATATAAGTAACCTTTCTTGTTAAAGTACTTTAAATTTTACTTACAGAAACTTGGAAAGGTTCCTTTACCTTGCATCTGAATTCAGCTGCTGAGCTGCATTTTTTGTGTTTTAAACTATGTAATGAGACTTGGCTTCCTATTGAGAGTTACCAATTAAATGCCAGCTCTCAGTCTCAGACACTGGCTGGTCTAGTCACATTTACAGAATTGTTGAACTAAAGGTAGCCATTTCTAAAAGTGGTTTTGAAAAATACATTTTTTAAAAATATAGTAATGAAATTGGTTGTGTGTATTTAATTGTTGTCCTTGGGTGAATAGAATCACAGCTGCTCAATTCTGTGTCACAGACTATCCTGCTACTACCTTTCTTTAGCTTAAGTTGTAGGAGCCAATACTTTTGAAGCAGGGGAATTTTGCTCTATCCACACTGTGGCAGTGAAATGAAGTGAAATGAATGCCCATGATATGCCCTAACTGCCAATGCTTTCTGAAAACCTTCATCAGTGTTCAGATAACTAATAATTAAGATTTTTTAACCAACTAAAAATTTCCATCAGTCCTCCTTCTTTGACCATATTCTATGTGCATAATGAACTACTTTATATGGTTCAACAAAACAAAAAAGGAGTCCTGTGACACCGTTGAAGACTAACACATTTATTTATATTTATTTTATTTTATTTATTTGTTAGTCTTTAAAAGTGCCACAAGACTCCTTTTTGTTTTGCTGAACTAGACTGACACAGCTCCCCCTTTGGAACTAAACTTTATATCGTTTAAGATGCTTTGGATCACAGTCAATTGTGCTTGTTTAAATGTTTACAGGGAAGAGAAGAGCATGTGCTCCTTCAATTTACACACTTTGAGGTTCCTTTGCAATGAGAGGAGCTGACTACATTGTACTAAATCCTTTCCCCCCAATCTTTGTATTTGCTTTTCAAACAAACAATAACAATTTGTAGGCCAAAAGAGGGATACCAGCAAGTGATAAATAAGTATTGATAAACTTGAACACTTCCAAGTTTTAGAGCTTCCAGGACATTCACTGTTATCAGTAGGAACGCTGTAAAGTCAAAGGGAATTAGTCACTCAACTGCCATTTGTTCCATTGAAAATCAGCCCTGAATTTATTTTAAATACAGGATATGAGTAGGACAGGGAAAGGATTTTTGGCTAAAACTTTTAAACTGAGAAATACACATTCAGGTTGACTGAAACATTTTGGGGTTTGTGCTTGTGTCTAATTTGCCAACTTGGTTTTATTTGGGAGGGGGCGGCGGGGGGGATTTAAATGTTTCATTTCAACAAGATCAAAACAAAGCATTTTTATTCAAAATTACTTTGTTTTGAAATTAATTTTATTAACATTAAATAAGTTAAAGCTCAAACAAGGAAAAACATCTCATTTCAGAGCAAACAAGATACTTTGTTTACCAATTCTTTTTTCCAGTTTTTTGCGAGAGCCAGTGAACTGAAACATCAACTATTTGCACAGCTCTAGACTCTATGTACACACAAGCAGTTCCACTGCTGACTTTGTACATGGTGCAGCTAGTTAACTTAACCCCCTTACCAGCCTCCACAAAGATACTGCTTTGTTTTCTTCATTTTCCTCACAAGAGGACCCCCTTCAAGGCTGGAAAGCAAGAACTCCATAATTAGATAGAGAGAAGGGATCCTGATTTCAATTAAAAGCAAAAGTATACATTATTATGCCACCAAGGTCACACATAGAAGGGCACATTCTAGTCCTACCTCCTGAGGTTCACAGAGAACACTTGGAGGGGCAGAGTCTGCCCCTATTTCTTCAGGTGCAGAATGCCCCTCATTTGTTGTGGTACCATATGCCATTTTGATTTCAAAACTAGGACAAAATAAAGCCAGTGCACATTAAATGGAGGAAAAGCTGGCTAACCAGTTAGGCTCAAAATGTAATTGTAAATCATCAGCAGATGTGTTTCCAAAGGGATCCCACAGGTCTTGGCCCTACACTATTTAACATTTTTATCAATGACCTGATACAGTTTGCAGATGACACAAACATTTGTGGAGTGGGAAATAATGAAAAGGATAAGCCACTGATTCACAGTGATGGGGGTCTGGGCACAAGCATTTTACTACAGCTAAATGATAATGTATACAAGTAGGAACAAAGATTGTAGGGCGGGGGTTGGCAGCCCCCGGCACACGTGCCAAACAGGGCGTGTACGCCTGGTCTGAGCGGCACGCAACGCTGCTACTGCTCTCCCTGCTGTTCCAGCTCCCCAGCGGGACCTGGGGCCACAAGTGGGTTGGAGCCCACGAATGCTTATGCCTGAAGAAATGTGTTAGTCTTCAAGGTGCCACAGGACTCGGTTTTTTCGTTGTACACACACTAACATGGCTACCCCACTATGATGTATAGTGAGAGACTCAAAAGAGCTCCATCTATTTAGTTCTAGAGGGGGAGCTGTGTTAATCTAGGTCAGCCAAACAAACAAAGAGTCCTGTGGCACTTTTAAAGGCTAACAAATTTATTTATCACATGAGCTTTCCTGGGAGAAAATCCCACTTCGTCAGACGCTTTGAATAATCTATTTGGCTTAACAAAGAGAAGGTAAAGGCATGTGATTACCGTGTATAAAAGCCTCCACAAGAGGAAAAGTATTTAATAATGGGCTCTTCAGTCTAGCAGAGAAAGGTATAACAAGATCCAATGGTTGGAAGTTGTAGCTAGACACATTCAGACTGGAAATAAGGCACACAATTTTAACAATGAGGATAATTAACCATTGAAACATTGTGGATCCACAAGGGTGTTGTGGAGTCTCCATCACTGGCAATTCTTTAATCTTTCCAAAAGATATGCCCTAGAAATTATTTCAAGGGCGTTCTATAGTCAGTCAGATTAGATAATTACAATGGTCCTTTTGGCCTTTGAATATAGAAATGAGAGCAGAGGGTGTTCCAGGATTTAAACAGAATTGGGCCCCTAAATAACTAATATCTCCTCATCTGAGTGCTACCTTCAGCAGCGTTTCTTGATGTAAGGAATGAATTTTGGAAGTTTGATATGTTTTCCTAGAGTACTATTTGTAGGCTCCATTGCCAAACACCTCCTACAAAGCTTTACACACACACACAAACACAAATTTCTTCTTAGTGCAGATTTTTAAAGTAATCTATTCCTCACATACTTTAAACATTTTAATTGTTAGGTAGTTATGTTCAAAATGTACATTTCATATAATTTAAAAACAAATTATTCTGGTAACCTAAGGACTTAATAACATTGCTCATAGGTTTGATTTCTTAGAATTTGTTCCATCAGTGATATGCAGTATATTACTGTACTTTATATTTGGTATGAAATGGATGGAACCAGGATACAAAGAGCAGAGCAATTTCAGTTTCAACATCTAGGTATGGCTGGTAAGGGCCATCTTGTGGTAAAATTGTTGAATACTTCTTTAAAAAAGGCTCTGCTTTAAATGGATACTGTTACGTTTAAACTCTTAACTAAAAAAAAATTTCTTGTGTTACTGCTAATACCTAGATTATTAAAAGAGAAAAGGGACCCCTTGATTTATTTTTAATTCAGATTAGATAACGAGGCTCTGAGTTGCATGAGCTGAAAAGAAAAATAAAACAAGACATTTCTATTCCTAAGAGTTTTATACAATTTATATTTCTAATATTTCAAATTTGAGACCTAATTTACCTAGCAAGGTCCCTTTAAGAATGATGTGCATAATTAACATATTTTACAAAATAGACTGTTATCTCCAAGAATTCAAAAGAAATGAGAATCTAATATCTGACTACTTACTTACTACTTACTTAATGTTTGTTTGTACCATTATTTGAATATTGGATCAAATGTCTCTCAAGGATTGCCACACCTCAGAATTTCATGAAAAAATAGCCCAATGATCATTACATGAAAAGCCTCTGCTCATTATGATTATGTAGCACAGAGATAATAATTGTTTCCCCAGATTAAAATTTCTATTAGCTATGTCTACAAAATGGTAAATTACTGTGAAATGATGATTTCCTGTTGAAATTAAAAGTTTAAATTAAACCCAAACTGTTTGATACTTTACTACAATGTCCAGAGACTGATTAGAGAAAGAATTTCCCGAATCACTTATTTTAGGATTATTGCCTTCATTACTTTAAAGAGATGTGAAGTTTGACCCTCTTTACTTACATAATGTATGTGACCTGCTACTTCGAATACTCAAGTTTTATATACATTCTGGTCTTTACAGAGGTTAATTTTTAATGGTGAAGGAGAGAGTTTTAATTTGGTATTTTATCTTAAATAAGAGTAAATCATGATGGGTGCAAAAAAGAGAGAACGAAAGTTAGAAGATTCTGTAGGAATTGTTGTATTTGAGGGAGTTAATTTTATAGTTGTGTAATACTTAAAAATCTTTGCTAAATAAGATTTTTTTTTTAATCCTTTCAAGCCTCTATGAATAATATTTTTTTATACAGGGCTAGACTGTGGATTGATTTCACCAACAATCCTTACATATTTTTGGTGAGCGAACACAAACTAGCCCATCATTTATTTTTCTCTTGTATGTTACTAGTGAGATTTTTCTTTGGAAATGGATCATTTCAAATGAAGGCCGTGTATGCCTGATGCTGCAGTCTCTGCACTCGTTCCCATGAAGGTACGTTGGCATTAGGCCTTGAAATTTAGGCTGTAAGTTGAGAGTTGTATAAAGCCAGCAACTCACAATAACTTATTTCACAGATTCAACATTTTTCCTGTTTGCAAGGTGCCTCCGAGTAGGCTGCAATTTTTGAAGATGTGTTTGTTGCTTGAAACCATTTCATTAATGTATTCTGCAAACCAAATTCAGCCTATAGATTGACAAAAGTGGATGAGGCAATATCTTTTATTGGCCCGAATTCTGTTGGTCCAGTAAAAGATACCACCTCATTCACCTTGTCTCTCTAATATCCTGGGACCAGCTCGGATAGAATAACAAGGCATATAGTTTATAGACTGTCCATTAACTAAATACTGTGAATATTTCTCTGTCGAAATTCAAGACTTAATGCCCAAGGTGTGTGATTGAGTACACTACCACAAAGTAAAGTTTCAGTTTTCTGATTAGATGACTTAGCCTTTATCAACTGCTAACCTTTCTGCCCAATATTAATATAATTTAATTAAAAATGCATTTTGTTCTGTGACTAAACAAATTTATGCCATGGGCCTGAAATTCAATTTCTGTGAACATCCATATTAATGCAACTCCCCTCCCAAAATTGTGCACAGACCCAATAAAGAGAGGTTGTTGAGATATTTACAAAACTTTTCTCTTACTGTTCACCTAGCTATAGTTGGGGAGGAGAATGCAAATACTAGGAAGCCTTGCTGACTTGTCATAGTGTTTATTTAATTCTGTTCTGTTTTCTTTGAAAAGTTTGACATTAATTTGATTCAAATCAGTAGTCATGTCTCCTTTGGGAAGCAGAGAAAGTCTCTGAAAGGGGCAATTATCTAATATTTCAATGTCAGAAGGAGACAAAAGTACGTTCTAGTTCATTTGGAATCCAGGTATGAAATTGGGAAGTGAGTTTACAGTTTGAAGAGGTTAAAAAAAAGCCCAGTTTGACAGAATATTAACACAGAGAGTCTGCATGTCTGGATTATGCTCCAAGTACTGATGTGTAAGTCAGGCTGCTATGGCTGTCAGTTTTGTTAATCAGTCATGCTGCCCCACATTGACAAGGCTGCCCCACGGCTTCCGGTGGACAGTAGACTTGGTGGGGAGACAAAAAACTAGGGCAGCAAGACCCTGCTCTGTGGGGTGAGGAATGGGAAAGGGAGAAGCCCCGGTTCCTGCTGGGGTGTGGGGAGGGGAGAAGCCACAGGAAGCTTCCTCCGTCTCCCAATGGGATACGAGGAGTGTGGGAGGTCACGCCATCTCAAAAAGAATAGTGCAGAATCAAAGGCTGCTCAGCTGACTGAATGATTTGGGGCCTGGAAAAACGCTCAGATGAAGAGTGAGTGGAAAGATTGGGAACGTTTACTTTAAAAAAGGAGATGTTTAAGAGGGGACGTGATAAAAGAAGGTAAAATAATGAATAGTTTAGAAAAGGCAGATTGGGAGCTTCTGTTCTCCTTGCCTCAATGATACAAGAACAAAGGAACATTCAATAAAGTCAATGTGGATACATTCAAAACTGATTGTAAAGAATGAGGGAAATCGCTATTTTTATTCATATTTTGTGTCCTTAGGTTCACCTGTATGATATTGTTTCTTTTCTGAAAGGGGATATTAGGAAGAACATGCAGGAAACAGAACAATGCCCAGAGATAAGACACCTGAAGGGTAAACAACTTCAAGAGAGTATGAATAATAGTTGGGCGTGGGCCATTAACTGGGAAGATGCTATTTTAGGCACGAGGCAGAGTTCTAGCTGGCTTGCCAAGGATGAGGGCCTAAGATCACACAGACACTAAACAGTTAAAAACACTCTGTCTTGAAAGGGAGCAGGGTTCAGTTGTCAGGGTCTCTTTGTAGAGGACAGATGAGTTTCTCTAACACTGCAATTGAAAAATATAGGACAGACCTCAGATGTCCCCACTCCAGAGTTGGGCTTCTGGTGGTTAGTGAGTCCCTTCTCCTCCCCCATCCTTCCCAGGGATTTTCTTTCTCCAGTTCTAGGCACCACACAAAACCCAGGATCTCAGATTCTGGGCCAGACAGCTGCTGTAGCTCCTATTCAGGTTCCTAGTTCAGTGGCAGGCCAGATCTGAGTGGTATGGATGCCGGAGTGGCAGCTGGGCCAATTTTAAATGGGATTGCAACCTGGTTCATGGGTTACAATGTCACTCATATTTGCCCTGACCACTCGTCTGTCAGTGGAGGAGTGGTCAGGGCAAACATGTGGAGGGACAACTGAGCCAAATTTGAAAGGCCGTGAAACCCTGTCAGGTGCCAGATCAAGGTGCCAAACAGCAGCACTTCGCAAAATGAAGTCCTGGACTACCAGTTCTTCCTGGATTTCAGGGGCCGAAATGATGCTCTGGACTGTTCCAGCAGTGCTCCCAGAGTGCTCCCTGATTGAAATGTGGGATGAAAGGTGTCCTGTACTCATTTAGTGCAGGACAGGAATTTTTTTATTTAATTAAAGTCTATCCCTTTTAATATCGGATGCCTGGCAAACTTAACAATGGCCATATACACAGTCAGGGATATGCTGGCCCTGCAGCCCAGACTTTGAAAGAGTGATGGGGCTTAGCTGTCTCCCCCATCACTAGCGTTTACCATCCTGTAACGTAAGTGGCTCCTTGTATGGCATGCTGGCTTTTGTGAATCTCATTCTCAGATGTCTGGCCCTCCCCATTCATGGCACAGGGAACCTAGGCACCTAACACAGTGTGTTCCTGTGAGTTTGTAGGCACCTAAAAGGTAAACATCACAACACATCTGTGCACCCAAAGCCAAGGTCACATAGGAAGACACTGTCAGACCATGTTTTTGTTGCTCTGAAGGAAATTTTTGGAAATTCGAAGCTGGCATTGTGCAAGTTTGAGAGCAAAGCAACTGCGGTACAAAAGGATTTTTTTAAACGTGTCATTGAAACTTGTCAGTCATAACTCACCATGCTATTGGGTACCATTTTAGCCAAACTTTTGGGCATACTCCAGAATTCACTTTGCAGTCAATAGAGATGTTATGTGAAGCGAAACCAAGAGAATGTTTGCCAAATACTTACTGAAAGCTATTGCTGATAAATTTCTCTCTAAGCAGTCTGTACTAGTTAACCAGCTGCAAATCCTAAAGATAAGACTGAAGGTCAAAATGTCTAAACCTAGCGATGATTTTTTTGTGCTTCCTTCAAGCTCTCTGTGCCAATGCATACAAGCCCACGCGAGACCAGAGCCCTTTGGAAAAGCAGACACCAAAAAATGAAGCATATTTAAAATACAAGAATGAATACAGCAAGCTTACCATAAAGTA
The DNA here is from genome assembly GCA_007922175.1 of Pelusios castaneus. Classification (NCBI taxonomy): domain Eukaryota; kingdom Metazoa; phylum Chordata; order Testudines; family Pelomedusidae; genus Pelusios; species Pelusios castaneus. Next base: position 502,646 of record ML685902.1, read on the forward strand.
TCAGGTCATGTATTAATAATCAAAACAGCTGAATAAAAACATACAGTAAGAATGCTATTATTTATGGTCCAGTGAGAGCTGGAATTAGGTGTCTGTCACAAGTTTCCAGATGTCTGGTTCTAGCAACATTACTGTTAGCCACCTCTCTCTGTGCGCTGGCCACCAGTGTCTATTTTAAACTCATTTTTTTTCTTTTGTGGAATCTACATTTACCACTGCACCTGCATCGGGACATGCCATGCCTCTCTCAAATGTGAAAAAAGAGTCACAGGATGGACTAAGAGAAATCGCATGTGGCTCAAGATCCTCACCTTGCGTACTACTGTGATATTGTTGTGTTTGAAGACTCAGCCTGACTCAGGAATCTGTAGGTGTGCAACACACTGCTGAATTCCCCCTTGGACAGATTCTCCCAGAGAAGGATCTCTCTTACCACATTTCCTGCTTCATCAAGAGACACAGTTATGGCAGTTTGAGTGCCTAGCAAGGCCTCAGGGACTAGGTGGGTGCGGTGTGGATGGAAACAGGATAAAAAGTTTATTTGAAGCTACCTGGTTCTTCACTGCCCTCCTATCCTTCCTCACTCTCCCATCCGAGTGAGTAATTTCCCTGTTCCCTGGCTCATCTTTTCTTTTGCTCATTCATTTCTTTCCCCAGCTGCCTCAAGAGTACTTTTAGGAGTGCCTTTACTTCCACTCTTGCTCCTGGCTGCTTCCTACTGCCTGTACAAACAGAAGGCCTCTAATTTGTAGCAGTTCATTCATGATTCCATATCTTATCATGAATTGTTGGTCAAAGTCTGGCAGGCTGAGCTAAAGTGCTAAGGAGAAAGAACCAAACAAGACAGAGCTTTGTAGTAGTTATGATTGTGTTGTGGCAGACCTGAACAGACTTTATTAAATTAAATTAAGTTTTATTGACTTAGGGGTAATGGTTCTGTAATACACTGTATTAAAAACACAATGATGTATGTGTTATTGGGGCACTGTATGTACCATCTTTAGTAGGAGGGGAATGCTATTGTATTTCCTTTATCAGCCCTCGGAAGCTATTCTCCTCAAGAAGTTCACATATACTAGCTCAAACTGGATTCTCCAGGGACCAACAGACAACGAAAGGACTTGTTGAGAAATAGCCTGATTTAAAACTGTTTCAGGGCCTTCTTCCTGATCTAGCAAATGGACAGGAAGGTAGGGTTGGAAAGACTAAGCCTACTGAGGCCCTTTAAGACTAGGTGCATGCTCTGAGGTGAAGCTATGATGAACTTGTAACTATGAGTTCCAGAGGGGGACCCGTGTTAATCTATTGCAGAAAAACAAACAGAGTCCGTCAGATGTTTGACGAAGTGGGACTTTCTCCCACGAAAGATCATGCGATAAATACATCTGTTAGTCTTTAAAAGTGCCCCAGGACTCTGTTTTTTGGTAACTATGAGGAATCCCTGTGGTTGGGGATTTGAAGGATTGCTTGTTCCAGAGCCCATGCTAGGTTGGATGAATTCTGGTAAGCTTATTAGCAGGTTCCTTTGTTGTTCTCTTTGTAAAGCTTTTCCTCTAAGAATAAAACAGGCTAACATAGAAAAAACTGTGTGGTAACATATAACCATAGTAACTACACCTGTCAACCATCTCTGAAGAGAAAGCAAGCAGGAGTGCTCGGGTAGCCTGTCTGTGCTGGGAATAATACAGAGAAAGCAGAGAACTGTAAAGCCTGGAAATGCTCTGGGCAGAAGGCAGTGAGGCGTGATGGTGACAGCTGGAAGCCTGTGTGCCCTTGCTAGACCAATGAGAGGAAGCAGATGCAGTTGCCCTGAATTGTAGAAAAAGTCTCTTCAGCTGTGGAAGAAACATGGCACTAAGGGTACATCTACGCTGGCAAGTTAGGTCAACTTAAGTCGACCTACACAAAGCCACGGCCACACTGGGCTTTTCTTAAGTTGACTTAAGAACACCTCGTTTTAGGTCGACTTAAGCCTTAAGTCAACTCCTTAAGTCAACTTAAAGCCAGTGTGGATGGGGATTAGTGCCTAAGTCGACCTTATTAAGTCGACTTAAAGCATTGACTTAATAAGGTCGACCTAAAGCGTAGCTGCTTGAAGTCGACTTAATAAGGTTGACTTTAAGTCCACTTAAAGTTGACTTTATTAAGTCAACAAAGTCGACTTAACTTTTCTAGTGTAGACATAGCCTAAGAGAAGGCCTGTCAGAAAGTAGGACAGCAAATACATGGAGATGGGCCATATATGGACTCTCACTAGATGAGTGTCACACCAAAGCTGTTACCAACAAGGAGTCTTGTGGCATTTTTAAAGACTAACAAATTTATTTATCGCATGAGCTTTTGTGGGAGAAAATCCCACTTTTTCAGACACTTTGAAGATGGGGAACTTATAGAATGGGAGGAAAATAAATGCCGGGAAGTGTAAGCCATAGGATCAGGTCAGACTGTTACAGCAAATCAAAACAGTTGCGTAGATTCAAACACTGGGGAACAGCATATAGAGGAAGGTGAGGTCAAATCACCTGTTGTAGTGAGAAAAGCTGTTATCTGCTGTTTGGTGTTGGATACTGAAAACATCAAACCCATGCTTCCAGTTAATTTGAGACATTTTTACTTGGGGAAAAAAAAAAAAGCATATGCATTTTTCCCTGTACAAGTTTACAGAACTATATGACCAGTACCCAAAAGCTTTGATAACATCTCATCTTGTGAGTCTTTGCATCACAAAAGGAAGGAAATATCACTTTAGGGAAGAATTTATTTTTTAAATCCAAAACAAACAAGGAGTCCTGTGGCACTTTTAAAGACTAACAAATTTATTATCGCATGAGCTTTCGTGGGAGAAAATCCCACTTCGTCAGACGCTTTGAAGAAGGGGAGCTTACAGAATTGCAGGAAAATAAATGCAGGGAAGTGTAAGTCATAGGATCAGGTCAAGCAGCAGAAATGGCATTCAGTGGTGTCTGATGACAAGACAAGCAAATAGTTGGACTTATTAACAATGTTAGCCAACCACCATTAATGAGACTCTCAAGTATTGCTGAAAATATATAAAAAGCATGTTCTCTCCAGTCTGAAAGTAGTCATTTAATTGTAATACAGCTACATTAACCTTTCCATCTATGTACTATGTGCATCTGATGGGAAAGTACATGATTCTCTTTATTGTCAATCTTTCCCAGTCAACACAACTAAAAAGTAAATGTTCTTAAGTATTGGATGGATTTGTGAAGAAAAGTAACCTTAAATAAGAAAATAGTTTCAGGATCTTCATGGATTAAGCAGCATAGCAGCACTGCTACGGTATACGAGGGGGTAATTGGGCCTGAGAGGGAAGCAGCCAATCAGGAGGGAGGGCTGCTGGGCCAATCAGGGACCAGGAGCCCAGTATAAGAGGGAGCTGCAGAGGTAGCTCCCCTCAGTCAGTTTGGCCTGGGCAGCCCAGGGAGAAGCTTCTCCCAATGGCTGGCTGTGGGAGCCAACACCCCAGAAAGCTCACAGTGCAGCCACTATGAGCTGTCCAGTGGCTGGGGAACCTGAAAGTAGTCAGAAGGGGTAGAGATCGGGAGCGGCAGTCCAGAGGCAAGGAGGCCAGAGCAGTGAGGGTCTGCATGTGACTGGGGCTGTGGGGAAAGTGGCTCAGACTGCACTGAGAGACTGAAGGGAGATGGTTGGTGCAGGGGTCATTGCATCGAGGGTTCCTTGGCCCAGGCCCTGCCCCACTCCACCAGACTGTCAAGGATGGCAAAGCATTTGTGGCCACTGACTTTTTTAACTGGTGGCCATTACTTGTGAATGGGTCTGTACCCCAGAGGGGGTGGACTCAGGGATTTGGCCGGAGGGCTAAGGGCCTAACAATGGACTCAGGAGCAGAGTTTGGTGTGGGAGAGGCGGAGCAGAGACCACCAGCAGGGGGACTACTTGAGACTAATTCCCCGAAACACCACCAGGAAGTGCCCTGCCGGTGGGTCCCATGCTCCACATGCCTACAAGCAGGAGCAATCATAGGGAGGCATAGCGGTCTGGTTACTTGTATTATACTGGTGCCCCCCCACGACTGATGAATAGATCAGGAAATTTTAGCCATTAAGAAAACGCCTACACAACTGAGATCTCTTACGGATGCTAACAACGAAGACAGTTAACCTTATCAAAGCTCATGTTACACTTTAAATGGGCAGAATAATACAGTAGAAAAACATTTACTTGTGAAACTAACAGATCTTAGTAATCAAGTTTCAGAGGGGTAGCCGTATTAGTCTATTGCAGAAAAACAGAGTCCTGGGGCACTTTTAAAGACTAACAGATTTATTTATCGCATGAGCTTTTGTGGGAGAAAATCCCACTTCCTCAGACGCTTTGAAGATGGGAAATTTGAAGATAATTTATACTTTCAAGTTAGTGGCACTGCTATGGGTACCCACATGGCCTCACAATATGCCAACATCTTTATGGCGACTTAGAACAATGCTTCCTCATGTCTCATCCCAAAGCACCTCTACTTTACTTACGCTATACTGATGACATCTTCATCATTTGGACCCACAATAAGGATGCCCTTGAAGATTTCCATGAAGATTTCAACAATTTCCACTCCACAATCAAACTTAGCCTGGAACACTCCACACAGGAGATCCACTTTCTGGACACTACAGTGCAAATTAGTGATGGGCACATAAAGACCACGCTATACCGCAAACCTACTGATCGCTATAGTTACCTACATCCCTCGAGCTTTCACCCAAGACACACCACACGATCCATTGTCTACAGTCAAGCCCTAAGATATGACCATATTTGCTCTGATCCCTCAGACAAAGACAGACACCTTCAGGATCTCTATCAAGCATTCTTAAAACGATAGTACCCACCCGCAGAAGTGAAGAAACAGATTGACAGAGCCAGACGGGTACCCAGAAGTCAACTACTACAGGAGAAACCCAAGAAAAAAAAGAACAGAACACCATTGGTCACCACCTACAACCCCCAAGTCCGACCTCTTCAACACATCATCAAATATCTACGGCCTATTCTTCAAGACGATCCCTCACTCTCTCAAGCCTTGGGAGACAGTCCTCTCCTTACTCACAGACAGCCACCAAACCTTAAACGGATACTCACTAGCAACTACAGATCAAAAAACAGAAACATTAAAGCAGGAACATATCCCTGCAACAGACCACACTACCAACTTTGCCCTCATATCTATACTGAAGGCACCATCACAGGACGAAATCAAGCCACTTATTCCATCAAGGGCTCATTCACCTGCTCATCCACCAATGTGATTTATGCCGTAATGTGCCAGAAATGCCCCTCTGCCTTATATATTGGACAAACAGGACAGTCTCTGCGCAAAAGAATAAATGCACACAAATCTGAGATCAGAAATTGCAACACTAAAAAACCAATAGGGAAAACACTTCAATCTCTCTGCTCACTCCATTGATGACTTGCTAATAGCTGTGCTGAAACAGATGAATAACAAATCACAGCTTCAAAGAGAAACTGCAGAACTCGAATTTATATGCAAATTCGACTCAGTTGCCTTGGGGTTAAACAGGGACTATGGATTTTTCTCTCATTACAACAGGTGATTTGAACTCACCTTCCTCTATGTGCTGTTCCCCGGTGTTTGAATCCTAACACCTATTTTGATTTGCAGTTACAGCCTGACCTGATCTTATGTCATACACTTCCCTGTGTTTAATTTCCTCGCATTCTGTACATTTCCCATCTTCAAAGCGTCTGACGAAGTGGGATTTTCTCCCACGAAAGCTTATGTGATACATAAATCTGTTAGTCTTTAAAAGTGCCACAGGACTCTGTTTATTAGCTCTTAGTAAGACTAAAATCATTACTTAAAGTAACTTCTTCTGATGCTCCTTAGTGTTCCTGTGCAGTTCTCATCTAAATTTTCATTATCTTGAATACTGTCTGAATTGGGCTTCTCTGCACACTCAATAAAGGGAAGTCTCCTAGTTTTATTTAATGGCCCAGGCATTCTTTTACACCTTTGCTAACATCTGGGTCTCACTGTTTCTCCCCTCAAAGTCAGTTTCCCTTGCACCCATCCACTCATTCTCTTATGCTTGTGCTGCTCGTCTCTCTGATGTGAGCCAAAATGAAAAGCTCCCCACCACAGATAAGTTTGAAATAGAAACTCCCATATTAATTTTCTCATGAATATGTAATTTGGCTTTATTTTAAATATGCTCCTGATATGAATAAAACTGTATCTGAGCATCAATACAAATAGAATCATAGAATAATAGGGTTGGAAGGGATCTCATGAGGTCATCTAGTCCAACCCCCGCTAAAAAGCAGGACCAGTCCCACTAAATCACCCCAGCCAGGGTTTTGTCTAACCGGGCCTTAAAAATCTCCAAAGATGGAGATTCTACTACTCCCTAGGTAACACATTCCAATGCTTCACCACCCTCCTAGTGAGAAAGTTTTTCCTAATATCCAACCTTGACCTCCCCAGCTGTAATTTGAAATCATTGCTCCTTGTTTTGTCCTCTGTTACCATCGAGAACAGCCTAGCTCCCTCCTCTTTGGAGCAACCCTTCAAGTAGTGGAAGGTTGCTATCAAATCTCCCCTCAGTCTTCTCTTCTGTAGACTAAATAAGCCTAGTTCCTTCAGTCTCTCCTCATAAGTCATGTGCCCCAGCCCCTTAATCATTTTTGTTGCCCTCCACTGGACTCTTTCTAATTTGTCCACATCCTTTCTGTAGTGGGGAGCCCAAAACTAGACACAGTATTCCAGATGCGGCCTGACTAGTGTCGAATAGAGGGGAATTATCACATCCCTCAATCTGCTGACAATACAATATATGGCCTGATTCTTTCATGACCTTATACCACCTTCTTAATTCCCTAACTTTTGCTTAGCAGAGAACACTGCCAACTTCTCCTTCACATTGACAGTGACTGGCTTTCATGGGGGAAAATGCTAACACTCCTCCTTATCTCCATTCTGAAATGTATGGCTGTCAGATCACTCCTTTGTTTGTTCACATGCTTGATTACCTCTTTTGCCTACTTATCCAATACTTCCATTCTGCTAAATTAATTTAAGTTTGAGTTTGCAAGGAATCCTGTAAGTGTTCAAGAAAACCCTATAGACCTGTTAAGTAAATGAAGATATTAACATGCTTCTCATTTTGGATGATTTTTTCTCTGCAATCAATGAATGCTTTCCACTGCACAGAGGTGAAAAATGTAGTCAAGAACACTCCTTACTTAGGAAAGTACAGTGGAGTAAATTAGCAATCCTTTCACTCTGTCTTTTTCTTCAACAGAAGATGACGATGAGCTCTTGTAATTTTCTTGCACAAGGTATGGAAGACCACATTCAACAACAGGCACTGAAAGAATTCTGGCTGCAGCTACCGGGAATGTATCAAACATTTTTATAGATCATGTTTTGAAGGTGATTGATGTGAAAACCTACATGTCCCATGTCTCATTCCAAATTCTGAATCTAACTGAGAGAAGTGGTCCATACCATAAAAATGCTTTGTGATACTCTGCTTCACTGCAAATGTGAAATAAAGTTTATATGCATTCATATTTTATTACTAATTATTAATATATTATTCACTTTGAAGTACAAGCCCCATTTGTAATTAACTGTCTCCTCCACATGTGAACTAAAATAACCACCAAGCTTCTCTCATCTCATAACCTGTCAGCAAAGAGACAGCACCAGGTCCTCATAGGGTGGAATGAGACAGACGGAAGCATGATGGTGAGGTGGCTGTCTGGTCGTGGGCAGTGATTCAGCTACATCACGCAGTGCACAGTCATCCTATGGCACTCATGGCTAAGGGATGTTGTGAAGGCCAAAACTATAACTGGGGTCAGAAAAAGAATTGAGGTAAGTTAATGGAAGATAGGTCCATCAATGACTATTTGCCCAGATCGTCAGGGATGCAACCCCTGGGCGGCCCCAGCCTCTGATGACCAGAAGCTGGGACAGGACTGTAAAGTCCCCTGAAGCACCTGAGATAGGCCACTGTCCAGAGACAGAATACAGGGCTAGCCATGGAGCACTGGTTGGACTCAGTATGGCCATTCTTATGTTCTGCCTTAGTAAAAGGCACTGCCTCTTGTAACCAGCAATGCCCCTACTGGTTGGTGGACTGAGCCTCCAAACTGGGCTTAAGTAAGGCCCCGAATTAGACACAGAATCTGTGATTTTTTTGTGACCTCTGTGACTTGAGTCCTGGACAACAGAGCCCCTTTTTCTGCAATTTATTTTTTATTGCCAACATCCTGTCCGTGACTTTTACTAAAAATACCTGTGCCAAAATCTAAGCCTCGGGTGTAAAGGATGAAGAAAACTAAGGCCCTGCTGAGGTAACCCCGAAGCTCATGGTTTATTGTTGGAGACATGAACAGGAACTGAATTTCCAAGTTCCCTATTAGAGAATCATAGGCTTAGAAGGGACCACAAGGATCATCTAGTGTAAGCTCCTACCAAGAGGCAGGATTTGTTCTGTCTAAACCATCCAAGACAGATGGCTATCCAGCATCGTTTGAAAAAACCTCCAGTGAAGGAGCTTCCACAACCGCTGGAGGCTGTCTGTTCCATCCTCCTACTGTTCTTACACCTAGGAGCTTTTCTGGAGATTTAATCGACTGCGGGCCAGGGCCCGATTAAGAGATGCTGAGGCCCTAAGTAATGTCAAGATTCAGAGGCCCCATTCCATAAAAAATAAAGAGGGGAAAAATGTATTACATTATAACAGAAAGGCTAATGAAAAAATAAATGAAAAAGCCTTCTTTAAGCGGAAGCAATTTCAATGATGATAAATCTTCTTAGTTATCTCCAGCATGTTTAGAGGCTCCTGGTAACGTGAGAGCCTAAATCCAGCACTGCTGAGGTCTCCCCCTTTTTTATTCTAGAACTAACCGCGGCCTCTTCTCTCCACAGCTGGGACTTCCCCCACCCATCCATTTAGGAACAGATGGAGGGTGGGCACTCGCCCTTCGCCCAGACTGGGCTCTGATCCCCGCTAGCCAGCCCACGAGGGAAGCAGGCAGCCGGGCTGTTGACAGGAGCTCGTGGGAAGCGGAGTTTCCCGTTGCGGGGGGAAGAGCACAGCTGAAAAGCGTGGGAAAAGGGGCTCCCCACCCTCACTAGGCGCTAGAACTTCCCCCGCCAGCCAGCGAGGCCAGCACGTGCAGGCCGCCGAATCCAGCCCCGCTCCCCGGCTGTGCGCGTGCTAGGGAGCCGAGTCTCCCACCCCGCCAGGGGTGGTGTGCGCGTGCGCGTGCGCGCGCGGTGCCGGGAGCCTAACGAACGGGTGTCCAGGAGCCGCGCGACCCCGCCGCACGAGGCCCGCGGCTGAGCTCCCGTCCTGAGGCGATGCCGCGGCCCGCTCGGGCCTCTCGCCTTGGGGGCGGTACCGCCCCAGCCCAGCCAAACTCTGCATTGGGCCCGGCCTAGTCCCGCCCCTGGGCCCGCCCCGGGGGAGTGGGCGGGGGGCTCCTGCCCGGTCACGCCGGTGCTTCCGCCCGTCCAGTCCCCCTGCTGCTCGGCCGCTCACGCTGTAGGTCGGCCCTCGGCGCCGGTCCTCTCGCCTCGGTCCGGGCGCTTTTCCCCGCCGGCCGGGCCGGGGCCGGGGGATTGGCTGGGCGGCCGCTTCGTCCCAGAATGCAGCGCATGGCGCGTCATTGAAGAGAGACCATGATGGCGGCGGCCGTGGCTGCGGGGGGGGGCCCCCGAGGTGATCGCCCAGCTGGAGAACGCGGCCAAAGTGCTCATGGTGAGGGCAGCGCCGGGCCGGGCCGGGCCGGGCCCCGGGGGGCGGGCAGCGCCGGGCTCGCTGACCCCTCTTGCCGGCCGCCTCCCGCTGCCCTGTGCGGGTCCCTCCTGGGAAGCCTCTTCAGAGCTCCCCTGGCTGCCCCTCTATCCCCTACCCCCACAGTGTCCCCGCAACACCACCTCCTGCCTCCTTTCCAGTGCCTTGCGCACCCCGCCGCTGTCCCCTCAACACCCGACTCGCTCCCCGAGCTTTCCGTGGCTGTTTTTTCTTTTGCTGGCCCCTTCAAAGTACAGCCTTCCCTACCCAGGGGACCGCAACTCTGTAAAGTCTCAGTAGAGAGGTGGCCCCCTTACATCCCTTTAGTCCCACCATGTGCCCCAACCCATCTCCTCCAACCACAGTTCTCCACTCTCTTGGTCCCTTGTTACCCCTTTCCCCCGAGAGCCCCTTCTTTGCTGGTCCCTATTCTTGTACCCCCTCCTCCCAACCTGCCCCCCATCACTATGCCCATTCTACGGGAAACTAGCAGACTGCAACCCTCCTAGCTCCTCTCACTGCTTGCACAAACCATTGTGTGTGTATGTTACATAAAACATAGCTAGAACTGCCTGTTCCAACTTTCCCTCCTTGCAGTAATGGGAACTTGGAAAGCTCACGTGTGCCTTGTGAGCACGCCATAAGAGGTGGCTGATTTTAGTTGTGGGTGAGGTGCTCCCTGAATAGTTTGTAATGTGCGCCATGCTTATAGAGGCTGTGTAAAGGTATTGTGTGAGAGATGTGTGGAAGAGAGGATCTTATGAGTATGACTCTATCTGCCTTGTGTTATGAAATACGCTCAAGGGGTCTAGAGCTTTGTAGTTAACAAACAGAAGTTCTCCACTTAAAGTATCAGCAGCGAACTTAGTATTTTGATATTTGTATAGTGATGCACTGGATAGAAAAGTCTCAGATAGCATAAAATATTTTGTGAGCCATTGTCTGAGTAGCTTTTTGTTTTTTGTTTGAAGTTTTTGTTACTTCATTTAATGTGGAGTGCATGATGGGTAAAAATTCTCAAAGGATTATTAAATATCTATGAAACAAAGCTGGATTAGAACTATGCAGTTAATCAACTGACTTTATTTATGGTGGTCTGAGTTTTTTGTCATTGTCAGTTGACTGCAGATTGCTTTCATTTCTGGTATCAAATGTTGTATAACTGACAGTGAGTATATGGAGGAGCGATTTCTGTATATGGAGAAACAACAATTTTTCCTAAAATAGAACTAAATAATATGCCAGTCTTGTATTAGACATTTAAACATCATATACAACTGAGTGCTTTTACATTTTTTCTTCTGTATGAAAAGTTTTACATAAATAGTCTTAAACATAAATCTATTTTAATAATGTTTAGCTGTGAAGAATTTATTTCACAATGTTAATTTCTGATGGTTTAAAATTCAAGACCTTATTGATAATTTGGAAGACTTTGACAATTTGATGGGAGTTCAGTGGTGTTTGAACACAAGTTAATTAGGAATCTGGCTGAAATGTTTAATATTTATATTAAAGTAGTACCTGGAGGATCCTGGTGTGAGTTATTGTGAACATACTGAGGCATTCTCTACCACAAATAGTTAACAATCTAATCTCTTGTGAATTAAACTAACCAGAATTAAGGCCACTTTAATTCCAAATAAGAGAGTCCACACAGGGATTGAATATGGTTTATGGGATTGGATTCGAAGGGTTTAACTTCAAGGGGACACTCAGGAAAATTAATCCAAATTAGCTAAAGAAATGAATTTAAAATTAATGTTAAACTCACAGCTTTATGCATGTGAGTAATTCCTTTGAATTATTTATGTGCATAACTGTTCATAGCATCATGGATGTTAAGCATGTATTCCCGGACAAAAAACTGTTAATTTTGAATTTTGATGTTAATTTAGTTGAAATCACCAAAGTTCTTGTCTATAGTTGGAAATGTATCAAAAGACCTATTTTGGAATAATTATTCCAGAACAACTCCACATGCGAGCACTCCTAGTCTGGAGTAAATTTGTCCACATGGTGTTATTTTGGGACAGTCTCATTCCAGACTGACTGTCCTTACGTTGAAGTTGTTTCAGAATAACTATTCTGAAGAAGTTCTAAAGGGGTAGCTGTGTTAGTCTAATTCAGCAAAACAAGCAAGGAATCTTGTGGTGCTTTTATAGACTAACAAGTTTATTTATCACATGTACTTTCATAGGAGAAATTATTTTGGTAAATTTCCAAGGACAGACATGCCCTTAATAACAAACATGACGGAAAATAAATATCAAGAATTATAGATAAAAGGTGACGATTAGAGGTATACAAACCAGTAATGAAGTAAGGTAATGTATATTCAGATTTGAATTATCTTACATCTCATACACGTGCTTGCCAAACACTACACATGAGTAATATTAGACATTAGACTACTGGTATTAGACTCCTTTTTTGAGCATATCTGATTGGTGGTAAAAAGGACTTAGTTGTATAAGGGCAATTTAATAACAGAAGTGTATTGTTACTATATTGGTTGTTACAGACAGTACTGGGATGGGGGAGAGACACAATGATTAGGAAGCTCTTTTTATGCGACTACTGTTAACTTTTTCAGCTTAAAAACGCAACTCTAGTTGTGTGTCAATGGAAGGTAACCTTCCAGATATTTACCTGAATTCACACACTCAAATTTAGAATCTGTTTGTTAGTATTGGTGTAGTTTCCCTGTGCTGATGGTAGTATAAATGCTCATGTAGACGAGCTGAGGCACTTTCATTGAAATGGTGGTAAAAACACATGAGCCCTGTTTATGGTAGTGCTTACACTGATATTGAAAACTGAGTAACACATTTGCTACTGAAAATACAGCTCTATGATCTCTACTGCTACTTGTAGCGTTTTCAAGATGTGTAGAATGAAAACAGATCAGACTTATCTGTTTTCACTACTGCTACTGAAAACCCTGTGAAAGAGATTAAAACTGAGGAGTATAGCTGCAGAAAGTTAGGGTAGCAGCACCAGATGCAGGCACTAAAGCTATGCATGGGGGATTTGAAGGTTGAAGGGGTGGGGTGGGTTAGCAGAGATCACCATCACAGCAGTTAGTAGGCTATCTCTAGAGAATGCTTCTTCGCCTTTCCAGTAACCACAGGGTATTTTAGAATTAGATGATGGAAGGGAGAATTCAGATTGTTCAGACAACTGTGAGTTAAAAGCTACAAAAGATAGAATCCCAAAGCTGGGCCCAGGGACAGCATGAGGAAAGGAATCCCAGAAATTGTGGAAGCAGTTGGTGTCTCACCAGGAAATTACTCCTGGTCAGTGAGGTAAATTTTTCTAGTCATTTGTGTATGAAGGGAAGGATAAATGAGGGTAGAGTCTGTGTGGATGGGTAGCTGTCTGCATCCATCCTTTATACACATTGAAGAAACAAGTGGGGAGCCATTGATGGAGGGGTGGGAGTAGGAAGAAAAAGTACTGAAATGTTTGTGTGAGAAACTAATGAACAGGGGGGTGAAACTGGCATTATTAGTGGAGAAAAGCAGGTGGGGCTGCTTAAGAGATGAATGTACAAGAGGTGAGATATGAGTGTACAAGCAGGGACTGGAAAGGGCTGAGTTGTGAGCAACCAGTGGGTGAGGGCAAGAAGGTTGAGCTTTTCTGCCTTGTTCCTGGGGAGGAGGGGAGGTCAGGCAGGTGGCAATGGAGAGATTCAAAAGAGGATTGTGATGTGTTCAGTGTGTCAGACAAGGAAGATGGTCATAGCAGCTGTATTTTGTATGAATTAAAAAGGTGATATGGTTGTCAAAGAAGTGATTAACATATTCAAAATTGGAGATTTATAGGCTGAAAGTAGTATTTTAAACCTCATGACTTCATACTTAAATACTGTGTTTCTTGCAGGGCAGAGTTTAGACAATTAGGTAAGTTTGTTAATTTTCAAACTTGTTGATATTGAGAGAAAATATAAACTGTAAAGAAATTCAAATAGTCTAGTAGATTACCTTAATTTCTCTACTCCTTAAATGCTTTTAAATAGAATTATTGATATTTATTTGTTTACTTCATTAATGAAGTTTTTTTCTGTGGAAATTTCCTTTTTCTTTGTTTTAAAGAAAACATAAGACATATTAACAGTATTAATTAGGTGACTGCATGACTTAAAAGCTCCTCATACACTCCTGTAAACACTTACCTGCAGCCCATAAAATACTGATGAGAGATCCCAGTCTTTTCTCTTGCTAAGCTCCTCTTCATTTCGCTACATAAAAATAAATTTGGCTGCTCTGAGTTGTAGCACCTTTTACTAAATTCTGTTCTAATGGTGGTTTTAAGCAGAGTCTCTGCTCAAGGGCTGTAGCATGGAAACTCATCAGTCCTTCATATAAGTTGCAGTATCAGCAATCAGACCTAACTGCAGCTTGAAAAGTAAGAATGCTGAAGAGAATTTAGGATCATTGTTCACTGATAAACTTTTCTTCTGTGTCCATTGTATGCATAAGCTATGCTCTGAAGTACTTTCATCATATAAAGTATGTACCTTTTATTTATTTATATTGTGGTGGTACCCAAAGACCCCGCTGTGCTAGATGCTCTACGTGCAGGTAGGAAGACATTCCCTCCTCCAAAGAGTTCAAAATCCAAAATTCTATGCTGCTTTATATAGTAGAGTTTAAATTCATATAACAATTTATATTAAAAGGCTATGTAACTAGCATACACCAAGAGCTTGATGAACTGAATTGACCTCCTTCCCTTTCTTCCCTTCCCATATAAATATATATGTTTTTTGGAATCTATACTCTCCCTCCCAGGCCATGTGGTGCTTGAATGCTGATCATTAATTGACACCGAACAAGTATTAACTTTTAGTTATTCACCAGGATCTGAGAAGCAATAAATATTCTGGATCATCTGGAATGGAACATAAACCTGATTCTATGTGGGGAAAGATGTAGGAAAATGGGGGCCATTTGTAGGTGGCAGTTCATGATAGAGTAACAGCAGCTCTTCTATAGTTAAGGTTCAGATTCACTGTTCAGTAAGTAAATGATTTTTCTAAGTGCTCCAAAATCCAGTGCTGACTCAAAAATTGTTATGCGTTATGGGGGGAAGTCCTGGTAAGTGGCCTTAGTTTGGGATTATTTGAGCAAGGTATTCTCCAAACAATGCCCTTCTAAAAATCTGGTGGGATTCCTTTGGTTCTTTCTGCACATACATGGGGATCAAACTATTGCTCTAATCCTCAAATTGATATCAACAGTTCAGGCTTTATTTCAGGTAGGGCATGGCGCCCTCTAGAACAGCAATATTTTTGAGGGTAAAGTTGGGAACTTAAGCATGGATTGCCCCAAACCAATGTACAAAAGAGAGAAAAATAATTATATGCAGGAAAACTAGGTCCTATTGCAAACAGCACATTTACAAGCAGCCTGACATAAAGTAAAGGGGTGGCTCAATGTGTTATAGTCATTGAACTTGAGCAGCACACATACACTGTGAGTTCAGTCTACTTTGTCAGCTTCTTGAGAATGTGTTGTGCACATAACTTGCTCTTTACCTGGTTTCTGCAGCAGCTCCTTTTGAAAGTTTTGCCTTCAGTCAAAGCTGTTTAAAAGTGTTCTAAAGTCCATATGCATTCTCCAATTTTATTCCGAAGTATTGCCAAGAAAAATCAGCATTAATTAAACAGAAGGAAGATGAAAAACTCTAGTAAGCAATTAGAATTATGTAATCATCACTCTTGCTCCTCAGTCTTTCCCTGAACAGTGGGACTCAGAATGAGCAAAGAAAAACAGGTAACTGGGTTTGTCGTCCAGTGGTTCCACTTGGCAAGAACTGCTCAAAACATTTTCAGGTTCTTATTATGTATAATATTTCTGGTATGAAGCTAGGGAAAATCTAAGAATCTGTCCTTCATGAATTTATAGAATGGACTGCCATTACAATCAGTTATTGGTAGTACAATTTAAGAATATTTCACAAGCTACCACGCTACAAAAAATTTTGTATCTTTTCTTACACAGTAACCAGCTGTCTGAGCTATTACTTCCTCAGAAACCGTTTTGAGAGAGAGACGCACTGAGAGATGTCTTCAGTGATTTAAGGGAATAGTCACTGATCCTAGAACCCAAAAAGTTCAGATCTTTTGCTCAGGTGATTTGTTTGCTGTGCAAATTAGTGTTCTCGGCCTACCTTTCTGCTTGGTATCAGGGATCACAATCAAACTCTTTTTGGAAATTGTGGGAGTTGAGCACCCTACAAATACACCCTCAGTCCAATCCATCTAAGTCCCACCTTGGGACAGCTTGTTGAGCTGTACTGTGTCAGGAAGGCAAAGCCTTGTGTTTTGGAGTCAGGGATGATATGCTGTGCCATGCTCAGAGCGATCCTCCTAGTTGCCATAGTGAAAATGAGGCCAGTGCAAGAGTTCCAGCCTGGATAGATCATTTCTCTGCTGCAGTAGGCTTGGTGAACGCCTTCCAGATTGCGCTGGGCATGACAAAGCAGGCCTGTCCATGGCAATGCAGAGACTGGGATGAGAGGTTGGGAATGGCATGGTGTGGGCCCAGAGCTGTGCTGAAACTGCAGGAGGTGGATGAGAACATCCATTGAGTGGAATAGAGCAGTTCATGTCTTTCAGTCTGTACTGATCTCCATGGCAGTTCTCATTGAAGTCATACCATCTCACTGAGATGAAGAGGTCATTTTTCTGAATCTCCTATGCTGAAGATAGTTGTTTAGAGCCACTTACCTATACAGTAGACCCTGTTCTGGGTTAGAGACTTTGCATCTCCACTCTCCTTTTTCTTCTTGCCTCAAGCCCATATAGGCGCTCCCATTAGATCCACCCTCTTCACGCCACCCCACCACCTCTCAGAGTTTACCAGTGTCATGTCATGGCAAGGTGAAGCTGGTGTGTATGTTTTGGGCTCGAGCAGTGGCATGAATTTGGATGGGGGCCTTGGTGGATGTTGGAGTAATGGACATGATGGAAGGAATGTTAAAAGGCGCTGTAGCAGTAGTGAGGGAATTGAGAAGGAGTTGTGATGTGGGAAGGGTTGGAGCAGTGCAGGGGGTGGGGGGGAGGGGAGTCTGGTTGGAAAACAAGGAGGGGCCTGAGCTGTGCAGTGGGGATGAGGGCTCTAGCTATGCACTCCCAATATTTGTCCACCCTCCAAAAAAATAGTCTTACTGACTCCAGGACGTTCCCTGCATTGTCCTGCATCCTCTTCCCACTTCCTCACCTGTGGGCCCCTTGCTGATGCCTGCCTTTCCATGGGTTGGAGGTCTGGGGATGAAGCATCAGACTGAACTGGACCGATAGACTAGAGATGAAGAGATGATACAAGGGCAGTCAAGGGACCAACCTACAGTCATTGTCTTTTGTGCCTGGAGTGATCATTGTCAAGGAGCCAGAAGCAGTGGATGGGCAGAACTGGCCTGTAGTAGGTGGGGATGCTGAGAAATGTTTAAAAACACACAATACAAAGAAATGAACAGCCTAAAACTTTAACATAGAGTTAAGGTTGCTTAGCGCTGCATCATGCCCTTCTAGAATGTGGAGAATGGTTAAACCTACACCTCTGCCACTCAGAAAACATGAAGTTAAGGTATGCGCTATGCCTGCAGTGCAACTTTAACTCTGTCCTCCAGAGCTGGCAATGGCCACTTGAAGTGGTTTAGTAATGTTGGTGCAAAGACTGAACTACCTAAGGAAGTGGTGGACTCTCCATTCCTTGAAATCTTCAGATTAAGACAGGATACCTTTCTGAAAGGTATGCCTTTTTCAAACACAAGTTAGTAGGCTGGAAAGAGAGGTAACAGGATTAAATTCTATGGCCTTTGTGATGCAGGCAGTCAGATTAAATGATCTAATGATACCTTCTGGTCTTAAAAATGTATGTATTTATAATAAGTAGACAAAAAATGTAAGGACTAAAAATGTCACAATAGGTTTGAATTCTACAGGTTTGAATTCTGGCATTTGTCAGCATGTGCTCCAGCATGCTCACAGTGTTAGGTCCAGCTGTCCTGAGTATTGGAGGGGTTAGCTGGCAGAGTTGTCCCTGTGACATGACAAAGAGGTGAACGAAGACCTTGAAGGGATCATTCTGCTTCATTTGACATACTTGATCTCTCAGGGTAAACCTCAGGAATTACTTAGAGGGACATATTCAAGTAATTTCCTCTGAATTTGGTTTTTGCTTATTAATGCTACAAATTAACACTTAATGATTAACTATAAAAAAAAATTAGAGGAAATTATTTCCTTATTTCAGTTTGAAATCTACTAAGGATTTCACTCGTATTTTCAAAAGAAAATAGGCATGATCTGATGAGAGCTCTGCCCTCCAATTCTTTCTCTTCCATCTTCCATACTTTACTCCAACCCTTCTTCCTGACCCACCAACCCTTCCGTCCTGTCTCTTTTTCCCCCTTCTGTCTCTCTCTTCCTTATCTTCCTTATCTCTTTTACTCTGACATACAAGAATGTTTGTTTTCCCCCTCATAAGGCTCCCACCCTCCACCCTGCTTCTCTCTCTCCAATCATCTTCCCATCTCCCTTTCACCTCCCAAGATGGAATACGTGACCTACTGTTACCTCCATGCCTCAGTTTACCCAACTGTACTTATCAAATTATTTGAAACTATAGACAGAGGTAAATTTCTAAATTCAGGTGTGCTTGCTTAATGGTCTAAACCCTAGGAAAATACGACTACAGCCTGTCATTCAAGAACAGACACAGAGCAGGAAATGTTTCCAAAACAAATCTTAACATTTATTTGTGTAAGATTAATACAATAAGTTTGCAATGTTGAGCATATTTTGACTTACATAAAATAAGTGGAGAGCCAAATGACCGTTAGGCAGTCGAATAGAATGTTGCAGCTCTGCTGAACCACTTTATTAATAAACATTTAACTATATAATACCAATATTAAACTTATACTCTATACCTTATAACAATTAAAATCCTAATCTCCTATGTCATTCAGTAAATGGTGATCAGTCATTTACTGGATGGGTTGGAGATGAGCCCTTCTCACTCAAGCCGCAATCACTCAGCTTTATTAACACACAAGCTCCACAAGCGCAACCTTTGTCATACTCACAAACCCCTTAAATAGCCTCTGACTCGTCTTAATGGCTCCTTTTCTGTTCCGTCATTTAGGCAGAGGTAGCCAGAATTTGGGCAATATAAGTCGGAACTTAGTTAGCCGAGTTTGCCTCAAATCCTTAACACATCAATGCCTTACTGAGAAAAACGGGTCCGGTCTGACAGGATCGGGTCCGAGATGAACTGGTCCGGTATGGCTGGTCCGGCTTGTGATGGCACGGCTGGTTCGGATGTTGATGGTCAGGTCCAGGCTATCGCGCTGCTGCTCTGGGCTGTGATGATGCTGTCCCAAGCTGTGGCAGCACTGGTCCGGGTGGTGGCGAGTAGACTCGAACTACGGAGGCGGGCGAGTCCATTGACAGTTGGTTTTCTGTGATGCGCTGAGTTGCTGGTCCGGCTTGCGGGAGTGACCAATCTCAGGTCCCGGTGTTCCGACTCGTTGCTAGTTAGACTAGCAGCATCTCCCTAGGCTCTCAGTGTCCAACAACTCTTGCCTGCGATTGGCTGCTCTTTTATAGGCACCGGGAAGGGGAAAAGGCATCATGGGACTTGTAGTCGTGAGGGGCAAGAGCATTCTGGGACTTGTAGTTCAGTTAAAGGGGAAGGGGGGGGGGGAGAGATCATCCCTAGAATGAGATCATCCCTAGAGGGAGGGAGAGTGAGTGGAAAAAGAATGGAGAAGGGATATACCAAAGCGAGAGAAAGGGGGAACAGTAATTAAAGGTCCATTTTAAGGCTAAGAAGAAAAGAAAAGAGAATGAAACTTTGATCTAACAAAGAAATATAACTTTATGAAATAACGTATGACTTTGGCTTGTAGAGGTACAAGGTTTTTCATGTAGTGAGAGAAAGGGCTTTTAAATGGTTCAGTCCTACGTTATCAGTGGTCCTACCTATATTGCTATCTAGGTGCTAATTATTCTAATTGCTTAACACACACTGTTCCTTACTACTGTTGAAGTTAAAAGACAAGTATGTGGATGGTATGGGAAGAGATTGTGTATTGTTGGGGACCAAGATAATATACCAAAGGGCTTATTATGGTTTTGTTATAAAAAACAAAATGGAGTTCTCTATAAACAAAATGGAGTTCACTGACAAAGAGGCTTCTGGGTAAAGTGATGTAATGTTCTTGTAACTGACCCTACATACTGTTGGAATATTTTGTAACAGTATCGAACCCTATGCTATTACTAGCCTGCTGGAATTTAAACCCCTTCTGAGGCTTTTCTGCCAATTGCCTCTTCATATAGAATCCATGTCTTAGATATCTTGGGGCAAAAATCTCTGGTCACACTACAACCAACTCTTTGAATTCCTCTCTTCCAGCTCTATCTTCGGTTCCTTCCAGTCCCATTCCACCTTTTCCCCTTTAATGAAACTGCTCTCACTGAGGTCTTGAATGATCTTTTCTCAGCGAAATCTGAGAGACTTCATGACATTCTCCTTCTCTGTCTTGTGGGTTTTTGTATTAGTGATGGTTCTTTGTCCTTAAAATCTGGCCTCTATTGGCTTTTATGGCTTTGTTTACTCATGATTTTTTTCCTACCTCTTCAGTTACTACTTCAGTGTCTTATTTGGTGGGTTTTTCCTTTTCCTTTTCTAGACATCTTCCAAAACCCTGTCCTTGGGTCCCCTCACCTCTCTCATCCACAAGCAAGGATTAAAATGCCATCTATAAGCTGATTTTACACTTTCTGCCCTTGAAGCCACTCATCTTTTAGCTCTGTCCTATCTAAGAACTATTCTCATAGACTCTAAGGTCAGAAGAGACCAAAATGATCATCTAGTCCAGTGGTTTTTCAAACTTTTTTTTCTTGGGACCCTACTCTAGTTCTTCCATTTTGTTAACCAGGCTCCTCGCACTGGTTTACAAACATTTTAATTTTGCTCTTTGGCTTTGCTTACGTTCCTTACCTGATTTGGTACAGTTATTCTACTGCCAGTATCACTACCCTTCCTCTTAATGTTCTGCTCCCTACTGCTGTGGCCTTCTTGCTTCGTTTTCCTCCTTCAGTGCTAAAATCAGGCACGGAGATTACCTGGGCATCTCTCAACCATCTCACCCACTTCCCTAGTTTAATGCTTTCTTAATCAGTTGTGCTAGCCTCCATCCTAGAAGTGTATTTCCTTTTCTATTAATTTACTGAGGCATTGATTCCCATCTTTTGCTCTGCCAATGTCAATCTCGATTGCCCATTGTTTGCTTGCCTCTCTTTCTTTCCCTTTTGGTAACTTCCAAAATAGCTTTGCATCACTGTCAAAGTACTGTGCCAACCAGGTACAAATTATCTGTATCTTACTGTGATGACTAATGATACATCATTCACAATGTCCAAAACAAATTTTTCTCAAGGAAGATAGAGGGGCTTAATTCTACAGCCTTTATTTTATGAGGCTGCTTTAAGCAGGATTAATAACAAGTGTTTGGTAACTTGAATTCAATGAATTGTACAGCAGGGGCGATGCAAAGAACATGATGCAGATTAGAAATGAAATGAGGCAATAGTTGCTATTTTGGAGCTGTTCTAATGCTCAAATTATAATAGTTTTCTCTAAACAACAACAAAAAAGGGGGGAGGGGTGCGTTGCTGGTGAAGGAGTTTAATACTAAACTGTGGCCAACATTTTAAAAAAAAGAAATGGGTGCCTAAATTCTTATTTAGGTACCTTAATAAGTGTCCTGATTTTCTACAGTACTGAACAGCTGGAAGCTTGCATTGTTGTCAGGGGGAGCTGGTGAATGTCCAAAGCTTTAAAAATCAGGCCACTTATTTAGGTAGGTGTGAAAAGGGATGCTCGTCATGTGCTGCCGAATGGTTGAGAGGTGGCAGGCTGTCTTCCTTTTGAGCCTCCCTCTTATAGCTGCTCTGTCTGTGATCTGTTCTTCTAATGATTCTTCCCTCTGGCCAGATCATGTATTCAAGTCTGTCTCTTTTGGGATATGCACAAAAGAGTCCAACAATATTGGGAGCCTTTGGGGTTAAGTGGGAGGCCCCAGGGCTCCCCCCTTAAGATATTGTGGTCCAGATCCTTTTATCTCCAGGTCTTCTCCCCCCTAACTAGGTTCCTTGTGCCAGAGGTACGCCTCTGTAGTTGTCCCTCTTTCGGGAGTGGTAGAGGACCCTGCACTCACCTCTCCATCGGCCTCTGATCCAGGGCCCAAAGGAGATGATGTTGCCTCTGTGGATCACTTCCTGCCAATCTCCTCTCTTTCCACTGGGAAGGAAAAGAACTGAAACACAAAGATAAAGTGTCCAACTTTCTGAGGTCCCTTTTTATGCTTAGTCAGGTCACGACAGTGAGGTTTCAGACAGAAAAAGCTCCTATGGCAGTGGTTCTCAACCTTTTTTCCATTGCAACACACCTGACAGATGATGTTCCCCTGTGTGGCACACCACAATCTGCCAGTGACGGTAGCACTTGGGCTGGAGCGCTTGGGAGGCTTTGACGCTCTGGAGGATTCAGCACTCCAGGACTCAAGTGCCCTGGTGATCTGGCTTGATGGGGCCGAGTTTAGTTTCGTGGAGCAGGGGGTGCCCCCCAACCCAGGATCTCTAAGTCCTTTTATTCATCTGGCTATGGCTATTGCCTGTGCTGTATAGCAGGAGCGGGCTGATGAGGGCAGCAGAGAGTGGCAGGCAGCAGGAGCCCCAAGCTGGCTCCAAGCTGAGCTGCCAATTTTCTGTGACACACCTTTGTGTCCCGACACGGGTTGAGACCCACTGTCCTATGGTACTCTTCAGCTCAGAGTGTAGATCTGGTGCCTGACTGCAAGTCAGCTACTTTGTTCTCCTTTTTTAATCTCCTCCTCCCACCTGTTCACATTTTTTCAGGGGTAGTGGGGTGGAGCTCATTGGACTCAGAGCAGCTCTTTAACCTTTTTCTTTTCCAGTGTGGGGTTTGTAAACCTAGTCATTGGAGCTTACAGTGGGGTCAGAAGCCTAACTTTTGGCACTCATTTTTGAAAACGTTGCTGTTTTTTTAAAAGAGCTGTATTTCAACATCCGAGATTAAAGCTGTAAGTGTTTAAATGTAGTATTCTCTTTTTAATCTGAATAAACAAGTAATAAAACATTATTTTTGCAATTGCAAAATATTGATCACTTTAATTTAAAACTTTTTCTATTCATTCTGCTCCCACTTCGGCCTAAACTGGACAAAGTTAGACATTAATAGTCTAGTTATAGATAGGATGGGGTTTTTTAGCTTTCTTTGTAGTGGGTGTTTCTGTATCGCCTCCAAAATTCTGCTCTTTTTCTGTTGATGTCATACACCCTCTGGTTCGAAGTAAGCTAGACATCTTCCTTTCAAGCATATGTCAATGCTTCATTGATTAGCCAAAGAGGATGTTAAATAAATGAAGAAATCCTTGATTCTTATTACAGATACAAGACTTACTTTAGGATTGTGCTTGGAGCATCTGTTTGTAAAAGATGAGGGGGAGCTTTAGCTAGTACAGGAGGATGGGAAGCCATCAATTTCTGTAGAATTGAAGATTTTTCATTGTTGAAAATGGATTCCTTGGGCAGGAATGGATATAATCTACAAGTCATTCATTTTGACTTAGTGTGTATTTTTGTAAAAATTTGGATGACAATTTGTGAACTGGATAGGGATTTAATGTGACAAAGGTTCATAAAGGTTTTTAAAAGCTGTAGTGTAGAATTTTTGAAGAGAGCATAATGTTTCTTTTGGGCATTCTCTGCAGTCTGTTGAAACACTTTTGTCTTCACAAACAAACTTGATTACAGGTTAATTTTCCAAATTTTTGAATGAGCACCAAATGTATATGCCAAGGCAATGTAAAAAGTCCACAAGGAAGAAAATTGTGCTCTTGACAGATCTTTTTGATCTGTGTTCACCTCCTTTGGGTTATGGAAAGTCTATAGAAGTGGTGTATTGGGGAGAAAGGATTTGCATGTGAATGGCATATGAGGAGCCTGGTTTATGAAAGAGAATGAATAGGAAGAGATGGAGGCTTTAAAATGTGTAAAGTGTTCTTGTCTAACAATTGTTAAGCAGTAAAGTTTAACATGAAGTAGACGCTTTGCTTTTTCTTGCTTCCCTCCTCCCTATCTCATTTTGTCTTTCCCGGGACTCTTCATTCCAAGTCAAGTACCACAGTTCCATGCTATGTTTACTTCACCACTTTCCATCTACTGGACTATCGTTTCCTCCTTCAATGCCCTAAATCATCAGGAAATCAATTTATATTTCGACGACTGTAAATCTGCAGATAACTGCTGTATTCCCATGGATATCTGCAACTTTGTGGATTGCAGATTGGTTGCAGATCTAAATATTAGTATCTGCACAGGGCTCTAGAGCAGCCAGTTTCAGGGATTCCGGAGGGCTGACTCTTAGTGCCTCCCATGGGGGGAGAGCACAGGAGTTTGGGACTCCAGACTTTACCCCTCCTGTGTGGGTACTGGGGCTTGAGGTTTTAGCCCCACAGACCCCCTGAAACTGGCTTGCTGCCCCCCAGGGGTCCATGGAACCCCAATTGAGCAGCTGCTCTAGAGTATGCTTGTGTGGATGTGGATGAGCATACATATAAAAGATGGAGTGTATATGCAGATTGGATGAGGATCCATATTTTTGTATCTGCACAAGGCTCGACTTATATTTATAAATAGTTAGAAATAAACGTTGCTTTTTGAGGACATGAATACAGCTCTGTAGGAGGGTGATCTGGGCTGTCACCATAGGTAACAAACAAGGAGAGAAACAGAAAAACAAAAATGAGCTGCATCCTGCCACTTCACGACCCTCCTCCCACCCATACACAATTCTTCACA
Organism: Pelusios castaneus; assembly: GCA_007922175.1. NCBI lineage: Eukaryota > Metazoa > Chordata > Testudines > Pelomedusidae > Pelusios > Pelusios castaneus. Next base: position 527,363 of record ML685902.1, read on the forward strand.
GAATGTTTCTCCATTTTAGACTAATATAGAAAATTTCAGAATAAAGCCTCATCTGGGAAAAGCCCAGCAGGTAGCTGACAGTTTAAATTGCTTCAGGCAGGGAAGAGAAGAGTTTTCAGTTTACAAAATTTGTCTATATAAAACTCTTCAGTTTCCCAGTGATTCCTTGCCACCTGATGCCATGGGGTGGGTTGGCTGAGCATGTATTTCTTTTCTTTTTTTAACCCCTCCATGCCCTTTCTGTAGCATGCTTTCACAAGCCTTTATTTACCTGATTCTTTGCCTACCTCAGTCCTGAAAGACACTTAAAATTTAGGTAGGTTTAGCTATGTCCCTGAGTCCTGTAGCTATGCTAAACTTAAGCTCCAGTGTAGACACAGGTGGGTAAATGGAAGAATTCTTCCATTAAGAAAGCTGTCATTGCTTAGGGAGGTGGAAAAATCCTTTGTCATTGTTGTCTGGGTCTACCAGCACAATCCAATAGTGCATAGCCCCCTAGTGTAAACATGGCTTAATGTAGAGTATCACAGATTATTCTTTTGCTTTTCTTGTGTGTCTTTGTAACATTTTCACTAATACACTAAAATTCTGAAGGGCACTTTCAAACAAGGCTAACAAAACAGTCTTGGCTATCCTAGACCAAGTCATCTTGGATATACATACTCTTGAGTCCAAAAAAGCTTTTTTTAAAAAGTGAACTTCAGGTGAATTTTTAAAACTTTAAAATGCCTTTTCTGGATTTTACTGAACTTCTTACAAAAATTCTATTGTGAGATGAAATGCTTGTGAAATTTCAGAAAGATTGCTGGAGGAAGTGTGAAAAGTGGGATTATAATGGGAGGTTAGTTTCAGCCTTAACTGTGGAGCATCTAGTGTTGCTCCATAATTTGGTAGACAAAAGTACATCTAGCCAGAGACATGTCTCTGAACCATTTGCACATGCTGTGCGTGTCTTCATTGCTTTTGCAAAGGTTGGTATAGAGGCTGCTGAAGGAAGAAGTGTATTGAATCCACCATCACATGAATCTAGTTGCCCTAATTATTTTAATTTATATTGCAGTAATACCCAGAATAAGTGTAGAAACAGTTCCTACCCTGTAAAGTTTAAAATTTAAGAAGATAAGTGATATACCGGGTGGCTTGGAGATGGATATAATTGTGTGCATACAACATTTGCATTAAAAACTTTTCTAGATCAATTATTTCCATCTGCCCCTCAACCCTAACCATCATGAATTGGTCTTGCAAATAGTGTTGCAGGACTGTGGCTGCTATTTCACCCTGTAGACTCATGCCCACCCTGATGCCGTGTCTTCAGGCTGAGGCTGTGAGTTTTAGCCCTGCAACCTCCCACTCACTGTCTGCAAAAAGCTTACTTGTTCAGACAGACTTCATGGGATGAAAATGTCACCCTTGCAGTGACTTTTAGTGGCCACGGATATAATTTTGGGCATCATTGCAATTGCAGAAAAGAATGAACATTAGAACCTTGTTACTTACCTTTTTTTGTTCGTGTTTAAATGTAGCAAGACTGGAGACTAGGTGGGAGAGAGCTGGCAGTGTTGAACTTGTTGTAAGTCTAGTAAATAGGTAATGTAAGGTGAAGGTTATGTACCTGTTATTCCAAAACTTAGTTTTTGCATTAAGCATTGTTTGCAAATTATGCTAATTGCAAAACAACTACCTTAAATATATATCTGTCCTACCTTTGCATGATGTTAACTTTAATTCTTTCTTAGAGTAGTGTCCCTGTGGTGCTCCACTCAAGGTGCGCTGGTGAATTGTCAGCAGAGCCCCTGGGACCACGCACACGTCCTCAGCAGAGCGTGCGACTGTTCCAACGCCTCTAAAGGGACACGCGCACGTGGTCCCAACCCTCCAGTTCCTTCTCAACCGCCTCTGGTCTGAGACGGAGACCTCAGCAGCTCTTATAGCCCGTTTAGTGTTAGTGTTAGTTATTAGTTAGACTGTTTTAGTAGTTGTTTAGTTAGAGTTGTTATAGTAATCTTTCTCTCATTTAAAAAAAAAAAGAGAAGAAAGGAGATTTTTTTTTCTCTGATTCCCGGCTAGTCAGTTACTGCAACTTAAACAACTGTGACAGCCGCACTGGGATTTAAACGCTGTGCTAATTGCAGGGTTGCCATACCTGTCTCCAACGGGCATTGAGAGTGCGTCCGCTGCCTTGGTGAGGGACATATGTCCCATAAATGCCAGCACTGCAAAATTTAAAGTCTCGGACCAGGCGCGACAGAGATTTGAAAATGAAATTAATCCTTATGGAGGGGTCATTGAGACCTGCCTCCAATCCAGGGCGCTCAGCTAGTTCAGTGGACAAGCCCTCCAGGAGACCCTCTTCTTCTTCTCCGCATTGTGTGGTGAAAAGAGCAAAATACCCTGAAAAAGGAGGCTCAGGTTTCTCTGGTACAAAGGCTCTCAGAGTAGGAAAAGTCCTTCGGGATTCACGCGATATGAGAAACAGGAGCAGAGAAACTGTTTGAAAGCACCAGCAGGAGAAGCGGCATCGTTTACTGCTATAATGGCCGCGCTGACACTGACTGTGCCTCCGGCTAGTGTGGGTGAAACAAATGCGATGCCAGTACCGAGCCCAGCACCGGGGCAATCGGCGCAAATGCCAGCGAGGAAGCCTGCAGCACCAAAGCGGCTACAGCCCCTGGTGCTGGCAGAGCAGCAGCCTTCAGCGGTGCCTCATATTCAGCCAGAGGTGCTGGCTCAGGCTCCAGCACCCTCCCCTTCACCTCCCAGGAAACAAAGGGAGAAGACTCGGCACCATGTGGAGAAGCAAATGCAGCATTACTCCCCTCTGTCTCCACTGTTTGGCACAGACTCTTCCCCAGGGCTGGCAAGCCAGAGAAGCAATTCCTATCTATCAGCCCTGTCTTCAGAGGATGAACTTGTAGAAGATCAATTTAACAGATCTCCCCACCATTATTCTGCCTGGAAACAGCAGGCTCTTAGGGGATATCAGGGTATGAGACCAGATTATGCATGGCCCCTCCCCCCTGGTATGCACCACCAGCTTTTTGCATGCCTTGGCAGGGCTGGGACAGCTGGTCCCAATATTCAGCATCAGATTCCAGATCCTCGACTTCTCAGATGACAGCGACCCAATCTCCACTGGGCAGGACATCAGTACATTCCCAGATACACCAGTCCACTGAGGTCCCAACCCAACTGGCAGAGCAAGAGGAAGTGAGTTCTGTTCAGAACTCTCCACTCTCCCCAGAAGTGGTCACACCACATACAGCAACTGCAGCAGGAGATGATATGAAACAGTTCCAGGACCTCTTTGAAAGGGTGGCAGAGGCTATTGAAATTCCCCTTCAAGAGGTGGCCATATCCAATCGTAAGTTGTATCACATACTGCAGTCTTCCACCTCTACAAAGGTTGCATTACCTATGGATGATGGGGCCATGGACCCCGCGGACCACATGTGGCAAACGCTGGTGACAGTGAACCCCATGTCCAAGAGAGCAGACAAGAAGTATTTCATTGCTCCCAAGAAGGAGTTCCTTTTTACTCACCCACAACTGAATTCGCTGGTGATAGGGGCAGCTAACCAGAGATCCAAGCAGAACCAGTATAAGTCGACTCCGCATGACAAGGAAGATAAAAAGGATGGAGGCACTCGGGAAAATGTTTTATATCTCGGCTACCCTTCAACTATGGGTGGCAAATTATGCCGCAGTGCTATCGAATTATGACCACGATAATTATACAAAAATTTTGAACTTTATTGAATATATACCTGAAGACAGGAAGCAACAATTCTCATCTTTAATTAAGGAGGGTTACTTAGTGGCTACAACTGCACTCCAAGCAGCATTGGACGTGACAGATGCTGCAGCCAGGACTGTTGCTACTGCCGTAGTTATGCGGCATCTCCTGGCTTCATTTGGCTGGCCAGGCAAAGCAACTTCAGTCCACGATTGAGGATCTGCCATTTGACAAGGAGATTCATGGAGAAGATGAATGAGATGATGCACACAATGAAGGATTCCCGGGGGGCCACCCTTCACACTTAAGGAATTTATGCCCCTTCAGCAAGAAAATGGAATTTCAGGTATCAGCCTTACTCATAACAGACCAAGACAGCATCCACAATGCCAGAGACAATCAAATCAAGAACCCTCTGAATTCCAGATAGCACCTCTGAAAAAACAATTTTGAAAATTTGGTCGAGGGTTTGCATGATCACCCCCTCACAGCTCAGGAAGTTCCAACCACAAATTCACCATTGTTCAAAGACAGATTATGCCCATTTCATTCCCAATGGAGAAACATCACCTTGGACAGATGGGTTTTAGAGATAATCAGCTATGAGTATACCATCCCCTTTACATCAAAACTCCATTTCCAGCCTCCTTCCTTGTCCCTTTTCAGGGACCCATCTCACAAACGATTACTGCAAGGGGAAGTGAACAAGCTCCTACAAATTGGAGCCATAGTAGAAGTCCCCAGGAACTTCAAGGGCAAGGGGTTTTACTCACTATTTTCTAACCCAGAAAAAAACAGGGGGTCGGAGACCTATACTCAACCTCAGAAGGCTGAACAAGCAGGTCAAAGTTCAAAAGTTCAAGTTGGTGAACCTCTCCATGATCCTTCCTTTGGTAGACCAAGGGAACACGTTGGCTTTCCTCGGTCTTCAAGATGCATATTTTCATGTCATCCTGTTTCATCCTGTCCACAGAAAGTTCCTTCAATTCACTATACAGGACAGACATTACCAATATGCGGTCCTACATTTTGCACTGTGCACAGCACCAAGGGCGTTTTCCAAAGTGTTAGCAACAGTGACTGCTCATTTGCGCAAATTAGGGTTAACAATCTTCCCCTATTTGGACGATTGTTTGATAAGGGCATGCAGCTACCAAACGGCCCAACAGGCAGTTGACATAACAGAGAGATTGTTTCAGTCACTCAGTCTCCTGATAAATTACAAAAAAATCTATCCTATGTCCAACTCAAGAAATCCATTTCGTAGGAGCCCACATAGATACAATTACAGGCAGAACATACCTGCCAAAAGAGAGATTCGACACCATACAAAGCCTAAAACGTATCATCCTAATATGACGACACTCTTGGTGCGTACATGCCTTCAGTTACTGGGACATATGGCTGCAACCACCTGTGTAATATAGGATGCAAGGTGACATGCAACCCTTACAGATATGGCTAATGCCAGTTTACATACCATGCAAATACTCACATTATACCGCATTATATCTGTTCTGAACAATATAAAGAAATCCCTCATATGGTGGACTTGCCTAAAGAATCTCCTAGCAGGCACACCCTTCACTCCCCATCTTCCATCTGTCCTTCTCACCAATGCGTCACTTCTGGGGTGGGGAGCACACTTACAGGGCTTCACAGCCCAGAGCAGATGGTCAATACAAGAAAAGGCACTCCATATCAACTTATTAAAGCTTTGCACAGTTCTCAATGCATGCCGCCACTTCCTACCTCATATAAGAGGAAAAACAGTAAAGATACAAACAGACAATATGGTATGCATGTATTAGATCAACTGCCAAGGATGGGTGCGTTTCCAAACCCTTTGCGCGGAGGCAATCAAATTTTGGAATTGGTGCATCTCCCAGAATGTCCAGTTATCAACAGTTTACTTACCTGGCAAGCAGAACACCTCCGCCGACGAGCTAAGCAGGAGATTCACCGAAAATCACGAATGGGAGCTCAAGAACAACATCCTTCGTTGGGTTTTTCGATGCTGGGATTATCCTACAATAGACCTGTTCACAACACTTGCAAACAAAAAATGCAAGAGGTTCTGTTCCAGAGCAGGATTAAGCAGAGGCTCTCTGCGGGACGCATTCCTCCTCAACTGAAGCCACACACTCTTTTATGCCTTTCCACCGATTTCGATGATCCTGAAAACCCTGCACAAAATAAAACAGGACAAAGCTGACGTCATAATGATAGCACTGGCATGGCCAAGACAAATATGTCCACGGATCAGCTGATTGCCCTCCCATTGATACTGAACCTACTGTCACAGAACAAAGGCCAACTGCTACATCCCCAGTTAGACGGATTACACTTTACGGCATGGTTCCTGAATGGTTCAATGACAGAGAGAGAGACGCTGCTCAGAGTCAGTTAAGCATGTTCTCTTAAACAGCAGAAAACCTACAACTAGGAAGACTTACCTGCAAAAATGGCATAGATTCACCACGTGATGCCAGCAAAGAGAGCTGGACCCACACACAGCACCTATCCAATCACTATTGGATTACTGGCTCATGCTGAAACAGACAGGAATATCCATTAGTACCATTAAAGTACATCTGGCCTCTATATACACTTTTCATGAACTCTGGCAGAATAAGATGACCTTCACACACCCAGTGATAGAAAGTTTATGACGGGCTTGAAGAACCTTTATCCAGAAATGAGGCCTCCAGCGACACCATGGGATCTCATCCTGGTCCTCCGGACCATTACTAAGCCTCCATTTGAACCATTGGCTACATGCTCTCTTCTACATATGTCAATGAAAAGTGGCTTTCTTAACAACTATAACATCAGCGTGTCTCTGAACTTGTGGCTCTTACATGGTCGTTTATAAAGTCTCCTTAAGACCACATCCAAAATTCCTCCCTAAGATTTTCTTGACATTTCACGTGAACCAGACAATACATCTTCCTACTTTCCATCCTAAACCACCTACTGAACCCCAGCATGCCATCTTGCACACTTTAGATGTAAGATGGGCGCTTGCCTTTTACCTGGACAGGACAAAAGCATTCAGAAAATCCCCTCAGCTGTTCGTGTCAATAACTGAACACTTAAAGGGAAACGTGATTTCCAAACAATGACTGTCGAAATGGGTTTCCTCATGCATACACATGTCCTTTGCGCAGGTTGGCAAAAATCCACCTGGACCCAAAAGAGCACATTCTACTAGATCGGTAGCCATGTTTGTTGTGTTTCTCGATAATGTCCCACTCGTAGACATATGTAAGGCCGCAGCATGGGCCTCTGCAGATACTTTTGTGAAACACTACGCCATTGAACAGACAACAGTATATGACACAACAGTCGGCCTGTCTGTACTAAAATCAGTTCAGCGGAACAACTCTGAAGATCCTCCCACCAACTAGGGGAACTGCTTTGAAATCGTCTTGAGTGGAGCACCAAAGGGACACTACTCGAAGAAAGAACTGAAGGTTATTCATTTTGGTGCAGTAGGCAGTGTTCTTCAAGATGTGTGTCCTCGTGCTGCTCCAATACCCGTCCCCCTCCCCTCTACTTTGGAATATAGGTTCAAGTTGCTGTTACGCTGCACTAGAGAAGGAACTGGAGGGTTGAGACCACGCACACGTCCCTTTAGACACGTTGGAACAGTTGTGCGCTCTGCTGGGGATGTGCACGTGGTCCCAGGGGCTCTGCTGACAACTCTCCAATCAAGGACGCAGGGAGAGCCCTGCACAAGGGTAACCTTCAGTTTATATAGAAAAGCATTGTTAAAAATAACTTCCATAATCTCTCAATGACTTATAGGAGGGGTGCTCATACTGGCTTTTGGGGCTTGTGGTCTTCGTGAGTGAATGAAGTACCTACACAAAAATTGGAGTTCTAAGACAACTAATATAGAGGTCAGGAAAATTAATGTTTCCACAAATAACCTCAAGTCTAACCTTTTATCAACATCCATCTTCAACCTATCTGCAAACTGATCACCACAGAGTTGCTCCTGAGGGAATTCTTTGCCATTGCACAATGCAGACTTTCTGCACAAATTCTGCAGTTCTGTGCAGAATTTCCTCCCCTCTGCATGGAAATGGACTGCAGACCTGCTGGCTGCCACTAGGGGGGGACTCTGAACCTGGCAAAGCCCAGCTCACCGATAGGCTATTCTGCAGGGAGGAGGGGGAAAAAGTGCTGAAAGGTTCCCTGTAGGCCTTAAAGAAAGGAGGTCACATACAGGACCTCTACAAAAACCTGGCACCCCATCAGACTGTTTCTCTCTCTGGATTCCTGGGCTTTGAGAGGGGGTGGCATTCGAGTGTCTAGACTGGGGGCGGCCAGCGTGGGGGCCAGCAACTGGACTTTGAAAGGGGGGTGGTGTGAGTGTCTGGTTTGGGGAGGTACCTGACTCTGGGGGAATGAGGGAGTGTGGGTGTCTGGCTCTCCAGCTGGACTTTGGAGTGACGGGGCAGTAGGCAGAAAAACAGGACTGGGTTGTCACAGAGGTTTCTTTAATGCTGTACTCCTGTGGGAATTTTTTTTGCATCGGTATTGTTACAGACCTAATTGCTGACAGGTATTTTGAAATAAATAATTAAAAGTGGCATGATTATATAGTGTTTCTGCCAAATAAAGTATGCAGAATTTAAAAATATTGTGTTAAGAATTTTTAACTTTTTGGTGCAGAATTCCCCCAGAAGTACAGCATGCATGTACACTAAGATTTTTTTTCCTCCGACGATTAGTCTAGTACCAATGCAACTCTAGTGAGAGTAGCTATAGGTGAATCAGTAACACAGACAGGGCAAGAGGGGGCACAGGTGTTGTGTAACTTTGTTTTCTAACCACACAGGTGGTAGAAACCCCTGTGCCCTAACTATATTAATACTTTCACGGGTGGCGCTGCACAGGTGCCTGTAAAGCATATACAGAAAAAGAATGAGGGCTTTACCTGACCGTACCCTCATTCCCAGATAAAATTGCTTACTTAGAAGGAATTGAAGCTTGGTGCTCTTTATCTCAGAATTCGGGACCATTTTGCCATCCATTTTGATAGAGGACAGCTTAGAAGAATGTTGCATCACACTCTAAAAGTTGCAAGACACTAGCTCTGCCTGTTCTGACTCTTGCAATTATTATTGCGTATTTGTATTCCTGTAGGGTATAAAGGCTCCAGATGGGGATCACGGCTGGATTGTGCTCGCTAGACAGTGAACACGCACGTAATGAAGAGGCTGTGCCTGCCCCAGAGTGTACAATTAGTGGTTCTCAAACTGTGCCACTGGTGCCTTGCAGAGAACTTGCCCTGGAGAGTTAGCTGGTCACATGTTGTCACCTTGTTTCCAGTTAAATCAAATGACAGCTAAAAGAGGTTAAATATGTTTTCTAATATCATGTTAACGTAACAATACAGTGGAACTTCATTTGTCTGAACCCCCCAACTGGCTTTCCACATTTACTGAACAATTAGAATTCCAAGGCCAGAAGCAGGCAAGCTCTCCTGGCCGCTAGATGGTAGCGCAGTCTTATTTTCCATATCTCCAGTTTAGCTGGAGTTTCAATTATCTATGCTGGTCCCGGTCCCAATTAGTCCGCCTAAATGGAGTTCTGAACAGGAGGGAAGATGGTCCCTGAGGTTGCTTTTATTTCTGATATGCAATAGAAAAAACTGAAAACCCTACTGTAAAGAATTTCACAGTGAAGGGCCCCTTACTGAAAATGCCCCACTTTGGGTGTGTTTGAATCTGGGTTCAGTCAGCTTTACTTTTCCTGTCTTTTCCCGCTGCTGTCATGCTGGGTGTGAAGCAAGAGGTGACCTCTCAGATATCTATGCTCTTGCACATTTAATTATGTCGAGCAGAATCTTGAATTACAGCTTGTGCTTAATAATATCAGGGACAAAAGTTTAGGTGTGACTTTAAAGATTCTCTAAGGGCTTGTATAGCCATGGGCTTAGGTAAATTCCTGGGTAACTGTGTGAATAAGCCTGTAGCGTATAATTTGCTTTTGACTGTTTATGCTTTTTACTATTTCATTGTCCAAGATGAGAGGAAATGCAAAACTGACTAATCCATTTTACTTTCAGATTCTCATGCTAGCACAATGGTGCAGTGTTTTGATTGCAACTCCTGCAACGTTTGTTGACTTGACTTTTTAAGGTTTGCATTGGAATCTTTAGAAACTATGGAAATGTTTGACTGAAAGTTTATTAAGAACATTTTTAATACATTCAGGGTAGTTTTAGAATTTTTCATTTGAATCTTAGATCTGCAACAATTTGTACTTTAATATGAAAGCTGTAGCTATGTATGTATACATCTGCAGTGATGAGGTCTGTATGAGCTGTCCAATCTTTACAAACTAAAGTAGACAATATTGGGGGAGGATTTAATTCTTGGGGAAATTTTGATTCTCCCCCCCCCCTTCCTATCCCCCTCAAACTCTCTTGCAGTTGTCTTCCATGAAGTGGATAGAATCTAGGTTGCTTCTGTTCTAACAATATTTGCCAGGAGGCTGGCAAAAGGAGCACATGCAATTTTAGCTTGTTCTATCTACTCTGGATACTTCTAGGCAAGTGTTATGCACCAAAGGGCTGGACAGAAAATCAGAGATTCATACAGTTGAGGAATGTGAGGAGAGTAAAGGTCAGAGTAACAACTCTGGTGGTCCTATGGCAGGGTGTATTATTTTATTGCTAAACCTGATTCCCTTGACTTCTGTGCTAATAAATATGGTAATTAATGATGCCTTCATCTGAGGAGAGGGCATATATCACACTGCTCTTTAGTGACTTCATCCGGCTAATTGAATGGGCAGGATATAGACACTGAGCAAGAATTAAATCAGGCAGAGCGGGGGCATGAACCCGGCCCTTGCAAATCCTAGGCCAGTGCTCTAATTAAATAGATAGACATGTAAGCTCACCTACCAATGTGCCTGAATCAGAAAGCCCAGGTTCCAGTTAAAAAACAAACAACCCTCTCCCCCATCCTGATATTTTGACAGAATTCAGCTTTTGCAAAAACATTAAGAAGGTTTTCATTTTGTTCCAGTGCAGAATGAAAACAATTTTTGAAACCTCAGAAGTTGCTGCTCACCATAAAATGGATGTGGTGTCCTCTGGTCAGGTCTAATGTTTAACCAAAGCAACAGTTTTTGCTATTTAGAGCCTTGGGGATGGATGGGACATCCTGAAAACCCTCCTATCATTTCTTTTACTAATGCAAATAAAAAGGGAGTTAGAGACTGCAGTTGAGTTGAGAAGGGAAGAAATGTATAGGAATAAGAGGTAAGTGAATGCGGCAAAGGTGGTGAGAAACATCTCAATACTAAAAATTGTCATAGGAAAGAGGTGCAGGTAGTTATTGCTTTTATATTTATAAAGTGAAAATATTACTTAGAGTGAAAAGAAAAAACCTACTGTTGATAATGATAAAATTCAACTTGCAAAGGACTTTTTTAATTAAAAGACTACTTTAGTTAAAGTTGTGCTGTGAAGAAAGCAGGGTTGGTTTTTTTTTTTGTTTGTTTTTTTTTAAGTTAAAAATCATGATGATGGCAAGATGAGATAGTAAATGTGTAGGAGGTAATTCCTCTGACAGTCACACATTGATTCCAAATAAAACTGAAAAATTCAGGGCAATTGAGGGATTAGTTTGTATAATTGATTTTGGAAAACTTTTAAGAAAAAACTTTTAGAAAATCTTGAGTCCCCTTATGAAATCTTTTGCAGATCTAATCAATAGCCTTTGTTCAAATCTTAGACTTCAGCTCAAATTAAAATTCTCTGATGGAGATGCCAAGTCAGCTTTGCTAGTTTCTCCTTGTTTTTGCCTGTTACAGGCTTCAAGGCCCCTCTTCACTGCAAAGTGTCTTCTCAGTACCATTTTGAAGTCTATGAAAATGAGGCACAAAACCTCTACCATGTAGCCAACCCTCTCTCTGCAAGTGGTTCACAGCTCAGTTAGAGAAAACTGTTTTATCTGACTTGACTACAGGAAAGGCAAGGCTTTTTCCAGTGTTTGGAGAGCATGCAATGTGAATTTCATTAAATCACACTTTCATTAGAGATCTCAAGGATTTTTGTTTTGTTTTTACTCTTGACAGGTTTGCAATGCGCTTCACTTGCAGACATAAATATTGCCTTTGGCAACACAGTTCCTCTTGGCTGGAATAGTAGCAGGTGGGAGTAATTTGATCAGTTTCTTTCAAGAAAGCCCTGTGGTAGGCATGTTTGCCTTCCCTAAGTACTGTGTTTAGGCTACATTCTTCAGATGAGACATTTTTTATAGGTGGAAAGAATGAGTGCAAGTATAAAGCACTGCAATGCACCAGTCCTGTCATTCTTTAAGACCAGTGAAGTCTGGAAGAATGTTTAATTGTTCTGCTCTGCTATGTAACTAACTGACTTTCAGAGTTCCCTTCTTATAATAATTATAGAAAGAGACATTTCTTGAATAATTAAGTTCAGCTGTGATTTGCTGTATTCTTGTGTTACATGGGGGCTGTGAAAAATCACAAACCTTAGGTCTAGTATGGCAAAACTTTCTACAAAGAATGAAAACTATATATCTGATGCCTGTTTACTGTCAGGCCAGATGTTTTAGAGAAAAATGTGCAGCTCTGAGATAATGCAACAACTGATTAATTAAAACGTGCCTTAACGGACAACTCTATCAAGTGATTTTTAAAATATATAATGGAATAAATATTAGATGCTGTTAATTTTGAGATATTGCTAAATGGAAGTGGTCAACTGTGCACCCAGTGACAGGTGGTGGCACCATAGTTGAAATTCATATAAAAACACAAGAGGTTTGTGTCGTTTTTGTTTAATATACAGTCCAAAAGTAAGTTGGGTACTTTAGATATCTAAGAAAACTGATTTCATGAACAGGTTAGAACAGTGGTTTTCAACCTTTTTTGGGCTGTGGAACCCCGTAGGGCAACAAATAAATTCACGGAACCTTAAATATTTTGTTATGATCTCTCACAACAAAACTACATAATATACAATTATACATTGTAAAGCTATAAAGATAAACAATAACATTTTTGTGCAAACTTAGGCAACAAATTATTGAAAAATATAGAACAATGAAAAATTAATAAGTTATTTAAAATTGTTTTTATCAATAATTTAAATGTATTTTATGCTTACGTGACATTAAGAAAAAACGAGAGAGAGACAGAAGGCAGAGAAAGAAGGAGAAGGAAGGAAGAGAAAGAGAGAAGGGAGAGAGAGAAGGAAGGCAGAGAAAGAAAGAAAAAAAAAAGGAACAAAAAAGAAAAGGAAGGAAGAGAAAGAAAGAAGGAAAGACGAGAAAGAAAGAAAAAGAGAAGGAAGGAAGAGAAAGAAAGAAGGAAAGATGAGAAAGAAAGAAAAAGAGAAGGAAGGAAGGAAACAAAGAGAAGGAAACAAGAATGAAAGGGGGAAAAAAAGGAAGGAACAAGGCAGCCCCAGAGAACATGGTGAAAGAGGGGTCTGATGTGGGCACTAGTGAAGTACATCCCAGTGGAAATCCTCAGTTTTCTTTCCCTTTCCCTTTATCAAATATGAGGCCCCAAACAACCCAACTCTTTCCCCACAGAATTATTTTGGCTTGTTATCTGACAGGCCATTATTCACATAACAAGCCAAAATAATTCTGCGGGGAAAGAGTTGGGTTGCCTGGGGCCTCATATTTGATAAAGGGAAAGGAAAAGGAAAGAAAACTGAGGAGGATTCCCACTGGGGTGTACTTCACTAGTGCCCACAGTTAGACACCTCTTTCCCCATGTTCATCTCAGCCCCCATCCCCTAAGCTCTTTGCCCTCAAGATCCCACTTCAGCCCCCCAACCCCGTCCATATCTTCCCAGGCCCCTCCATCCCTAGCTCCCACTCCAGTCCCCCAACCTCCTCCATCCCTCCCCAGCCCTCCTACCCAGTCCCCCCTCCAGCCAGCCATAATGCCCTCCCCCACTAGCCAGCCCCCACTGGCCCCTACCCAGTGTCCTTGTCCCCATGCCCCTTTACCCCTCCCCCTTAGCTTAACCCCAACAGGAAAGGCCCGGGACCAGCCTGTGGCAGCGGAGCACGGCAGCGTGGCCAAATCAGGACATGCTGCCGGCCCCGTGATTTGCTGCTGCAGCTTCCTGGGGCCACCCAGATCAGGCCGCTACGGCCACTGGTGGCTCCCGGGGCCACCAAGGCTGCCCGGATCGGGCTGCTGCCGACTCCCGGTGCCAGCTGGATCGGACCGCCGGTTCCAGGATTGCCGCTGCCGCCTCTGGGGCCTCCCAGATTGGACAGTGGCTGTTGCGGCAACCCGATCCAGCGGCAGTAGCAACCCCGGAGCCAACCGCCCAATCTGTCCAGCAGGATCTGCTGCAGGATCTTCCTGGTTCCCACCCTGCACAGCCCACATGGCTGGGCTGAGCAGGGCAGGAGATTTAAATGACCCTGGCTCCTGGCCGGCAGATCTTGCAGAACCCTAAGGTTCTGCCTACAGAACCGTAGGGTTCCACGGAACACCGGTTGAAAAACACTGGGTTAGAAAATGTGCTTAAGCTTATTTGTGAGCATGTGGGCTTCATATACACCTTTGGTCTTTCAAAAATTTTTCCCCCCTTTTAAAATGTTCTTTTTTCTGCTCTTGAGTGCTTTGTTTGCCCTATTTGCCCTTTTTGATTTTTTTTAATTTGTTCCCATTCGACTGTGTATTGTCAGATTATTCAACCCTTTACCTGTTTTAAGTCCTTGTTGAATCATACACTTTTAAGGCCAGATGGGACCATGGTGTCATCTAGTCTTTCTTACTGCACATTGCAGGCCACAGAACCTCACACACCCACTCCTGTACTAGATCTGTAATCTCTGACTGAGTTCCTAAATTTCACAAGTCGTGACTTAAAAAGTTCAAATGACAGAGAAGCCACCATTTATTCTCGTTCAAATAAGGAAGTGTCCTGTGCCCCATGTTGCAGTGGAAGGTAAAAAACTTCCAGGGTCTCTGTCAGTCTGACCTGGCGGGAAATTCCTTCCTGACCCTAAACATGGCTTTCAGTTAGAGACTGAACACACCCACCAGCCAGACACTTGGGAAAGAATTCTCTGTAGTAACTCAGAACACTCCCCATTTAGCCTTCCATTTTCAGCTGTTGGAGATATTTACTAATAGCAGTCGCAGATGGGCCTCATGCCGCTGTAGGCAAGCTCATCAGACTATTCCTTCTGTGAATTTATGAAGGTTGAACATGAAACCATTTAGGTTTTTTGCTCCCTGCAATGGCTGTTGCATAATTCTACTTCTTTGATGGTTAGAAACCTTCTAATTTCAAACTAAACTTATTGATAGCCAGTTTATGTCCATTTGTTTTTGAGGCATCATTGGCCCTTAACTTAATTAACTCCTATCTCTCTCTCTGCAGTTTATCCCTGTGATGTATTTATAGAGCATTCATCTCTCCCCATAGCCTTCATTTGGTTAGGCTAGACAAGCCAAGCTACTTAAGTCTTTTCTCATAAGATAGGTTCTTCCTTCCTCTGATCATCCTAATAGCCCTTCTCTGTATCTGTTCCATTTAGAATTCATCTTTCTTAAACATAAGAGATTAGAAGTGCAAGCAGGATTCCAGAGGAGGTCTTTCCAGTCCCTTGGTGTAATGGTAATAACACTTCCCTGTCTTTTCTGGAAATATGTCAGCTGATAAATCCTTGGATTGCATTGACTTTTTTTATGGCTATATCTCATTGGTGGCTTTATAGTCATCCTGTGACCATCCAATATACCCAGATATTTCTTCTTCTCTATTGCTTCCAACTAATACATTCCTATTTTATAGTAAAAATTCTTAGTCCATCACCTTGCACTTGTACTTACAGTATTAACAGTTCTCCATCATTCATCTGATCCCTGAGTTTATGGATTAATTAAAAATCCTTGCAATTTTGGCTTGCAATTTCATGTGCCAGTTTGCTTAATATTCTTGGATGGAAATTTATCCTGGCCTCCCATTATCCATTAAACTTGTTTGTCTGACTTCTACCTTGGATGTGATATTTTCTGCTTTCATGTCCTTGTTCCTGTTAGCCATCCTACCTTTACCACTAAATTCTTTATTACCCTATTACAAACTGAGGCAAAATATTAATTTAGGTGTTAGGCCATGCCTAGATTATGTTTAATCTCCACCCCATCCTCCATATTTAGCAGTCCCACTTCTTCTGTCCTTGTTTTCTTTTTCTTTATATGGCTAAAGAGCCCTTTGTTATTGGTTTTAATTTCCTTTGCAAGGTATAGCTCTGTTTGGCTTTTGGCAGGTCTCACTTTCCGAACTCCAAGAAGTAGCTTTCAATATTGATCAATCCCATCTTCTATTCCTTACTGATTTTGTTTTCTCTTAATAACCTGTTTGAAATGTTTGTTCATCCAATTTCTTCTATAACCCTTCTCTATTAATTTTTTCCTCCTTGTTCAGAATGCAGTCTTAAGATAGTTTCTGCAACTTTGACTTTAAATAATTCCAAGCCTCTTCCATATTCCCTTGAGATCTTCAGTATAGTTCACTTTTCTAACTACTTTCCTTAATTTTTAAGGGGGTAGCCGTGTTAGTCTCTTGTAGAAAGACTCTGTTGTCTTAATTTTTAAGTATGTCCTTTTGAAATCAAGGATGCTAATTGCAGACCTGTTTTCTGTATCCTTCCATTTAGTTTAAACTTAATTGATTCATGATCATTCAAACCAAGGTTGTCCTCTTCAGCCACTTCTTCTGTGAGGTCCTTGCTACTTATCAATACTGAATCTAAAATGATATCATCTTCTGTTGGCTTAGTGACTATTTGGTAAAGAAATTGGTCAGCTATCACATCCAGGAATATCTGAGTTTTGTTATTATTAGTAGCATTTGTCGTCCAATCTATATCTTGGAAATTGAAGTCTCCAATAATCACACAATTCTCAGTAGTTTTATTTCAATGACATATTAGAGGTATCTATCCATATCCAGATGGATTCCTGGAGGCATGTAGCATACCCCAGCTACTATATCAGTGGAACTTCTGTAAGCCTTCTTCCCTAAAGTAATTTTGATTCAAACAGATTCCATCTTATCCATTCCATCACTAATTCCTTTACAGTCTACCTCATTAATATACATTACTCCACCACTTTGACCTTTACTACCGTCTTTTG
This sequence comes from Pelusios castaneus, assembly GCA_007922175.1. Lineage (NCBI taxonomy): Eukaryota > Metazoa > Chordata > Testudines > Pelomedusidae > Pelusios > Pelusios castaneus. The sequence goes on from ML685902.1 coordinate 544,269, forward strand.
TGAAAAGCACATACCCTTAAATACCTGTACTCCAGTCATGACCACTATTCTACCCTGTTTATGGCTATAATATCTGGTTTCACTTCCTGCACTAGTAATTCTACTTCATTTTATTACATAGATTCATTGGTGGACACACATCTTAGTTACTTCTGCTTGGCTTTGTCCAGATTCTTCCCTGATTAGTCATTCTACTGTCAGTGGTATTAGAACCATCTTTCTGCAGAATTTCCATTCTGTTACTCCTTGTTGTTCCTTTCTCCATTGTTGTATCCTTTCTTTCTTGATTTTCCTCCTGCTCAATATTAGAGTTGGATGTAGAGATTATATGATCATCTCCCAGCTGTTTCACCTGAATTCCTAATTTAAAATTCTTTTAATCAGTTGTACCAACCTCCATCACAGAAATTTATTTCCCTCTCTCCTCACTCGGAGTCTATTCTGTGAGAATGGTCCTCTGTCTGAATTCCTTTCAGTGGTCACACATCCCAAAGAACTCCTGATAGCGCCACTGCCTAACCCATCTGTTGATCATCATAATCTTGTCTCACCTTGGCTCTCCTCCTCTAGGGACAGGTAGAATCTCACTGAAGAACCTGAATCTCTATTTCTTTATGCATCTTCCCCAACCTCGATGTGGTGGCGGTGCAGAGCAAGGAAGCCCCCATTCCTCCTGCTGCCGAAAAAACCACCACCACAGCTGACACTTTTGGCGGTGGTTCACAAAAAGCCCCCCTCCACTCCCCACCCCCGATGAAAAAATGCTGCTTCCCAGGTGCTTTCAGTGGCGGGGGGAGGCAGTGATGCTGAAAGTCCTGGCACCGCTGCCTCTTTCAAGGATCCCAAAATGCTTAGCAGATTTATTTTTCTAGATGCACAAATAATTTCTCTGACTAATGGAACACGGTAGCTGTTGGCCAATACTGAACAAGTTTTCTCAAGCTTAGGACAGGAACTGAAAAATGTTCTCTCTGATGAAAATGCTAGGAGAAATTTAGATAGTCACAATGCAGTTATTCAAACAGAAGTTTGCATATGACACACAGGCCAGCACTTTTACTCCTGCAAATAAATAAATACAATTCTGACTGGAAATATTTAAATCAGCAGAGTGCCCTTAATTCTATGTTTGGGGCTTGGATTAGGGAAAAGTGCTGTTGGTTGAACTGCTAACATAATTTCCCCCAGAACTGATTTTGTTTGATCTTTTATGCAAGAACTGACCCTGTTCAGTTTTATGGAAATAGACAATAGCAGTTTGAGGTGACGTGTCCTATATATTTATATCAGGGCTTGACAAAATTGGCTCCCAGCTAGGGACCAGCAGTTTTATTTTTGGTTGCCAGAGGGTGCCGCTCTGTTGTATTTCTGCAGCAGAGTTAGGAGCCAGGCTATAAACCGCGGGCGCCATGGCGACCTGGCACCCGGGTTTTGTCGAGCCCTGATTTATATACATTACAGATAAGTCTGACCTTTTATTTGTAAAGAAGCACCAATGTGGTATGGTGTGTTAATGAGCATGCATACAACTTGGATGTGATGAAGCACTAAGGATGGTAACAATCATAAATCATAATTTTTTGACTTTTGTTAAAAATATAGAACTTAGCATTACCTTAAAATAGCTTTTTGATTAGTAGGGGTTATTTCTCATGTGTTAAGCTATGTACTAATTATGCTTGAGTCATTAAGTTTAGCTGAAGTGCCATCAGCAAGTTGGAATCCATGCCAAATCTAATTCAATATAGAAGTTACTATCTCTGCCTTGTTCCAAAGGGGTAGCCGTGTTAGTCTAGTTTAGCAAAACAAACAAGGAATCTGGTGGCACTTTTAAAGACTAACAAATTTATTTATCACAATGAAAGCTCATGGGATAAATATATTTGGTAGTCTTTAAAAGTGCTGCTAGACTCCTTGTTTGTATCTCTGCTTTGTGTATGGTGGATTTTTAAATAGTTTTTAAGTGCAAGTTAGAACACAGACTTTGCTATGGAGCTGCAACCAGTGACTCCATAATGTAACTTTTAAACTTGAGCTTGCTGTTATAGTCTGACATAGCCCACTTTTTCGGAAGATGCTTTACAATATTGGTTTGATCTTTTTTTGTACAGAAGCTAAATATCAAATGCAGGATACAATGGAAGTCAGTTAACTGGATCTAATGGTAGTCTAATCAAGGTGATGTTCCTTTCAAAGAGGCACTTTAAACTGCTGTTTATAATCCGGCACCCCCTGCCATGCTCAGCGTTGGCAGGGCAGGAGTGTTGAGTGCTCCTGCCCTGCCAGTGCTGTGGAGGGGGTGGCACTTTGGACCTGCCCCTGGGCCGACTGGTCTGACCCCAAGAGCGGGATGGGCAAGCGCCTGTTCACTCCACCTAGGGGGTGGGACTGGCTAGTGTGGCCTCTGCTCCAGTGCAGCTTTCCAGGACCCATGGCCCTGGGGGGGGGTGCATTGGGGGCACTGCGCTGCATACCACTCTCCCTCCCCCACCCACCCTGGACAGACTGGCCAGGGTGGCGCCCCAGGCCCCCGCTCACCACCTCTGCCAGGCGGGGGCTTGGCCCTTGTGGTGGGAGTTGGGGCCCCCCATGGAGAAGGGCCTAAGGGGCAGTGAAGCCTGGGGCCCTAGGGCCAGTTAATCCAGCCCTGACTTCGTCTTTTGAAATATCATTAGCGGTTGTGTGTTGAGGGTGAGGAATGTGTGCAGGTTATTAGCTTGACTATAAAAATTGACTTTGTGTCAGGTGAAATCCTATAGAGTAGCTGTAATATTGTAGTAATGAGTTGTGACAGTGTTCTGAAAGAGTACTTGTGTGTCTCGGTTTTCTTGTGTATTATACAAGTACCTAGGTCGCGGGTATCAAACGTGCGGCCTGTGAACCTCCTTAATCCTGGCCATGAGTGCGCTCCATGGGATCACACTTTCTCCCTGAGAGAGAGAGAGAAATAGAGAGAGAGCGAGAGTGTGTGTGTGTGTGTGGTCTCGTATACCCAGCACTCCACAATGCTGCAAGAGTGTCAGGACTCTCAGCATTGTGGAGCACAGTTTCACATACACAGCACTCCGCAATGCCATGAGAGTGCTATAGTATTTCAGTTTATGGTGTGTATGGCCCACTTGAAGTACATTTAAGTCAAATCTGGCCTGCCATAGCAAATGAGTTTGACACCCCTGCTAGGTGGTGTGACTGCCTCTAACTGCATGCACACAGATAATGACTGAACATGTTGTAACCTGGCAATTGATGGCCAGGACCCCTCCTCTCTCTACAAGAGCCATCTGACTGTGATAAATTGGAACAAGGAGAAAAATGGAGGCCAGATGACCTATTTGTTCTGGAAAGAGACAGACAGAGAAGGAGTAGTGGGTATGTCTGAGACTGGGTGGCTGGAAGCTAGTCAGCCTCCTGGTTGGGTCTTGAGGGAGAAGGAGCTCTCCGCTGTGGATCCCCCCACGATGGACTTTGCTGAATGTTCCCAATTCTGTGCTATGCTGTGTTCCTGACTGCTAATAAATCCTTCTGTATTCTAGGATGTCCCAGAGTCTCTGCTCATGGTAGAGATGGGGCACATGGTCCTTTTGGGGCGTGTGAGGCTTCCCAAGGTGTCTTGTGCAGGTGAACTAATTGCAGGAAGCTCATAGTGTGAACAGGGGTGTTCTGAGGTCACACCAGGAGGCTTTCCTGCCCTGGTGAGAATGTGCCCTGAGTCGGGAGACATTGCATTAGGGTCCTGATTGACTTCATTCAGAATGGTTCCAGAGCACTGAGCCTGGAACTCTATGAGTACCAGTCTTAATTTCTCAGACATATTCAGGTTTACTATGAAAATCTAAGTCAACCTGTACTGCCTAAAAAAATACCTGTTAACATCTGAGATTGTCAGAGTTTCCTCTGGCTTACCAGGCTGATCTGCTGTAGTCTAACTTGAAGTTCTTTTGTCTCCAAAGTTTCCTTGTTACATCCCCTTAAAGTTTGCTGGGTTTTTGGGTTTTTTTTTTTTTTGACGGAGTAGAGGAACAGTGGAATTTCTGCATGTACATATTCTTTGTCTTGTCATAAGGTTCTTATGGTGTTTCTTCTACTCTACATACTGGTCATTTTTCATTATCCTATTTTGGATGCTCCTTCATAGGACATCTCCAGCAGAAGTACTTCTGCTAGGGAGGTTGGCAAAGTGGAGAGAAAAGAAGCAATATTTTCTTCTCTTTTCATTTTCCTCTCACACATTCAAATCCCTAAACAGTCCCAGAAGCAGCCACGGATTGTCCCAGCAGAAGTGTGACAATTTGGGATTTCTGCAACCCTGTGTAGAATTTAATTCCTCCAACATGTGCCGCTCTGCTGCTGTTTTCTCTCAGAAAGTTTGTATTCAAGCTGTTCCTGCTCTCCATCAGATTTTCCCAGTAGTTGGAAATGACTGAGAAGGAAGAATTAGCCTTTTTAGATACCTTATCTGGGATACACAGATGGGACTACTTATCCAGGCTCATAGTTAAAGTTTACTGGTCCTGAAAGTATTTATACTAGTCTGATGCAGAATTTGCAGTGTTGGCAGGTTTCAGGTGTCACTTAACTGATTTAGCAGAATTTCAATTGTGTACATTTTTTTGAAAAGTTGAACTAATTGGAAAGGAAAAGTTAATGGCCTCTGTCCTGCTGCAACCCTCATGTGAAAAATTTTATTCATGTGTGCAGTCTTATGTCATTAAGCAGACTGAGACTTCTGTGCCACTGTTGATGTCATAAGCAGTTTGTTTCTCCATCCAAAAGAAGTTAGCAGCCAAATAAAGTAGAAAAAATCTGACTTCGGACAAAACATGTATGCTTTTAATGCGATGGAATTTGCAAACACCAATTTTTTCTTGAAGACTTGACATAACTGTAACTGAAACTTAATATGGTTTTTTTTTATTTGTGCACCAGCACATCTATTATTTTCATATAGTAGTTTTCAGAATAGGGTTGCTTATCTCTAAGCTCCCTCTCATGGTGATGCAGTGTACAACATAGAACATAGTTTTAGCTCACCCATACAAAAATATTTGTGCCATGTACTGATTGGGGTTTTAAAAAAAAATGAAGAAAGAAAAGCTCTTTAAAAATACCTCATTTGAGAGCCTAATGATGTTAATGCATGTGATTAAACTTTGCATTATAATTAAACGAGTAAAAGCTTTGTTAGTGCAGAGGTAAGGTTGTGCAGTGGTGCCTTGTGTCCCTCCAGAACACAGAGTTCGGTTACAGTTGGACTTCTGAAAACCAGGAAATAGAATTAACATCTTTGCCACCCTGCAATGCAGCTGTAACTCTATCCCTTGGAGCTCACAATTGTCATTTGGAATGGCTCAGAATGTCTCTTTGCTGAGAAAACTTGAATTGCTTGCACCCTGTTTACTTTATTAAGTGTAGCTGTATTGAATGCTGGAAGGATTATTTGGAGCAGATTGGTAGAGTTATCACTGTGCTATCAGAAGAAGTGCATGTGTATCTGGCAGGGTCAAGGATGCCCGATTTCAGTGCTGAGGTCTGTAGGTTGTGTCGGAATTGGCACGTGGGCAAGTCTTGTCATGTTGGTGGTTAGTCGTGTAGTGGAATACATGACTGATCCCTGGTGCTTAGTGAGGGGTTAGTGAAGGCAATGTGTCAGAAGTACGCAAGGAAAGGTTTAAGGGGTGGTAAGTGTGGAGTATGCTTAGTGTTAGATTGGATGGAGCAGTATCCTGTATCATCATACTGTGCTTTGGTACAGGCAACTGCCTTTGATGCCTCCCTAGGCAAATAGCAGTACTTGGATCAGCACTTGGGCAAGGCTCTGGGCACCCACCTCATAAGAAGGTTGCTGCTTGGGAATCACCTGTAGTGTACTATCAATAGGGACAGTCACTTGAAAAAGAGGTTACCTTGAAGTAACTGGAGTTCTTCGAGATGTTATCCTTATTTGTAGTGTGCTGTCTGTCTCCTTTCCCCTCAGCCTCAGATCCCAGTCTCAGGACTTCTGGTGGAGAAGGAGCTGAGATGGCAGTGCTCCAGTGCAGTCCCACTGCACACATGGTGTGGAGCAGAAGGGGAGCAAGGATGCTTGCACAGACCAGGTGGACACTGCTAGGAAGAATTGTTTGGTCTCAAGTGCATGCACAACTTGAAGTGCACTACTGCACAGGAATAATGAATCTAGAAGAACTGCGAAGTAAATAACCTCTCCTTCAGTGACCCCAGCATGCCGCCTCAACAAATATAGAGGCAATAAAATGACAAGAGAAATGTTATAATATAGTTATGGAAATAGGGTATCTCATCCTTAAAGAATAGGAGCTTGAATTGAAATATCTCATAGAAAATTCTTCTTGCTAGATGAATTGGTTACAATAACATTCATATTTGTTGGAATCAAGTAAGGTTTGTTGATAGCAGTAAATCTCTTACATATGATCACTTATAGACTTTAAAGCATTTTAATTATGCTGTTTTTCATAACTTGGTGAAGGATAGCACCTACCTACTCTCTTTGTAACATGCTGACTCTGATACTAAACACTAGAGGGCAGGATATCGCTAGTAAAGGCTTCATCTAAAAAAACCATTCTTCAGCTTTTCAGGATAACTATACCATTGAAAATCTCTAATTTAAATTTAAACCTTCAGAAAAATTAGTACTACTAATAAGCTGTTTTATTTATTTATTGTGAATTTAGCTGTCATTTAACCTGTTTCTCTTGGTTTATAATTCAGTAGTCGATTATGTTGGGGGCTTTTATCTGTACTAGAAGATGGGCTGTTGTTTGGTTTGGGCTTTGTCAGTGAGTGCAAAAGAGATTGAGTAGAATCTTTTTCTTCTTACCTTTTCCTTTCACCTTATCTTATCTTAAATATGTTTTGGTATTAGTATTGTAGCAATACAGAAGCATTTAGAATGATTTGTTGTCTGCATTCTGTTTAAATATACATATAAAGAGTTATTTACACCCTGTTATTGGTGTGTCAGTGTACAAGGAAGGCTTGTTAGACAAATTAGAGGCACCTTGCCCTTGCAGGTTTATATTCTTATTTGGATTATTCACCAAGGCAAAAATAACTGAGTTTATAAAATTACTCATAAAATGCACCTGCGGTAGGAACACTACGTTGTAGATTATTTAAATGCAAGTAAACTTTATTTTCTCATAGGCACCACCTTCCATGGTCAATAATGAACAACGCCAGCATGCCGAGCACATATTCTTATCATTTAGAAAATCAAAATCACCGTTTGCTGTTTGCAAGCATATTTTGGGTAAGTCTTCGGTGTATTTTATGAGAGATTTAATGTCATCAGTTTTACAACTAATAGAAAACACTAATCTTTTGCAATTGGGAATGTGAATATTAGGTTAGATACTCTTTTGTTTTCATTGTACAGTGTTAAATTTGTTGATGAACTGTAAAGCATTTAAAAAGTAAGATAAATAGAACTCTTTAAGATTCCAAGTTAGTAACACAATACACTGTGCAATCTTAAATCCTTGATTTTTAGGTACCAAAACAAGTCTAGTGCCCCCTCAAAATTGCACAGATTTTGTGAACGCTTGTTACAACTTTTTTTCTGTTGGAGAATTGCTAAATCTGATTTAAAAACTGATTTAGTAAAACAGATGCAACTTCCTTGTGTGGACACTTCTAGTTTAGTTTGAAAATACATTGTGTGTGGACCTGGTAATGCCACCTACAGGTAAGGTTGCCTGGCATTTTGCATTGTAAGACCCTGTTTTCTGTTGCTTATGACTTCGCCATACTTGAACCATACAGGTGGAAATTTCAGGCAGAGAATACAGACAAATGCTAGTGCTCTGCCTCAGGCTGAGGGCAGTTTTGTTGTTGTTTTTTTTTTTTTAAAGTAAGTTTCATCTAAAATAATTATGCTATTTCAGCGAAAGCATATTTTCCCTTAATCTCATTTTGCCCATGTTTACCCCGTCCCACCGCTTCCATCCATTTTGTTAAAAATACTTTCGGGTCTCTCTGCTTTGGAACGGGGTCTAGGAATTTGGCAGGAAGGTTCATGTTGCCCTGCTGTCAGGGCCGTATCGTTTGTCATGCCTGTGGAAAAACTGTTCAAATCTGGGCAGATTACAAGCCTCTGAAAAAATTTCAATTCATATAGTACAGAGTTGATAATTTGACAGCAAAATGATCCCTCCAGAACAAGTAGCATCCCCACACAGCTGCTATATGCCAATCAATGCACGTGTGCCATTACACGGAGTGGGTGAGAATGCTATAGCCAGCGCAGGGTGGCAGGGGGCTGAGCTGGACTTTCCTGGCAGCTGCTTCTTCTGGAGCTGCTGGGATGTTGGGAAAGGAACTGATGAGAGACTCTTTCCTGTGCTCTGTGATCCCTCTGCCATCCATGCAGTGTGGAGGCAAGGAGGAAGCAGCTGATTTGAACTCAGAGGAGTGAGAAAAGAGGGACAGTAACATGGGGCTGGAGGAGCCAGAATGGGAACAAGAGCTGGTGGAGGGGGCATGGTAGGGGGACATGCACAGAGAGGAATGAAAACAGGAACAAAGGGTGGAAGGATAAGTGCAAAGAGAGTGTAAAGCAGGAACCAGGAGATGGGGCAGGGGAGGATTGTATAGTAGTAAGGGATAGGAACCAGGGGGATGGTGATGATTAGGAGGAGAGGGGCAGTGGCTGGGATGATAGGTGAACAGTCTTTAACCAGCGGAGACCATTCCCCTCCAAAACCTGGAATTAAACCTAGGAGTCCTGAGTCTTTCCATTCCACTGCTTTTGAGTTCATGGAGGATAAGTCCATCGATGGCTATTAACCAAGAGGGTCAGGGATGCAACCCATGCTGTGGGTAACCCTAAGCCTCTAACAGCCAGATCCTGGTGCTAGATGACTGCCCTGCTCTTTTCAGTGCCTTCAAAGCATCTGGCATCGGCCACTTTCAAGACAGGACACTGGGCTAGATGCCCCACTACTCTGACCAAGTATGGGTATTTCTATGTCAGAAAGTGGTAAAGTGTCTCTTATCCGTGTCTTGTGGCTGGGCCATATAGAGAATAACAGCCTGCTGCTCCTACCAATTACTCGGTTTGCTCAGGTGGTCCCAGCCCTTTAGCTCAAGCAGGGATTCAGTATGATTTGACATGACAGAATTTAATTTTTCATTTTTTTAAGAGTTAGGAGATTACATCTGAAAATGTTAAGGTTGCAAAGTCAATCATTCAAATTAGGAAATTCAGGATTCAGATTGCCAATGCCACCTTAATTCAGCCTCCCTGTATGTATGTATTGTGTTATTTTTATTTACATGATAACATGCATTTTTTCCAAACAAAGCTAAATTGATACTAAATCAAGTTCAAATCTATTTAAATATCCACATAGGGTTTCCTGCTTATTTTGAATTGCTTTAATGGCAGATTTTAGCTAAATTGGTATAATGCTGAATACAGAGAAGGCCTTTGTTGTATATAAAGGAAGCCTGCATATTGTGGACTCTTCTAAATACTATTTTTATGTCTCCTTTTATAGCCACTTACACTCCCTTTCATCAAGTAGGTGGTGGTGCTTAAAGCAAGCCATCTGGTCACATTCTGGAGGGCTGCTATCCGAACAAAAGAGGAGTTGTCATTGTCTGTTGTCTGTTTGTTCTGTATGCTTTACTATTGTAGCTCCCAACCTGGGCTGTTCACATGCAGCCTGCCAGCATGCAGGTAACACCCTGAGTGTCTGTGTACTAGACAGCTCAGGTTCAGTACCTATGAACCCCAGCAGCCTGTCTACAGTTCCACTCTGGCTTCCTTTAGTCTTGGTTAATACTTGCAGTTTGACCAGTCACATTCCCAGTCCCAGATTTCTCCAAAACTGTGTGCTGTGCAATGTCCAGTATTCTCGTGGACAGTTCTAAGAAATAATATGGTACATTTGTTCATTTAAAGACACAAAATAAATCTGTTTATCATCTTAACTGTGGATAAATACACTCTTTTGTTTAAATATAGAACAGAGTTGATTTATGATAAAAAAAATTATTAACAAATAGAATTCATATATTCTAAGGTCAGAGACAACCAATATGATCATGATCCCAGGGCAGGCCACAAAACCTCACCTATCTACTCCTGTAATAATTCTCTAATCTGACTGAGTTATTAAAGTTGTCAGATCATGGTTTAAAGACTTTAATTTACAGAAAATCCATCAAGTGAGCCATGCTACAAAGGGAGATGAAAATTCCCCAGAGTCTTTGCCAGTCTGCCCTGGAGGAAAATTCTTTCCTGACCCCAAAAATGGCAATCAGTTTAACCCTCAGCATGTGGGCAAGTTTCACTAGCCAGATACCCAAGAAAAAATTCTCTGTAATAACTCAGAGCCCACCTCATCAAATGTCCCATCTCGGGTCTTTGGCATATCTACCACCAGTAGTCAAAGATCAGTCAATTGCTAAACCAGGCTGTCCCAGCATACCATCCCCTCCATAGACTTATCAAACTCAGTTTTGAAGCCAGAATTGTTTTTTTTGTTGTTGACCCCATTGTTTCCCTCAGAAGGCTGTTCCAGAGCTTCACTCCTCTGATGGTTAGAAACCTGCATCTAATTTCAAGTCTAAACTTCCTGATGGCCAGTTTATATCCATTAGTTCTTGTGTCTGTCTGGGACTGAACTTAAATAATTCCTCTCCTCCCCTGTTATTTATCCCTCTGATGTATTTATAGAGAGCAAGAATATCTTCCTTCAACCTTCTTTTGGTTAGGCTAAACAAGCCAAGCTCTTTGAGTCTTCTCTCATAAGGCAGATTTTCCATTCCATGAATCATCCTAGTAGCCCTTCTCTGTACCTGTTCCAGTTTGAATTCATCTTTCTTAAACATGGGGGACCAGAATGGTACACAATATTCCAGATGAGGTCTCACCACCCCTTGTACAATGGTACTACCACCTCCCTACCTCTACTGGAAATACCTAGCCTGATGCACCCTAGGACACATTAACTTTTCTCACGGCCACATCATATTGGTGGCTCATAGCCATCCCATGATCAACCAATACGTCCAGCAAAATAAAAGAGGAATCTTGTAGCACCTTAAAGCAATGGTTTTCAAACCATGGGTCTGGACCCACTACTGGGTTGCAGACCCTCAGGTACTGGGTTGCAGCACCTCCTGCTGCTGTCACCAAAAGACTGGAACGCATTGCTCAAAGATATAATTGTGGGGTCACGGGCAAAAATGATTTTTTTTCAACTGGGTCCCAAGAAAAAAGTTTGAAAACTATTGCCTTAAAGAGTAACAAATTTATTTTTCACGTGAGCTTTTATGCGAAAAAAAATTTTTAGTCTTTAAAGTGCCACAAGACTCCTCTTTTGTTTTGCTGAACTAAACTAACACAGCTACCCCTTTGGAACCAGTATGCCCAGGTCATTTCCCCCCTCTGTCACTTTGAACTGATGCGTCCCCAGATTAAAGCAAAAATTCTTATTAGTCCTTGCACTTTCCACTATTAAATTTCATTCTATTCCTATTACTCTGGTAATCCAGATCTACATCCAGATCTTCCTGTATGATATCCAGATCCTTCTCTGTATTGGCAACACCTCCCAATTTTGTGTCATCCTCAAACTTTATTAGCACATTCCCACTTCTTGTGCCAAGGTCATTAATAAAAAGGTTAAATAAGATTGGTCCCAAGATCAATCCCTGAGGAACATCACTAGTAGCCTCCATCCAGCCTGACAGATCACCTTTCAGTATAACCCATTGTAGTCTCCCCTTTAACCAGTTCCTTATCCACCTTTCCATTTTCATATTAATCTCCATCTTTTCCAGTTTAACTAATAATTCCCTATATGAAGCCATATCAAATGCCTTATTGGAATCTAGGTAAATTAGATTCATTGCATTCCCTTTGTCTAAAAAAAGCTATCTTCTCAAAAGAGGAAGTCAGGTTGGTCAGGCATAATCTACCTTTAAAGCCATGTTATATTTTATCCCAATTACTGATAACTTTGATATCTTTAACTACTTTCTCTTTCAAATTTTTTTCTAAGCGTATAGGAGTAAAGGAGTTCAAGCATAAGGAATGAAGAATACAAATTTACAAGTAAAATAAAATACACTTTAAAAGTCTAAAACTTAAAATCTAGCAAGGTACAGGCTTTGTTTGAGATGGTTTCTCTCATTAATCATTTTTCTTCCCAGCCATGACTGATTTTTCTCTTCCATCAGGATCTTCCACAAAGGTACAAGGCCCTGACTTCCCTTGTCACCTTTGCCTGAGCAGGTTTCTCACCTATATTCAGGTCCAGAGACTTTAATTCCCCCTTGATTGAGGAACCGATCTTTCTCATCTTGCAGGAACCCTGCCTGGGCTCTTGTCTGACTAGTAGTGGATGCCGGAGCTGACTTCTGTCCTTTCTTGCATCTTCCAAACTTCAGTGAACTTGTTTCAAGATCAGGGCTTGAGAAATTTGCCTTCCAGCTAGGGGAGAGCCCAAAAACTAAGGAGAGTCCCCTCTGCCCCAAAACTGCTGCTGCCACCAGTTTCAGTGGCACTGTGGTGTGAGAAAGCCCCCTGCCACTGAGAAAAACCACCAGTGAGGGTGTTTTTGGGGGGGGGGGGGGGAGGAGGAAAGTGGGGAGGAAGGTCTGCATGGAAGTGCTGCTGAAAGTGTCGGCACCAAGTGGCTTTTTTTCATTGCCAGGGAGCAATCTGCTTCTAAAGCGCTGCAGCGCAGCTAGATGCCACAGTGAAATTTCTGGGTGTCATGGTGACCTGTTGCCCTGGATTTGTTGAGACCCGTTGGAGGCAGGATGACTTTATGCTGTTCTTCCCTTCTTGTGTGCTCCCGTCACTTGTGTGTTTTCTGTGTAAATGGGGCTTCCATTGTTTGATTCCACCATGCTTAGTTTACACAGGAGACGGGCAGATAGCTGTGCCGTTCCCACCTGCCTGGGCAGCCTGTACAGCCTAATACAGCAGTTCTCAAACTGTCAGTTGCACCCCCCCAACGTTGATCATGACTCTGTTTTGATATGGTCACGAGGCATCAGGGTAGAAAGCCCCATGCTGGGCAAAAGGAAGGGGGGGGGTCATAGTTTTTGGGGGGTATGATTTTTTTAAGTCCAAATGAAGTATACAGCACAAAAAGTTTGAGGAACGCTAGCTTAATATTGATGAGTATCCATAATTTCTTATATAGTGTTAATTCATATATTTCACAAGGATGTTAATAACTAAAGTGTCATTAGTTTTCAGGGAAAACTCACTCTATATGCTTTTATAATACAGTAAAGCGTATACAGTCAGTTGATCGTTGCTTATCACTTGAGGTTTTGCCACCTCTGTCTTTACAGACAAGTAAACTTTTGAAATGGATTCTCTTGAAAAACGAAACTCAGACAAAGCAGCTGGGTGTTGACCAGAGGTGCGCAGCCACTGTGTTGGGACGCGTTACTGTGTCACCACACAGCAGTAAGAGTGTTGCCGAGAGCTGGGTGGGGGCTGGATTCAGTCTGGTGGGGTGGGCTGGAGTGTTGTGTAGGGCTGCGCATGCTGCCAAGTTTGTCACAACCTGCAAAAGGTTGAGAACCACTGCTGTAGACACTGTGCTGCCTCCCCCACCCCCCTTAGTGTGAGGTTTGTCTCCACCCCTTGTTAGCTTGATGAGTCCATTTACTACTTATATGTAAATTAAGGTGTAAACATACATTCCTTTTTTTAAGATAGATCCATTTAACATCTCCCCAACATATCTGGTTTACACACACATTAGTTATAATTCCAGCATATATTCATAAGTTTTGACACCCCTTGCATGCATACATTTATTACACAAGAATATTAATGATCAGTTATTAGTTTTCAAATGATACCTCACAAAGCATATTTTGTACAAAGAGTATTAAGGTAGTTTGTAGGGTATGAATACAGGAGTGCTTAATGTCATGCAGCATTTCTCACTCTGCCAGCTAGCCCCCCGCAGCCAAATTCCAGCTCTTTATCCTTTCTGACCCTGCCCACTTTTTCCTTTCCACTTGGTAGCTACTCCCCTGCATACTGCTCCTGCTATGCTTGTTCCCAAGAATGTAAATAAATTTAAAAAACAGGAATACAGAAGGATTTAATTAAAAACATTTTTTTTTAAATCATCTGCAAACGTCTGAATAAATTTGAGGACAGGAGTGGGGATTTGTAAACTTAGGTTATAAAATCCTAATAAATAAATAAATAAAAAACCAACGATCTTTATATATATAATACACACACAAACTACATTAAAATAATGTTAAGATTGCAAAGTCAAGAATTTGAAAGTTAGGGGTTGCAAGATTTAATTCATCTTCCTTATGTATGGGCATTATGATATAATCTTTAATTATATGAACACATGCTCTTTTTTCCCGTAGGACTCCTGCCTCATTCAGTGACTAGTCTTGTCTCTTCTCCACCCAGGTTCCTCATCCCAGTCCCATTTACTTTACCTAGTCACAGACTCTACTCCTCAGCCTTTTCATCTCATTTTTCATCTTCTGCCAGCTCCTTATGCCATTCATAATAAATATATTATGATGTGATAATTCTGGTAATTGGTCACCTTGTCGCATATATGAGGTCACTGGTAAGAGGAACTAATTCCTGAAATAGCAAACTCAGTTAACCAAACTACAGCTGACTATATTTTTTTTACTGAAAAAAGTTTGTGTGTGTGTGTTTAATAACCAGCATGGGCAGTGAAAGCATCAGATGGTAACTGAACAATGTCTTTGGTCTTAACAGAAACTAGTAAAGTGGACTATGTCCTTTTTCAAGCTGCCACAGCAATAATGGAAGCAGTTGTGCGAGAATGGATTCTCTTGGAAAAAAGTAGCATTGAGTCACTGAGAACATTCCTTTTAACCTATGTCTTACAAAGGCCTAAGTAAGTATGGATGGAAGTTCTTCCAAAAACATTTACATAAATTATGGAATCATAGGACTGGAAGGGACCATGAGAAGTCATCTAGTTCCTACAAAAACATGATTTATCTTTGTTTAATCTTTCTAGGCCAGGGGTCGGCAATCTTTGCTGGCCCCTGTGCCAGCCCTGCCCACCACACCCTCAGCAAGTGCCGGGGGCGGGGCCAAAAGGGGCGGGGCCAGGTGTTGGGTTCCTGGCTGGCCGGGGCCAGGGCTGGCTTCCACCAGCAGGCAGCTTCTGGGTCCTGGCTAGGGCCAGCTCCTGCCGGCGGGTGGCTTCTGGGTCCCGGTTAGGGCCGGCTCCTGCAGGCAGTGGCAGCTCTGGGCGGGGCCAACCTGCCCCACTCCCCTCCAGCAGCTCTGCCCAGCAGGGGCCAGGATCCCCGCGCTGCAGCTGCTTTGCCCCTGCTTCCCTGCGAGTGGGGGCAAGCCACGGCATGCGACTTCTGTGGCCCCAGGTCACACTTGGGGGGCGGGGCCAGTGGGGGAGCCTGAGCAGCGCTGTGTGCCGCTCAGGCTCGGCCTGCGTGCCACATTTGGCATGCGTGCTAGGGGTTGGCAACCCCTGTTCTAGGCTAACAGGAAGAAACATTTAAATGGTAGTGATATTTCTCATTCCTGAACAGTTGTTTGTTTGACATCTTTGCAATTGTCAGTTTTCAATTAAGCTTTCTTAGTTTTCTTGAAAAATTATCTCAGATTTAAAATTCAGTTACAGAAGACTTGTGCTGTTCAACTTAATGGCAAGAACTTAATATTTGTGTTTACAGCCTTCAAAAGTATGTTCGGGAGCAGATTCTATTAGCAGTAGCAGTAATAGTGAAACGAGGATCATTAGACAAATCGATTGACTGCAAAAGCATTTTCCATGAAGTCAGCCAGCTGATAAGCAGTGGCAACCCTGCTGTGGTAAGTTCTTGTTTAAAATATAATACAGCATTATAAATTGCATATTACGTATCCGTAATATTTTGATGGAGTATTTTCATATCCAGAAAATGAAATTAGGAAGTATAATCAAACAAACAAAATAGTAACTGACTGCTTAAATGTCTAAATCTGGGATTTTTTTGGTGAGAAGTGGGTTTTGAGGTAGTTGGTAATGCTGTTGTATTTACAGTACTTTAACATACTACACCATGACAAATTTCGGGATATTATGGAAAAGTGTAGATTTTCATTTGAGACAAATGTTAATGAGCACTTTGAACTTGTAATTTAATACTAATGTGTTTGATCCAGTTAGTGTCTGTCTCACATAGTATGGAGTAATCTTTACTAAAAGTTAGACTTAAACCAGTGTATTTTGTTTCTGCTCTGAGTTGCTTCAAGTGCCATGACACTTGATATAAAAAGGGTTTTTCCATTAGCTGGCAGTAGTTCTGTAATCACTCTGTTCCACTTATATCTGCCCATTGCTGCACCCTGTTTTGGTTCAGCTGTTGGAATTGTCTATTGAGCACGAGCCATAGACCTTTTTTCTCTGGGAATTGGGCCAGGTAGGGAGAAAGGGCTGTAAGGAAGTATTTAAAAAAAACACAAACGGGGGGGGGGGGAAGGGGTTTGATGACTGGAAATACAAAACTTGTTCCCTCTAGATTTAGAATCAACCAGGGTAAGTTTTCCCTTCCTTACTGTGCTCAAAGTGGAAACAAGGTGTCAATGTCTATCTTTGTGTTTAGTTAAATTCCATTTACTATGCCAGGAGATATGATTAGAGTAGTTCATAATACAGACATTAGTGATAAACCTGATATCTAACTATGTCTAAATACTCATCTAATTTAACTAAAAATTAAAGAAACTTGATTTGCCTCCCAAATGTAGATGTACAATTATGTGCACACAATTCACTGAAAAAATTACTCACAGCCCATACAAAGGGACCTGACTTTTAGAATTGCTGAACATTTAGGACTCCTTTTGAGGTAGTCCAGAGCTGCAAATTCTTAGCACCTTTGAAAATCAGATCAAAGAAATGCAGTAAGAGTAACATAACATGCACCACAATTCTAAAAATATGTGCCACCTTTGTAGCGCATCTAACAGATTTCCCAAACTCACTGAAATGGAAGTATTAAGCTTGTTTTTAAACTCATATTTCCTATTTGACGGCACAGTGTTCTGATGTCTGTATGGTGAACCCCATTAATTAGCAAACTAAAATATATATTAGCCTATAATAGGTAGCTGTGTGGAGATGATAGTTGTGTGACAGGACACCTTTATATATTAATCTTTTAATTAAAAAGAAACTGTGATCCATCCTTGCCTAGGTTAGTGACCTAAAAATGCCAAGATCAGGGCAGACTGCAAAAGGAGAGCAAGTTTTCCTAGTCCTGGTGGGTGACACTGAAAGTCAGACTTCCCAACCAGCCATAAACAATGCTACTGATTCCCCACAGTGGTTATCAAGAAGCCAAAACAAAATATAAACAGTCCCCTTTTCTGCATTTCAGCCTCTGGCTCTAGTAAAGAGGTAAGTTACTTAAAACTTCATGCTTTTTACCAAAAGGATTCTTCTGACCCCCAAAGGATCAGCCATGTTACCAGATTAAAAAAGTTTGGGTCTTACCCAAAGTACTGGGCTGCCAGCCAATTCTTTAGTAATTAAAACTAAAAATTTATTATAAAAAGAAAAGAAACAAATTATAAGAGAACTGTTAATTAGATTTGAGTCCATATACATCAAGTTCTCAGAAGAATCTGAGGTTTTCAGGCTTGTATAGTACCACTAGTGTACATCCAATATGTGTATAGGTTTCAATCCTTTGTTTCACAGCTTCAGTGGTAGATGAGTAGATCCAGAGATAGGTGATGGCTGAAGACTGAAGAGAAAATGGAGGTGGTGCAGCTGCCTTTTATATTGCTTGGTTTTTCCCATGCTGCATGTGTAAATTTACAGGAATAAGATGGCATCCAGAGGCACATGAGTAAGTCCTGGTGACTCATCAGGTCTCTCTCAGGGCCCATTATACCTGAGAGTTTTCTTAATGGGCCCTTAAGCAGATATTGCTGCAGCCATCCAGTCTGGGATGCATTACAAATGCATTACAAATCGAAATACATAACATTAAACATATCCATAACTTCCTATACAAATATGACAAATGCACATAAGCAATATAATCATTCTTAAAAAATTATAACCTTCCTATCAGTACCTGACATGCCATCTCATAGAGATTATTGTAATTTTGTCATATTGATGTGAAATAATATCATAAATGGTCCCCTTAATTCAGCCAGTATCACAGAAACATTTAAAATATAATTTTCATCCTGAAAATGATACTTGAAATTTCCAAAGGTTTTCTATTCATATTTATTTATATGTATAGGAAGTTATTAAATTTAACTAATAATGCAGGGCAAGTAGAAAGCTGCATATCAGCAGTAGTTACTGGACAAGCTCTTGCACACAAATACAATAGCAAAACTGAGGTTGTGTAAATATTAATGCACACAAACTCTATATTTTGTACCTCATTTAAGTTTCCTGTATACATAATATGCCTAATACAAAACCTACAAGTAAGGAAATATCTTAAGGCTACCAGCAGTAAGTACCTCTGCTTCCCGACCCATAGTCTCACTTTACTTCCAGCACAATCACCATACACTATTGACAGTGCACTATACTCTTATCTCTGTTTTGTAGAAATGCCAGTCTTCCACCATCTTCTTCCTGAATTTCCTTCCTCTTTGACTAGAAACATACCAGAATTCACCCATCTGTTCCTCTTCTTCCTCTCCATCACTCACAAACATATTACCCCATCTCCACAAGTTCTTTAGAACTACACACACTCAAGCTTAAGGAAGGGGATGATTATCAACTTAGGTTATAAAATCCTCCTTGATTATAGAATGTTACTCTACTCAAAGGATTTCCATTTCCAATCCACTATAACATATTCTATGCTATTTGCTACTGAATATTTAACATTTGTTGGTATTTAAATATATTTTCTGTATTGTATAATACAAACATGCAAGGCCTAAATACATGTGTATAAATCTACAGCACCATACAATTAACATGCTTTGTAACATAAAAGATTATTCATTCCAATTCTAGTAATAAAAATATCTACTACTGTGCCAAGACACTACACTGAGAAGACTTCTAAACAAGATATAATTTAATGAGCTCTGGGACTTGATTCCTTTTGAAATATGTACTACACATAAAGAAAATAAATAAATTCAACAGTATACATACACACAACAGTATACTGCCATTACAGATCAATTCAAGACGGCAAAGTTAATTTTTGATGGGTGATACCAGGTTGGTCGGGAATCATGTTATCTTGTATGTGTACAGCAACCAGAATAACAAAATGTAATTCCGACTAGGGCTTCAAGGTGCAAGTATGGAAATTTTTTTCATTTTAAACTAAGTTGACAAAAAATTTACGAAGGAAGTCATGCTCCCACAGAGCTTATGAGACCCACAAAAGTGGACTTCCTTTGGGTGGGATGGAAATTTTTTTATACCTGGTTGGTATATAGGGTGATAGGTCAGAGAAGGTCTCTGCCTCACTGATCCCTTTCACTTCATTTCACACCTGTCATGCTTCCCCAGGGTCCTGCACACATTCTCACCTAAGCCTCCCACATTCTGAGACCGGGGAGCATAGCTTGATGGCCCCCAACTCTCTGCTATGTAGTTCCCTATCCCTCTCTGTGTCCCTCCTAGGCTATGTACATACTACAGACTTGTCCCGCAATAAATTGTTGCGGTACAAGCAAAGCATTATAACTGTAACGCTTTGCTCCGTCCACACATTAATCCTTCTAATGCAAAGGAGCGTTCACACGCTCCTTTGCATTTTCGTTAGAAGGAGCAGTGCATCGTGGGCACGTATCCCACCATGCACTGCCCAGCCAGCCTTTGGGCTGGTAGTGGGGCTCTCTTTCCACCGAGATCGATGGCAGGAGAGCCCCAGCAGTGGGGACCCCAGCGGTAGCAGCTCTAGCCACCAAGAGTGCTGGCGGTGTCAGCAGCTAGAGCCCCACTGCCACAGAGAGTCCCTCAAGCCGCCCGGAAACTGAGCAGCTTGAGGGACTCCCTGTAGCAGCGGGGCTCTAGCCGCCAGGAGCCCTGGCAGCTGGAGCCCTGTTGCAGATTCCCTCAAGCCGCTCGGTTTCCTGGCAGAGAGCCGGGAAACCCAGCGGCTTGAGGGACTCCCTGTAGCAGCGAGGCTCTAGCTGCTGTGAATGCCAGCACTCATGGAAGCTGGAGCTCTGCTCCTATTTGTCAATTTCACTGCTCTGCTAGAGCAGTGAAATTGACAAGTGTGACAGCTCAGGTGTCCCAGAGTGGCCTCCATTGGCACATTTCCGGAGGCTGTCTAACCCACAGTGAGTGTACACGCACACACTGTATTGCGGGACAGACTAGCATTACCACGATTGTCTGGGTGGTTTACCTCTTGCACGGCAAGAGGGCTGTAGCCATGCAACAGGCAACATTGTAGTATGTACACTCACAGCCTTATTGCACGGTAAAGCTCCAGTGTGTACAAGGCCCTAGACTCCTGCTCCACAACTTCTCTCTCTGATCTCATACTCACCCAACTGTGCCCTCCTGTCTCTAGCTCAGCTCAGCAACTGTGGCAGCACAGTGTGGGGTCAGCAGCAGGTCAGCTTATATTTATAAGTGCTTAAACATTGTTTTATATGATGCATAGATTTGTACAAGTGTAGGCTGGGGCCATATCTCTTAGGTAACAAGAATGGAATAGGAAAAGTAAAGATAAAAAGAAACCAAATATTGCCCTTATAAAGTACAGGCGTCTCTGTGCAGATAATTTCTCAGTCTGGTCCAGAAAAGGGAATATAATGGAAAATAAATAAAAAAGACACTTGCTCCAGCGATTGAAACAGTATTTAACTTATAAAGTCATTTTGTAAGCAATATGGTCCTTCTGTGGAAGCAAAGTGGTATCGTCCCAGTTCCTTTCTGCCTTCCCTATATCTGGACTCAAAGCTTCCTCGCCTTTTTTCCCTCTTTGGGCTGTGAAAATGGCAAGTGTGCTTCATCTTTCCCACCAGAACCCTCCTCAGCCTTCCATAGCCACTTTTTTTATACCTTAAAAGCAATCGGACTATTTGTGTGAATGTTGTTCTAGAGCTTGTTTGCCAAATTAGGCCTTAAGGTTAGATGCAGCCAGGATTATGACAAAAGCAAAGGTCAGTTGTAATGAAGACAAAAGTTGAACATTAAGAATGCATTAGGTCAGCACACTTCTCAAAAGATTCCATGTGTTTATCTTTTTTACATATAAATTAAAATAGTTAGAAATGAGTTTATTCTGAGGATAGAGATTGAAGAGGAGTGTTGAAGTAAAGGTTGTGGCAGGAAGGTCAGTGTGCAAGACACTGAGAAAAGAGCTGGAGATGAGGAGATGGATCAGAGCAAGAGGATAGAGAAAGGATGGATGAGAGGATACAGGAAGACCAAGTGTATTGATTTGAAAACCACTGCCTTTGCATAGCCGCTGTCCTGCTGGAGCATAGTTATTAAAATGTTAATGACTTAGTTTGTTCTGTAGCTTCTTCCAGACAGGGTGTGATATGTGACAGGGTCCTTGTGAGTCCCTGGCTGACTTACTGTGCTTTGGGAACGTGAGTTAAGAACTCTGTATAACATCATTTAGGCCTTGTACACACTAGAGTGCTATCGCGCGATAAGGCTCAGAGCGTACACACTCAAATGTTGGTTGTTGCACGGCAACAGCCCTCTTGCTCTGCAACAGGTAAACCACTCAAACGAGAGTGGTAACGCTTACCATGAAACAGCTGTTCTGCGGTACAGTGAGTGTGCGCACTCCCTGCGCTTTAGACAGCCTCTGGAAATGTCCCAGAACGCCAATCAAGGCCGCTCTGGGACACTGGAGCTGTCATACTTGTCAATTTCACTGCTCTAACTCAAAGTACCTGCTGGGTTCCGGTCCCCAGAAACCCCAGTGGCTGCTGGGGAACCGGGAACCCCTACAGCTGCAGAGCTCAAGCTGCTGGGGTTCCCAGCTCCCCAGCGGTGACAGCTGCTGCAGGGGAGCTGGGAACCCTGGCAGCTTGAGCTCCACAGTCACCCAGGTTGCTGGCTCCCAGGTGGCAACCGCTGCAGCTGGGAAGCCGGGAACCTGGGTGGCTTGAGTGCCACAGCCGTCCGGGGTGCCAGCAACCCTGGTGGCTTGAGGGGCTTCTGCCCAGGCTGCTGGCTCCTGAGCAGCTGGCAACTCTGGCAGCTTGAGCTAGCAGCCACCCGGGTTGACAGCTCCCCGGCAGCAGCAGCCACCAGGGAGCCGGGAACCCCAGCTGCTTTCAATTTGTTCTTTATACTATATTCAATTGCAGTGGTGGCTGAAGTGGCTGCCTGCTAACCAGATGCTGCAATCTTTGTGGCTCAGAATAACGACCAGTCTGGGACAGACTAATGGTCCATATTACCCAAGATCCTGTTGTCCAACTGTGGCTGGTATCATATGTCTTGGAGAGTAACCAGAACAGCGCATTGTATCAAGAGATCCACCCCCTGTGCTTTAGTCCCAGCATCTAGCAGTCAGAGATTTAGGAACACCCAGAGCATGGGGTTGTGTCCCTGACCGTCTTGGCTAATACCCATTGGTGGACCTATCCTCCATGAACTTATCTAGTTCTTTTTTGAACCCAGTTTTACTTTTGGTCTTCACAACATCTCCTGGCAACAAGTTGCACAGGTTGACTGTGTGTTGTGTGAAGACGTATTTTTTTATTTTAAACTTGCTACCTATTAATTTAATTGTGACCCCTGGTTTGTGTGTTATGTGAAGGAGTAAACAATACTTTGTTTTTGAAACATCATTCATTATTTATAGACCTCTATCATATCCTCCTTATGTTTTTTCCAAGCTGAACAGTTTGACTTTTGAATCTCCCATATGGAAGCTGTTCCATACTCTTATCATCTTTGTTGCCCTTCTCTGTACTTATTCCAATTCTAATATATTTTTTGAGATGGGATGATCACAGCTGCACTGAGTGGTTTTATATAGTGGCATGAAATTGCTTTATTCCCTACCGGTTCCTAACATTGTTAGTTTTTTCTGACCGCCACTGCCCATTGACCAGATGTGTTCAGAGAACTATCCACAGTGATTTCAAGATCTTTCATGAGTGTCAAAAACTAATTTTATATAGATATCTATCGTTGGGATTATGTTTTCTGAAGTGCATTACTTAGCAATTATCAGTACTGAATTTGATTGGTCATTTTGTTGACCAGTCTCCCAGTTTTGCGAGATCTTTGTAACTCTTCACAGTCAGCTTTGGACTTATTGGCAAATCTTGCCGCCTCACTGTTTACCTCTTTTTCTAGACCATTTAAAATACATTGAACAGCATTGGACCCCATACAGATCTCTTGGGGACACCACTATTTACATCTCTCCAATGTGAAAACTGACCATTTATTCCTGCTCTTTGTTTCCTATTTTTAACCAGTTATTATTCATAAGTTGATCTCCCTTCTTATCCCATGGCTGCTTACTTTGATTAAGAGCCTTTAGTTAGAGACTTTATCAAAAGCTTTCTGAAAGTCCAAGTATGTATTGTATCACCTGTTGTCCATGTATGTGTTGATTGCCACAAAAAATTGTAGTAGAGTGGTGAGGTATGATTTTCCCTTTACAAAATCTGTGTTGACTCATCCTCAATAAATCATGTTCATCTACGTGTCTATTTATTCTATTCTTTACTATAGTTTCAACTAATTTGCCTGGTATTGAAGTTAGTCTTACTATCGTGTGATTGCCTCTGGAGTCTTTTAAAAATAAATAAATTAGCCTTACATTAGTTGTCCCTGGGCATGTGCTACAGAGATTGATTTCAGTGATAGGTTACATACCCTGGCTAGTAGTTGTGCAATTTCATATTTGAAATTCCTTTAGAACTCTTAGGTGAACGCCATTTAGTCCTGGTGATTCGTTGCTGGTTAGTTAAATCAGTTTCTTCAAAAAACACCTTTATTGACACTTTAGTCTGGGATAGTTCCTCAGATATGTTACCTAAAAAGAATGACTCATGCAGGAAACTCCCTCATCCTCTTCAGTGAAGATTGAAGTGAAGAATTCATTTAGCTTCTCTGAAATGGCCTTGTCTGCCTTGAGAGCTTCTTTTAGCACCTCGATCTTCCAGTGCCTCCTCTGTGTTTGGCAGGCTTCCTGCTTATGACTTCCTTTAAAAAAATGGTTAGTTTTTTTTTTGTCATTTGCTAGTTGCATTTCAAAAAGAATTCCTCTGGCCTGCCTGATTATGCTTTTACTCTTGACTTGCCATAGTTTAGGCTCCTTTCTATTTTCCTCTGTAGAATACGACTTCCAAGTGGTAAAAGATGTTTTCTGTCTCTAACTTCCTCATTTATTCTCTTATTATGGTGGCATTTTTTTGGTCCTCTTACTGTTTTTTTATTTGACGTATGTATATAATTGAGCCTCAATAATGGTGTTCTTAAAACAGTTTCTATGCAGCTCTCAGGCATTTCATTCTTATGACTGTTCCTTTTAATTTCCACTTAACTAGCCTTCTCATTTTTTGTGTGGCTCCCTTTTTTGAAGATAAATGCTATTATGGTGTGTTTCTTTGGTGTTTTTTCTCACTAGCAAGATGTTAAATTTAATTAAGTTATAGTCACTTTTACTAAGTAATTCACTATATTCTCGGACAATAGCCTGTGTGCCACTTAGGACTGAGGCTATGTCTACACTGACGGTGGCAAATTCGCCGCTGTCAGTTCGAACTTCCGGGTTCGATGGAGGCGTCAGTGAGGCAATGAGAGTAGCGCTAAGTTGAACTTATGCTATTTGTGTTCTACTTAGCACTGTGTGTATAGCGGAGTTACTAAGTTGAATGGAGATATGCAAGGTATTTTACGTACCTTGCATATCTGCTTTTGACGGCAGCACAGTAGACAAGGTGAGAATCAAGAATTGCCTCTCCCCTTATGGCCTCCATGACTAACTGCTTCACAAAACAGCCATTGAATGGTGTCTGGAAATTTTATTTCTGCATCCCATCCTGAGATGACATGTTCACAATCAATATGGAATTAGTTGAAGTCCCTCATTATTATTAGGTTTCCTGTTTTTGTATCCTTTCTAATCTCCTGGAGCATTTCACAGTTACTGTGACCAACTTGCAGGAAGTTGGTAGTATATTCCTGCTCTAATACACATATTAGTCAAACATGGAATTTCTATCTATAGACATTCTGTGGTACTGTTTGATTCATGTAATGTTTTTACTTAAATTGATTCCATGTTTTCTTTCACGTATAGTGCCACTTTCCATCATCATAATCTACTCTGTAATTCTTATATATTTTGTACCATGGCATTATAGTGTCCTGTTGATTATCATCATTCCACTGAGTTTCTATGGTGCCTATTATATGAATAACCTCACTTAATACCAGGCACTCAAGTTCATTCATCTTAGCATTTAGATTTTTTGAATTTGTATACAAACACTTATAAAATTTATCAATATTTTGTCGTCTTTCATATGGTATAATTGAATGGGACACTTTGTTTCATTTCACTGTTTTTCTTCATTTCCTACATGTACTTTATCAACTTCTAGCCTCTTTTCTTTACTAGGAAGTAGAATATCCTCTTTAATAAATCTTCTCCCTAAGTGATTTGTCCAAACCATATGCTTCTCTGCACCTGTCAGGTTTCCCCTAGCCTTTAATTTAAGGACTTTTCAATGATCTTTTTAATGTTATATGCCAGCCATCTGGTTCTGTTTTTGGTTCCATGAGACCATCGGTGTACCATATTTCTTATGATTCCACTGTGGGCTTTCTGGTCTAAGTTAATTAGTTGACTGCAGAATGTAATTGATGTAAAATTTTCATTGCCCTCAGAGTATGAAATTGTTTAAGCTGTGTCAAGCTCCTCAAGAGAAACTCCAACTGGCTTTTTTATTTTATCGTCTTCAAAGCTTACAAGAAATAATCACAAAAATGTGCAAGGCTTGTTTAATTACTGGTTAAACTGAAGTGTAATAAGACATTGTATAATATAGTATACAGTTGACTTAATTTCATATTTTTCATTATGAATATACAGGTACCTGACCTGAGTTTCTTGCAAGGATGATGAGTGCAAATCAGCTAACGGGAAGATGTTCTTTAAATGAATGTGTTTTGCCTTTAATTCATTTAGGTTTAGCAGACTTGTAATTAAATGAGCAGGAGCTATGAAAGGTCATTAGATGAGAAGCAATCAGTTCATCTTCATTCAGACTCAGAATGATATGTGAGTTGCTGTTCATCAGACAACACAATAATGAAACACTCTGAAAACTGACAGTGACTGAAGGGCATCTTAGTTCTTGCTGTTCAGTGTTTGCAGTTGGATGCTCAGATGACAGTGAGAAGCGTGGTGTTAAAAACCAAGAGGCCTGGACGTAGAGCAGTTTAGTCTCGTTGACAGAATGGATGTGTGGGCTTGTAGCATGCCTCTGGGATAGGAAAAATCCTCTGGGAAGATAAGGAAGCAGGTTTGAGAAGTTGACAAATTAAGCACACGTGCCATGAGCATGACCTGCCAAAACTAAGATTTGAGTGTGTGCAACAGTTGGTCTGAAATGAACACCTGATACCAGTGACAAGCTGTGCGGTTTGGTTTTGTTCCCATGTATATCTGTAGGGCTTCTTTTTGTTTGTGTAACCGATGGAACATCAGAAGATAAAGCTGTAAATAGAGGCTTTGGACAAAATCAGTTCTGTTATTCCTAGACGATCTGATAATGATGCTAGTAAATGTAGTCGTTTGTTCAAGCAGCACAGGGCAGGGAGAGGGAATACTGCCCCTTCTCATCATAGACCCATTTTGCAAGAGCAGTCTCATTTTTGACAGAATTGGTCTAGAAAACATTTTTATTTATGCCCCTAAAAGTTTATTAGCCAGGAGCAACACAACTATTTCTGCCCCAATGTCTCTTTTCTTTCAGTTGCCTGTTTCTACACTAGTTAACATCCCTGAAGAGTTACTCATGCCCAGTACTTCCTGTGGCCTTGAAACACGGGCTGCATTGACAGTGGAGATTTCATTGCGGGAGAGGGAAGAAAACTGCAGTCCTATAAATCACTAATAAGAACTGAAAATTATTTAAGTTAACAGGATTGATTTTATGGTTTTGACTGTGAAGAGAGTAAGCCCCTTATGCACTTAAATTCACTGATGTTCAGTTATCTAAATACAAAAGGAAATATAATATATTGACATTTCCCAACTGTGATTTCTTCTTTAGTGTGTTAATTTAGAATTGAAGAAAGATGAATACAACTAGCTTGTACCAGGCATCTCTCAACATGAATGTGTCCACACACTGAAGTTCAAGGCTGGGGTACAAGAGTTATGCTGTGCAAACAATTCTGCTTTATCTGGGTCTGCTTTCATGATTAAAACAGTTGTGTGCTAATTTCTGTGTTTCCCTAAACAGTAACTGAACTGTTCTTCCTTTTATACATTTTGTAATCTAAGTACCCTCAAATAAATCAGTTCACTTACTCAATGAGCTGCCGAGACGAAAGTGTGAAATCGTGCAAACATTCATATTGGGTTGACTTTCAGTGTTAGTGACGTTCCTTTCGAAGGAATGAGTCACATTTTATAGTGTGTGCTTTTGTGGAGTAATCTTCAAGATACATACAGTTTGCAATGTAAGGTTCAAATTGTGTATATTTTTCACATAGCAGCTTTGTTTTAATGTTGTGTATAGATTTTCTTTAAAAATCTGATTATCTAAAGCCATGCTGCTACTGGGTGTCTGATTGCCAAGTTAATCGCTTATCACAAGTTTCATTGATCTTCTGTTTGAGCAGCTGAGGGTCTCTTTTATGTGTGTCAACCTTTCAAAAATTTATTACTGGTAATAAAGCTAACTGGGGTAAGTGCCAGGCTATTCTAAGAGACAATCCGGGCTCTGAAGTATTTTATTTTGTCAGACTGGGTTATTGTTTGGGTATGTTCTTGTGACAGAACTAATGAAATTGCTGGTGAGTGAGACAAGTTGTTTCCGAGGTATACTCTTACTGGTATGAAGTTAATGCCTATTGGGAAATTAGAACATGGAGATTTGACTTTTAATATTATGACCAGAATTATTCACATTTTCTGGCTATATGGCTTTCTTAAGTTGGATTATCTGTATTTTGTGGTATGTTACTAAAAGTTAAAAATCAAGAAAGCTAAAATGTGGTTCCTTTTAAAAGCACCTTGTAACTCGGATGTACAATTAATTTTTTTAACCAAGTACAGTTTGTTCTATACTGCTTATCTTATAACTTTGTTTTTCAGGTTTTCCTTAGAGCAGTGGTGGGCAAACTTATTAGTCAACTGAGCCAAATATCAACAAAACAGCGATTGAAATTTCTTTTGAGAGCCAAATTTTTTAAACTTAAAATATATAGGAAGGCACATTGTTATTAACTTAATAAGGGTATTCCTAACCATCTCAACATACCTTTCTCAATTCTCGACACTACATCTTCTTTCACTCCACAACGTTCCCCGTATTTGTGTAAAAGACGAAGAGAAAAAGAAAAAAAAGAAAGGCAGGGAAGAGAAAGGAAAGGAAGGCAGGGAAGAGAAAGGAAAGGAAGGCAGGGAAGAGAAAGGAAGGAAGGAAGGGAGAGAGAAAAGGAAGGAAGAGAAAAAAGAGAGAAGGAAAGAAGAGGAAAGAAGGAAGAGAAAGAAGAAACAGGAAGGAAAGAAGAGAAAGAAAGAAAAAAGGAAAGAAAAAGGAAGACAAAGAAGGAAAAAAGAGAAAGGAAGAGAAAGAGAGGAAGAAAGAAAAAAGGAAGAGAAAGAGAGGAAGAAAGAAAAAAGGAAGGCAAAAGAGAAAGAAGGAAAGAAAAAGGAAGGAAGAGAAAGGGAGAGAAAGAAGGAAGGAAGAGAAAGGGAGAGAAAGAAGGAAGGAAGAGAGGGAGAGAAAGGGAAAAAAAAGAAGGAAGAGAGAAGAAAGAAGAGAAGGAAGAGAAAGGAAGGAAGCAAAGAAAGAGAGAAAGAAGGAAAGAAAGAAAGAGAGAGAAAAAAGAGAAGGAAGAGAAAGGAAGGAAGGAAGCAAAGAAAGAGAGAAAGAAGGAAAGAGGAGGAAACAGGAAGAGGAAAGAAAAAAAAGAAGAGAAAGAAGAAAGAGGAAGGAAAGATGAGAGGAAAAAAAGGAAAGAAAAAGGAAGACAAATGAGGAAAAGAGAGAGAAAAAAGAAGGCAGGCAAAGAAAGAAAGAAAAAAGAAGGCAGGCAAAGAAAGAAAGAAAGAAAGAAAGAGAAAGAAAAGCCAAGGCCCCTGGCAGGGGAGGACCCTACTGCGGCTCCGGGAAGCCGCCGGTGGGGCGGAGAAGACCCCAGCCCCGGAGGCTGATCCCGGCCCCGTGCTGGGAGGCCCAGGATTAGCGCGGCCCCGGCCCCGGGAAGGAGGCAGACGGCGGGTGGGACCCCGGGAGCCCGCCGCGGCCGCAGCCAACCCCCTGCCCCGGCCGTGTGGGGCAGGCAGGCAGACCCGTGCTCCTGAGTCGAGCCTGAGCCTGCCTGTCCCACCCTGGGGCGGGGACGGCCAGCCCAGAGGCCGGGCACAGGCTGGCTGTGCCGCGGCAGAGCCACTGCCCCGGGGGTTGGAGGGAGCAGCAGGGGCTGCTGGACTGCGCGGGGGTCCCTTACTGCTGCGCGGGGGGTGCGACGGCCACTGTGCGGCCGCGCACCCGCGCAGCTTACCGGGAATACTGCCCACCAGTCTCCTTCTCCCCATGTTCCCTCCACCCCTCTCCAGGCGGCAGCCAGTCTCCTCGCCCCCCCCACCACCCACCCCTCTAACCCAGCCACTCTCCTCGTCCCCCCACCCCTCTCCTCGTCCCCCCACCCCTCTAACCCAGCAGTCTCCTTGTCCCTCCCACCCTTCTCCAGGCCTCCCTCCAGCCCCTTCCCAGCCCCCTTACCTGGCCGGAGGCTCGCAGCTGCAGGGACGCCGGCAGAGCCGCTTCTCGGCCAGGCCGCTCCCACCCTGAGCACTCTCTGTGTGAGCATGCTCAGGGCGGGACATTTGAATCTCCCCAGCCTGGCCGCAGCAGGAGTCTCCGCTTAGAGGGAACAAAGCCGAAGGGAGCCACAACAGGGAGGCTGAAGAGCCGCATGCGGCTCGGGAGCCGCGGTTTGCCGACCCCTGCCTTAGAGTAATGCAACTAGTGTGCATTTCTCGGTATTGTAGATCCCTCTGTAAAAAAGACACTTGTAAAACTTAGAATACCAACTTTCAAAAGATGGTGAGATTAAGTTGTATGTCAAGTGAACTCCTTTGAAGGGTTTTACAAATGCAATTTTCCTCTTCGGTGAGCTAAATCGGTGGCTATTCGTAGCTTCCTTTTGAAGTTGTTGAACTGATTTTTGTTTTCACATTTGTTTTGGAAAATAGTATTTTAAAGGTATCTACATTGGGAAAAAAAGTGTGTTCTTTAACTCAGGTTAGCTAATCCTGGTTAAGAACAAACTTGGATTAAGAAGACATCTTTTAAAAAAATAGCTATGTAGCTAAGGTCACATAAGCTGCAGTTTGGGTTTAGCTGCCTGACTATGTACATGGGGATCTAGGCATGTATATACTCGCAAAGGCTGGTCTAAACTGTCTGTGCTATGATGACTACGCTGCTGTTTGTAGCACACTGGCACAGGTACGTTCACACACACTGTGAATCACATCCCCAGCCCCAAGTACAGATGTTGCCTAAGGGTACATCTACAGTGGTGCAGCTCTTTGTAGCTCTTCAGTGCAGACACTACCTACACTGATAGAAGGGCATCTTCTGTTGATGTAGGTAGTCCACCTCCCTGAGGAGTGGTAGACAGGTTGATGGAAGAATTAGTCCATCGGCCTAGCACTGTCTACATTGGGGGTTAGGTTGGTATATCTACATTTCTCAAATGACGAGGAGTCCTGTGGCCCCTTAGAGACTAAAAAAAATTATTTGGGGCATAAACTTTGTGAAAGCATCTGACAAAAGCTCGTGCAATAAATAAATCTGTTAGTCTTTAAAAGTGCCACAGGACTCTTGTAAAGGCATGAAAAATCCTTGGCTGTAGAACAATGGCTCAGTCAAATTTTAAAATTTATTTCTAACTTTTTCAAAGCACTAGTTTTATATGATGTTCTTAGTTAGCTTTGATGTTTGATTCAAAACTCAAGTGTTTGCTTTGATTAATTCTCATATTGGATCAGTTCTGGATAAAACAAAAAAAAATCAGTCCCAGCAATAACTCCACAGAACTTTGAGATTGTTAAAATTGCTGAATCATTTAGGAGACAGCTGAATTATTGTATAATACACGCTTGACAAGGAGAGAGACAATGTTGCTTCCCGAACAATTTAAGGTTTTGATTTTTTGTTTTATGCTGACAAAGGGACAACCTTCATAATTTAACACTAATAAAAAAAAAGCCTAATAGAATTGAAATGAAAATAATTACTTTTAACGGAAATAGACATATTTGAATTGAGCAATTACAGTAAGCTGACATTAAGTGAATTCTAATATAGAAATTGTCCACAAACATGTGAAACAACCATGTTTGCTTGATCTGGCTGGGATTTATTTAGCAAGTAAGAATTTTAATTTACTAGCTAAGATAACTAGTTGTCTGTAGGGTCAAGGTACTGACATCAGAGGCATTTCTGAACAAAGATGTTGCAGTTGGTGGGTGGATGGCACTGCTTTCAGCTGTTGTATGAGCTTGCATAAATAGTATCTCAACTTTAATCTTTCGGGTGTTCAGAGGTAGTGTGCATATTTCCCTTTAACCCCTGGACACTTGCCGGCATGTATGACCCTTTAACAATTCCTGCCCCTCTGTCCATCCTTGGCACCTTGGCTCCAAACAGTCTAGGAGTAAAGCCAGTAACTTTGAAGTTGTAACTGTGTTGGATACATCTTTAGCAAAAATGTTTTCTTTTTATCAATACAAAGTATCTGTTATGCTTCCTGTGTAATATGTTGAACATTTGTGAAGTGTAATTCACCTCCCCAGGCCAAGCAGTTTGCTTTCCTTTTATGTATGTTGATCAATCATGGTAAAATAGAGGGTAAATCAGAAATGGAAAAGATGATTAATGGACTTTGGCACCAGGAATAAAGCTTGTTTCTGACAAAAATTGTTTTTGCGATGTGTTTGAGTAAAGAAGAATGTAGCTTTGATTGTATTTTAGGATAACACTTTTTTTTTTTTTTTTTTTTTTTTTTTTCAAGTAGTTCATACAAACTGTTGAAGTATTGATCCTTTCCTTAAATTTTGTGAGTGAGAAAAGGACGACCAGGGCCCCAATCTGATTAGAGCCTTTGGGAGCTATCTCATTATAATGACTGATAGGTCTTCTGCAGTCCTGTAAGCTTTGTGTTTCTCAAACTGTAGCTATGTGGCTTGTATGTTTACTTCTGTTAATAGTAAATCAGCTGCCAGTCTTCAAACCATGATACTTTCTGGTAATTCTGCCCCAGAGGGGAGGAAGGGAGCTCGGAGTCTGGAGGTGCTTTTTTAACTATCTGTAGCTCATTCTTGGGCTGTCTCTTTGGTGTAAATAAGTCATGATCACACAAACAGAGGAAAATAACAAACATGGAGGGCCAAAACAAATTGTAAAGTGACCTGAATGTGTTGGGCAAAAGAAGCAACAGGAAGCTGAATGTTGGCTCGTAATAGGCTTGGTACGCACTTAAAAGTTATGCTGGCATAGCTTGGAAACATAGCTATATTAACAAAAACCCTAGCATAGATGGACCTTGATGGGAGAGGGCTTTTGTCAACATATCTAACATCATTCAAGGTGTTATTCCTAAACCAAATAACTCCTTTATGTGTAGGCTGAGTCTGCGCTAGGGATTATGCTGACACAGCTAAGCCAATGTCGCTCCCTAGGATAGACATACCATAATGAATGTAAAGATGAATGCACAGGGAAAGAACTAAGCAGCATGTATGGAAAATAGATTAACACAATTAAACAGAAATATGGTTGTCGAAAAGCAAATTTGTTTTTATCCTGTATTAGTACACTAATATTATCTTTTCATATAACCTGAAGTTCTCTGCATAGGGAGATAGTGCACTTATGGAGATTAATTTTAATTGCGTCAGAATCTGAGGAAAACATGAGCTACTGCTCGAGTTTGTATCATGAGGGCTGAAATAATGAAGCCCTTAGAAATATTCTAGTAACTTAAAGCACATCTTAAGCAATATTACCTTGCTGAACAATTTATAATTATATTATTTCTTATAGCAAACTTTGGCTTGTTCCATTTTAACGGCTTTATTGAGTGAGTTCTCAAGTTCGAGTAAGACTAGCAACATTGGATTAAGTATGGAGTTCCATGGTAACTGTAAGCGAATATTTCAGGTAAAAAATAAAAAATGTATGCTATCTGTGTTTCTGATAAATAGAAACGTTAATAAAGGAAAGTTTTCATGCACCAATAAATGCATTATTGTATGTGCAAAAGAATCCTATATATTATATTTCATATTAAATGTAAACAAAGTATATATTAATGCCTTCTATAGTGTGTGTGTGTGTAGTGAATTTGTCTCCATTTTGTGAATGTATATCTATGAATCTATACACAGTAGGAATCCTAATTCCCTCTTTACCAATAGACAATAAAACTAATACTCTTTGGAACAATGATAGTCTTAAATATAACTTTGGTTAAAAGCCAAGGAAAGCCATGCATTTTAAAATATTATTGCAGATGGTGCAGTATAGTTGTCTCAGATGTATTGTTTGGCTATGGATAAACGTTTTTGTGAAGGCTTTGCTTTAAATTCTGTGACTGTTGTGGAACAGCTTATCAACGTCTTTCATGCCAGAGGCCAAATCCCTCCTTCTTTACCAGTTGTTAGAGAAATGTATTGTTATCAAGTTTTTCTTTAATGACTAATATTTATAATTAAGACAAGCTTTTTTTTTTTAAAGCATGTTACAGTGTATAGGCAGATAGTAAAGGCGTTGATTCTGTCAACTTGGAATATTTCTTATATTTTTAACAAAAGAATCACAGATTTTCTAAAGAGAATTAAATTTTATTATTCCTGTCTATTTGCCCGATCAAGAATTTCTTAATTCATGTATGGGAGAATCCGTTAATAACGCATGCATTTTTCCTAACTGTAGGAGGATGACCTTCGGCAGATCTTCATGCTCACAGTAGAGGTGCTACAAGAATTCAGCAGACGTGAAAACCTTAATGCTCAGATGTCTTCAGTGTTTCAGCGTTATCTTGCACTAGCCAATCAGGTCTTAAGCTGGAACTTTCTTCCTCCAAATTATATCCTTTTAACATTTGAACCTTTGCTTTGGCTAATTAGCTTCAGCTAATAATGGGAGCCTTTGAAAAATAACATTTAGGAAAAATTTTTTCCAGTGGGTATAGTTTACCCCTTGTTACTATATGCTTTACTGGTCACTCCCATGCTTTCTCATATTTATTATATATTCAAGTTGTTGTTGCTATTTTCTTTTGAAAGTTGCAAGTATTTGTCAGAAGATTAAAATAAGCTCATTCAAGCAGCAGCTAGTTGGGGGCTGCTGGACTGTGTGGCAGTTGTCGGGGTGGGGCAGAGCAAGACTTGGATCTCCTGACTTAATGTGAAACCAGGTAGTAGATCAGAGCTCTTGTTCTGCTTGTAAAGTTTCTTGCAGTGGATCTACCACCTCCATCCTTCTCTCCACTGAGAAGAAGAAGAGAGTGATTTTAGAACTAACACCATCTAAGAATTACCACCTTCTTGTGTGTCTGTGTGCTAGGAGAGAAGCTTCATGCTACTTCTTCCATGGGCAGGAGAAAAGTATTTCAGGATCCCACCAAAAAAAGAATTTGCCAGAAGGTGGCAAAAGAGACTGTAGTTGGCATACCTTTCTCTTCTTCCTGTCAAACTACAGATTGCCTTAAGATAGCCCCTTTATCCTTCATTCCTCTGTGTGACAGGTTGCTAATCTTGGGAGCCCAAAGAAGTGGAGAGAGAGAGTGGAAGAATAAAGAAGGAGGGAGGAAATATAATGCTCAGAAAAGAGAAGAATATACATGGGTGCAGCAGCTCCTTTTCCCTGCTTGCCGTGCTCCTAAGATGGGGGGCAGGGCCAGCAAGGGGCCGGAGCTGCAGCGCGTGTGGCTCTTGGTGCACATGCCAGGGGTTGCCAACCCCTGAAATAAATAAATAAAGTATATCTATATCTATATCTATATCTAAAAGATCTATATCTATATATAAACAGACTAGAAGAAAAATAGTGTAGATTTGGTAATTTGCATTTTGCGTTTATCCACCAGAGAGTTAAAGGGCAAACATTTACACATTTTAATTTATTTTTTATGTAGAAGCAAGGGATGGAAATGATTTCATTCCCCTCATATATATCATGCAGAGCAGTCACTGCCAGAGGTGACTTTTATCCCTGGCTCATAAAGCTGTTTTTAAATCCTTTGAAATCCATTTGCATCAAATGACATATACTACAAAAAACCCCTCAGATCTTACACCTGAATCCTCTGTAAGAACTTTAACTACCAAAAATACCATGGTTGTGGGTGATCAGAACATGTTGTCAGGATTGTTTTAGCCTTGATTTCTGTGGTATGTGTATCTACCGTACCAATAGAAAGTAAAAGTGAGATTTCTGTGCTTGAAAATGGACATTCTTAAGATCTTGTCTGAAGACTGAGTTCATATTATGACTTCTGAAGTTATAGGGAAAGTATCATAATTGAAAAGCCAAGATCCATGTGCAGTTCTTTTGAAAACCACTAAATTGAGACTGAATTAATGGGTTATATTCTGCCCTAGTTAAACTTGGCTGAAGTCAGAGAAATTAATCAAGAGATGAGTTTGGTCCAAGTTCTTTGATGACTGATGCTGGAGGCCAACTGCTGCATGGTCTGATTAATGTGTAAGAAAAATTTGGGATTTGTTTTTGTGATCATCTGTTGTATTTTGACAATGTTCACAGAAGAGATATGTCTCTGTCTGCACTGTAATGAAGATTTTCCCACTGGTGTAGCTTTACCTTCGTGCAAGATGCTAGTGAAGATAAATACCACAGTTGGAAAGTGGGGTATGTTGTACCATGTGAGTCATAGTTACACAAGTACTGGGCATCTACACTGTGGGTTTGAAATGATGCAAGTACTTTGGTGCAACTACATTAATGCAAAGAAAATTGGAGAATTGAATTCGTGACCTTCTATTTTTAGCTGTATGTAATCAGAAAATGGCTTGTTCTGTGCTTCCAAAATAGGTGTTAATTGAAACAGATGGACAAGCCTTACTACTGCATTAATGTTAGCAATATTTTCAGTCACTTGGTTATTCTCAAGATACCATAGCTAGTAAACTGTATTTTTATAATAAAAGGTAAGAGAGAATTTTGTCTTTTTTTCCTCTGCAGGACATTTCATTTTTATATGAAAAGCATATTTACTATCACAGTTCATTAAATTTTATTAAGAAAACATTAAATAATTCCATCAGTATAATTTCTTAATCTTTGCTTTTAAAAAAAGTGACAGTTGATCATAGGTCTTGGACTTTGAGTTCCCACTTGGGTTTTTTGTATTTTTACCATTATTGTGTACATTTCAGAGACCTGAATGTGAGTGCACTTTTAATAATACATAGAGGTATATTAAATAAATAATTAAAAAAATTGTAGCAGATGCTCTCTTCATTGTCAGGCAGTTATCAGACCTCAGAAATAGACTTGTACAATCATCATTTGTGCTTCATGGACTTTGCCACAGTATTTTGTATTTCCCTTGGCAAAATACAGCATGTGTTATTTCTGTGTTCTTCAAGGACAGAGTAAAATTAATTTGCAGCAGATCCGTTATCTCTGGTTAAACAGTTATTGTATCTTTAAAAGAAATAGCAAACCTGTGATGAAGTCAAGCAGTACTAGTCAAAGAGAATTTTAATCTTAAAGGGTATTATGTAATTTATTGTAATTTCTTGAGAATTGTATTAAGACAAATTACTTTTAGTCACTGCCTAAAAGTGTTCATATTGTAGTAGGATACTCACTGTTTTGCTTAGCGAAATGTATTTTCTCACATGAAGCATCTGTATATCACACATACACCATCATATTACAATTATAGCACGCTGTACTAGTAACGCATGCAGTAGTAGCAAGACTCGTTTGAGAGATGTTGCTTCTTCCCTCTCATTTTATAACATACAGGCAGTCTGTCAATTATTTTTATCCATTACGTCTGTAAATACTATCTAGTCATTAGTTCACCTGGTGTTTATGAATGCTTCAGAGCTTCCTTGGCAGTGCTAATTGTAAATTACAATAACATAGAATTCCTATTTTGCACTAAGAATGTATGGCAGTCTACAGTGGTATGTTGGCTTCTGAAGCATTGTTTTTTTTGGAACTGATACAGTATTGTTTGTTAGCCTTGATTACTTTGATCAAGATGGTTCTGATCCCTTTTTTCATTTTTAAATCAACTTCTGTGGATTACTCGGATCTAGTAAAGTGTTATAATCCAACCTTTTTCATACATTTGCCTCTGCTGATCCCCATTCTGAGAGCCACATATTGTATCTTAAACATCTCATTTCAGAGCTACATACCTTGGGCTCATGTGCACCTTGACATATGCAACTAAGCTGTCCCCTTGTAACCTGTCTCCCTCATGATATTGCCTCTGCAGATCTTCCTGGTTTCTCTACATTAAGTTACACGTCTTGTGTTGCAAGTTAAGAAACCACTGACAATAGCAAAGTCATTAGGGTCCTGACTTTGTGAGTTATGCACAGATGCAAAAGTATTTGAAAAGAAAGCATACGTTTTTTATCCTTCTGTCTCGCCCCAAAATTGTGTTCTTTTCTTTGTCAGCAAGTTCAGCCAGGGAACTTCAGACTCATGAAGATGGAGCTTTACATTTTAGTTAATAGGTGTAGTTTAAAGTTTAATAGTTTAGCTAGTAGTTTTATGGTAATGATTGCTTTAGTGCTAGGGTGGGTTTTTTTGTTTGTTTTTTGTTTTGTTTTGTTTTTGTTTTGCTTTAAATATAAGTTCTGCATACTGGAGGTCCTGGGTCTCCTCCATGATGAATGTTGAGATGGGATCTGAGGTTAATACATCTGCAACTTGTAGTAGCAAAATGAGCCAGGTATTTAGCTGGTGCAGATGGTCATAGCCGCCTTCAATGGAACTATGGTGGTTTATGCCAGCGGAGAATCTGCCTTCACATCTTTAATGGTTCACCATGCTTACTGCTTTAAATGCACAAGTGAAGGATGTTCTCCTTTAATCTATTCAGTGGCCATTATTTCTTGAGCCCCAGTAAGACTTTAAAGGAGGCCTTAGCAGCCAAACAGCTTAAATGGCACATTCCAATCATGGGCTCTGAAGACTTTAACTCAAGTTGGAAGGCTTTGTTATGAAATCTAATGGAGCAGTCAGAGAACCAAATGGAATGCTCTAGAGAACATTGACCAGAAGAAACCATCTTTGATTACCAGAGGGGAAGAATAGGTCATATCTAGATATAGAAATTGTGTGTGGGCAAGACAAGTGAGACCCGATTTAAAAACAAAACAACCTCCACTCCACAACCTCCCTCTGGTAAATCATCCTGAGCTAGCCAATCAGGAGTTTTCAGTTTAAGATTTCCAGGAAACCCTGTGTGAAAAGAGCAACCATTCAATACGTGTGCAGCATTCTTCACAGCACCAAAAATTCACCATGGATGGTCCTGGATTTCCCAACCATGGTTGGCTTGGCACAGTGAACTACCTGACACCTGAATTTGTTAAGCTGGCTCCAGAGGCAGCTGGGAGTCCAAAGACAGGTAGCCGGTCTCATGGCTTGATGATGTAGTTGTGATTGCTAGCAGCAGAGGCTGTCTCCCATTTGGTCTGGCACAGTGAACTGATGGTATCACCTGGATGGAAAGTACAGAACTGTCTAAGTAGGGTGTCTGCTTTACAGTCAATAATGGGGTGTATCCCATATATCCATGAACAGTGAAGTGTGACATGTTGCTGTACTTTGGTGATTGGTTTGTTGACTGCTTTCTGACACCAAATGTAGGGGAACATTGGCTAGGACTAGAAACCATATAAGTTTTGTTGGCTTCAGTGTGCCTGTGATGAGTCTCATAGCATGATTCAGTTCTGTGTCCACTAGCCTAGTATGGGCAGAGTTTAATTGAACTGAGGCACAATATTCTCTAGTTGAGTAGCAAAGAACTATACAGAGTTTGTGCTTTGGCTCCCCAGGTGGGCCATACCACTTTGTTCAAGAGAGAACTTCTGTTTTTGATCTTTCGAACTCTTCAAGTGAGATGGTATTTGTATGCGAGTGCCAACTGCTCATCATTCAAAAGATGTTAAGCTCAAGTTGGTGTTGAGTATGGTATAAGTGGAGGCATGTTGATGTGGTCTTTGATATACTTGGTTTCAGTCTCCATTTCTTGGCAGTATGACAAGCCATATGACTGCAGGTTCTCTTCTATTTTTTGGAAGTCACAGCAGATGTCAGTGTACATGAACTTTCTGGAGATTCCATATTTAGATTGAATTGCTGTACTGTAAAGAGAATTCAACCAGCATCACAAACGGTAGATGCAGGGAAGTTCCAAAGAGGTCATAAAAATAAGCTGTCAATCTCCGCACCCTCAGGTAAAAGCTGACCAGTCGTCAGTGCTGAAACCAGGCACGTAGAACTGCTTTCTGAAGGTCTACAAATTTTTGTTTGAGTAATATGTGTGTTCTGTGGTCCTGTGTTCAATGTAAGTGTTAATCCTATAAACAATATCTCAAGAGATCCTGAGCAGACCAGGAGACACAGGGTTGGGATTTCATGAATTTTAAAGGTAATGGAACAAAACATAGACACTACATTTGAAACTGAGCTCAAACATAATTAGTTGTTCATTTGGGCTTGTTAGACGTTTTGTTGCAAACTGACTTGAGGTGTAGTATTTGAGTACCGTCCAAATGTTAATAGATCTTGCAGTGTGTTTGGTAGGCAAGGAAGTAGGTTTACCCCATTTTAAAAAGAGGAAGTGAGACAGACATTAAAGGGCTGACTTTTCAAGATGTTGAGTACACACATCCTCAGTTTAGCACCTCTGAGAATCCTTTTCCCATTGGGGCCAGTCCCACCCGAGCCACATGATTTGCAGAGTAGGAAGCCAGAAACAGTCTTTAAACTTCAAATATAATCAGTATACTGGCATTACCACATTTTACAGAAGACTTCCAACTCTTAGATTGCATCTAATTTAAAAAAAAAACAAAAAAAACCAGTGGTTAAACATGTATAGGACTACTTCTGGAGTATCTCAATTGTATTTAAAACACTTTTTCTCCAAACATTCCTGAAGCATGATTAAAATGACCTTTGAAACAAATACCTCATAGTGGGCCACATCATCTTCTCATGCAGAAGTACTTGTGGGTGAAGTCCTTGTGGAAGAAAATCAAAGCATTGATTATGAGGTACTCCCTTATTGTTCTCTTGGGAAAACGCAATTTTGGTTTCCCCTCTAATAGGCCATAGGGTCTGCCACCAAACCTTGGTTACGGTACTGGCTCTAATCCCCAGCTGCTGCCCTGTGACCCATGGACAGGTTCTATGGAAAAGATAATATAATCCCACCTCTTTAGGGTCAGAAGGGCAACTGTGCATATCCTGTCCATTCCCTACACATGGGCTCTGGACTCTCAGACTGCATTTCACAGGGGAGCCATGGAAGTTGGTTATGCTGCAGAGAAGGCTGACCTATCCGTAGATATTGTGCAGGTATTCATTAAGAGTAAAAATGTGCATAATTGTAAGTAATACTTAGAGCATTTATAATGTGAAAATCATTTTAATTTCCCAGTGATTGCCTATGTTTGAAAAATATTTTATTTCTACAACATGTTAAAAAAAGAAAAGAAGGCCTATCGTGAAGTTGGAGGGTACAGATATAAGTTGGGATGAGGCAAACCAACCTAAACTAAAAGAATCCTTCCAAAGTGTCAGGCTTTATCCCCTAATGGGGGAAGGGTGCCCAAACAAATACCCGGTTCTTTAAATGCAGATGCTGGGGGAGCTCACAAAACCCCTAGGCAAAGACCACCACTAGCAATGAATTTTTGTTTATTCACTATGTATGTGACTTGTATTACTGCATACAGGTTACACAGATTACCAGATTAAGGCAGTGATTAGTAGTACAATAAACACCCAATATATCGACAGACACTCTAAACTACAATACCACTTATTGCATGAATACAGATTGAGTTTTTCATCAATTATGGCTTTAAGCACATAATATAGAGAATATAACAAAGCCCAATACACACAAACCAAAACAATCAAGAACACTAGTTAATATGTAAGACACAATCACATAGGATCCTTTGTACTGTTGTATAGGGATCTCATTCACACCCGTTGGGTCACGGGGTTCACCTGCACACCCTTGCTTTAAGACCCTTGCGGGCCTTGGGCGGCTGCATGCAGGATAAGTTCCAGACCTGGTCAACAGATATCCTCCATTCACACTTCCCCTCCCCAGCAGCAAAGTTATAGCAGCGACGGACGCCAAGCACAGAGTGCGCCCGTTTATACACTCCTACAAGAAGGGGATCCAGTGGGTCACGAGGTTCACCTGTGCACCCTTGCTTTCAAAGATTTGGCAGGCCTTGGGGAAGCTATGCACAGGATGAGTCTCAGACCTGGTCACTGGTTATGGATTCTCATAGCCTTTAAGGTCAGAAGGGACCAGTACGATCGTCTAGTCTGACCTCCTGCAAAATGCAGGCCTCAAGACCTCACCCACCCACTCCAGCAATAGGCCATCAACCTATGTCTGAGTTATTTACTTCCTTAAATCATGATTTAAGGATTTTAAGATACAGAGAATTCACCGGTAGGTGAACCATGCCCTGTGCTACAGAGGAAGGCGAATTCATTGCACACAGTCTCTTATCACAACTTTGCTTTTATCCTCCTGATCAATTATAAACACAAAAAACACAAGCAGAAATACTGACACAATTATACCCAAAGTAAATCCTATACCTACCCCAATTCCTACTTCAACCCCAAACCCAAGCTTGGTGCTGCTATTGTTCATTACCTGAGAGTCTCAGCATAAAGCCGGGCAAAACCTTAAACTTCTTTGTTGCTTTGTTTGACGTTGGACGCTACTCCGAGCCTCTACTTTAGTTACCTTTCCTTTGTTGAAATTGGTGTCGGGTTGCTAATCCGAACCTTCCCTTGGCTGGCCCGGCCTCGGTGCTTTACGTCCGGTCCTGTTGTCTGCATCCTATGGAGAACCAGTCGGAGAGTGCCCTATGGGGTGATCGGACCTGTCCGTTACTAACTGGAACAAACTCCGCCTTGCCCCCCCCCCCCATAAGGCCTCCTTTTATTGCTCAAAACCATAGTGGCATGGTTTCTGCTGATTCATGGGGTCCAGCTGCCCTGCCTGAGTGTCAGGGACCTTTTGACCTTCCTTCCTCTTTTTCTGCGGTTAGCTAACCGGGGTGCTGGGGACCTTTTAACTTTCCCCTTTTTCCTGCGGTTGGCCGCCTGCATCCTGTTTTGTGCTTTCAAATATGTCAGATTTTATTGCCAAATTAACAGTTGTGGTTTTTCCCATCTTTATGCCTTTTGACCCTTTGACCCTGGGGCTTAGTTTTTGGACAACTAAGCCTTTAGCACCCTGACACAAAGCAATACCGCAGTATGGTCTGCGATCACTCTCCTTTGGTAAAAGAACTACTGCCTACCTTGGCCATACTGTACTTCGTGGCCTGAATGAAATTTCTACATTACACTTCTCAGCATATTTGAGGCTGTTAATTGAATAATCTTGTTTTTTGATCTTAAGAGACTTTCAGCTTCTGTACCTTTCTATTGTATATTTTTCATCTCAGTACCAAGTTGAATTTCTTGTTGGTTGTTCTTTTTAATGTACACTTCTGTGGTAAGAGCAGTGAGCTATTTTTAGGATTTGCTCTTTTTATTAAAATTTTTTTTTAAAAAAAAAAAAGAGAGGTAGACAGGAAACTGATATTTATTGGAATGGCTTCATTATTGTTTCAAATGATATTAAAAGTTTACTTTTCCTGTGATATTACAGCATGGTACAGTGGCTCTTTTATTTGTAAACTATATTGCTGCCTGAACTCCTGGAAAAACTACTGCACAAGTTAGTCATACATCTGTACGTCCGTTGCTTTAAAAGCATTGATTGTCTTTCAGATTCATTTTTGATGAATGCTGGCTTTGTAACAAATTCTTATCATGGGTAGCATTAGAGGCTACATGTGCACTATCTAATTTAGGAGCACATTTTTCAGTGATAAGAATGCTTAAACCCTGTCTACACTAAAAACAACGAGAGTCCGTGGCACTTTATAGACTAACAGATTTCCTTTGGCATAAGCTTTCGTGGGCTTCTGATGAAGTGGGTTATAGCCCACGAAAGCTTATGCCAA
This sequence comes from Pelusios castaneus, assembly GCA_007922175.1. Classification (NCBI taxonomy): domain Eukaryota; kingdom Metazoa; phylum Chordata; order Testudines; family Pelomedusidae; genus Pelusios; species Pelusios castaneus. The sequence continues at coordinate 587,766 of ML685902.1, forward strand.
AGAAAATCTGTTAGTCTATAAAGTGCCACAGGACTCTCGTTGTTTTTGCTGTACACAGACTAACACGGCTACCCCTCTGGAAATTCCTGTCTATACTATTACCAGTGCAACAGCAGTGCTGGAAAATGGACTCCATGTTCACCGATGTGGGTGCAGTCTCATTTTGAACTGTTTAGTGAACATATACGTTATTTCACCCAGAAATCTTCTATTGTCAGATGTGTCATCACACCATTAGTATGAGATTCAGTTCTAAAAATAACAGGATATAACTACTAAATACTGGGGCTTGTTAAAATAGTGACAGTAAACCAGCCCTTCTTTCATTCTAAATTAGGGCTATATGTAACTGGTCCTATTTGTAAATTAAACCGACTAATGAGCAAATTGAATCTCTATTCCTCTTCTGGTACTTCCTACATTTATTATTCAATTGTTCAGCACAAAAGTAAGGAGAAGGACACTTGTAAGTAAAGAACAACTTATCTTGCTGTATTTTCTTCATCAGATTACTATGGGTGAAGAAAATCATTCATAATTTAATGTGTAATTCAGACTACTGCTAAGTGCTTTAACATGCACGTGAGAATAACTCTAAAGTTTTGGTGAAGGATTGTTACTTCCCTATAATAGCTTACACCAATATTTTATTTTCATCCAAAAAACTGAAGTACTTTCAAGTCATTTTACAGATACCTTAAACTTATTTCTGTTCTTAAATATAAATTAAACAAAAAAAAAATCCATTATCTTATGTTTCTGTCTAAAATAATCTGTCTATCTCTACAAGTCTATATTGTTCACATATACATTTGGTAAATTTGTACCAAATGAAACTCATTTTTCACTGTAGTAGTTAGTATATGTCCTGAATTGTTTTAGTTCATTATGTGCTGATTGCAGTTCTGGTTAAAGTGAGCCTTCTACTTAGTCTAATTGCTCTATGGAAAAAATTACTACACTATAAGAGGGTTCAGCTCTTCATGATGTGGTGGGGTTCTATTTTGGTAACTGCCGTAAGGTTGGAGTCATTGTGGTACTCATGATGTGTCCCCAAATAAGCAGCAATAAAATAAAAATGTTGCATCCTGCTTTATGCTCACACTTTGTTTATGCCACTTATATTTGGATTTTTGTCTTTTTAAAAAAAATCTCCACTTGTTTACTCTTTTGAATAATGCCATCAGTGTGGGTGGAGCTTATTGACCTCTTCTAATATAGTATAAACTCTGTCTAAGAGTTGATGTATTTTGAGAAATCTAGAGTATATATGATGCCTTTAACCACATGTAGTATTATTTGTAGTGTGTTCTCAATCTCTTTAAATAGTTATGTACTTCAGTATAGACATAGAGGGCAGTGGATTTATATGTTTGTTGAATGTTTTCTTGCATCTCTGGTTATCCAGCAGTAAACATTTGCAGAGTTCCATGCTTGTAATTTAATGTTTCTGCAATGAATTCACAGATGCACTGTATGTGTGTTCCTTGGTTTCTCTTTTAAGAGCATATGTTTAACAGAACAATGACTGGTGGTGTCTTACGCTTTTGTTCTTCCTAGCATGATGAGAATTACAGAGTAATACAGGGGGAAACGTATTTTCATTCTGTGAAGCATATTTGGCTGTTTAGAAAAATAGGATATATGTTTCAAAGAACTATCTTTAGCAATCATAAGGCCTTTATAAAAGCTGCCAGGAAAATTTTTTAGAAAACGACTTCCTATTTTGCATAAATTTTAACACCTGTTAATTGCGGTGGCTTTTTTCCCCTTCTCCCGCTGTCACATTAGACATCCTGGTTATCAAAGTGATCATATCACTATGGTATGTCTCATAATTATGTTCAAACTGTTATCTAACATTCCTGGAGCATTCTTTTTTTCAATACTTAATACCTTTTATTCCTTGGCCTCATGCATGAATTATGCTGTGTATGTGGAGAGGCTTAAAGATTGTTTCCATTACATTCTTTCTGAATGGATCCTGTTGTATCTAGGATTTTTTTTTTGAAGGCAAGTAGGAATGTTATTGTTGACCTTGACACCAGATAACTGGGCAGACATTATATAGCTATGTTTGAATCCTCACAAAATGTGATGCTAAAGCCAACAGAGTTGTGGCGTGAAACCCTCCTGGACAGCAGAGTTATGGAGCTTTTCTTTACAGTAAGTCTCCTTCTTCTACTTTCATAGTACGGATCACTGAGAAGCAACTCCTTCCTCTTTTAAAACGTTGTTGGATTCTTCCTGTTGTACCAGGTAGGACTAATTCTGTTAACATCAGTTTTTACCCTAGCAAGTTTCTAAGGCGATAGACTATTGTATTTTCTTCCTATCAAGTGATCAAGATGTACTCTTCATAAAAAGTATCTTAAATTTTTTTCTTTTAAAAATTGTGTGTACATTTCATATTGTGGATGCATCTATTCATCACATGACATTCTGAGCATATTGAACAGTGTTATTGGATACCTTTTTAGCTAAGACGTTGCTGCTCTACAGATATCAATTGAAGAATAGGTTTCAGAGGGATAGCCCTGTTAATCCATTTTCAGCAAACGATGAGTCCTGTGGCACCTTAGTGACTAACAAAAACACAAAAAAAATCTGGGGGGCATAAGCTTTTGTGGCTGGAACCCACTTTGTCAGAAGTGGGTTCCAGCCCACAAAAGATTGTTCCCCCCCCCCCCCAGATTTTTTTTGTAAACTAAAGAATAATTCTTCATTGATGCTGTAACACTTTGCTTAATAGAATAGTTGAAAACTAACAATATCTTTGCATTTCTCCATCCAATTTTAGCATAAAACTCCATACATTGTAAGCTGGATATAAACCAAAAAGGTCAACATTTAGGTCCACTCACTGGAAAATATCTGAGCAATACATGGTTATTTTTGTATTTATTAAAAGAAACTGATAGTGAAGATGGATAAAAGTAACTTTCTACTACTAATTTTTGTTAACATTTGCTTAATTTGTAGTCAGACCAGCAACATCATTCAAATTATTTATATAAACTCTTATGTTAATCTTAATTTTATATCATGTTTCTTGGGATTTTACAGCTTAACATTCTCCAGGACAGGATTCCTTTTGCAAAGCAGAGAAATAATATACTCAAAACTTCTGTAGGGGTGGGTAGTAGGTAATGTGTATAAATCTCTAGAACTGAATGTGATTGGCCTGAGGCATTAGTCTGAATGCATACTATACTGAGTTTTTTATAAAGGAGATTCATTTGTTTGTTTGAAATTTATCTTGCTCCAGCAGTTTTTGAAAAGGTGAAAAACTTCCTGGCAGAACTCTTAAAAGCCACACACAATCTGAACAGCTGTCTAGAGGATCTAGACAGTTGCTACTGTCAGCTGTGAACCTCCTAATGCAAATAACTTTTGGGTTTTACAGGTTAACCCTTTCTAGTTTAACTGTATTATGAAGTCCCTACATTAAATATCTGACTTCTGGTTTGTTCTTAAGACAGTTACTCAGAAATTTAACTCTTGACAATAGCGTACAGAAGATGAATGTTTGAGTACTAAACATTTATTTTATTTAATGGTAATCAATGAATGCATCGGGTTTTAATAATTTGTGACTGAACAGAAGACAAAACAGCACACTGTAACTTCTGCTTTAAGTAGCAGTGCCGAAGTCTGGTAGCATTCATTTTGCAATTTGAAGTAATGGTTTCTTTGCTTCTGCAGGTATCAAATTTTTGTTCAAATACAAAAATTAAATAGTGATAATTTACACACTTATTTGAAGTAACAAATTTGAATATACTTCCCTAAGTCTTGTATGACTGCCACTTAAAAGCAGAAAACTTAAATCCTAATTTCTACATGGTGTAAGATTTATTTTAATAGGGTGGAGGGCAACAATTGTTCTAAATTCCCAAATTGTTTTTAATATGATTTTAATCTTTCAGAAATTTAAATAGTTGTGACTTATCTTTCTGTATCATTTAGAAGTTCATGTGTTATTTGCGGAGTTATCATTTGGATAAAATTTGGGATGGGCTAAATAGATAAAATGGCTATGAAGAGTTAACTTTGCTTATATAAATCTATATCTAGATATATCAACTTTATTAAAATTAATGTAACAAGATGGGTTTTCTTGAAAGGCCAACTATACTAGTCTTCATTATACCATTAATTTATTTTATTTATGTTCTTATATGTAGAAATAAAATGCCTGTCCTAAAAAGAGCCTTACAGTCCAGATTTCATAATTGCAGTAAACATCAAGAATGTGTTTTTAAATTTATTGATAGACTTGCTTACATCAAGAATTGATAATTGCACAAGATATGATGTAACTCTCTATTTGCAGAAATGAGAAAAGATTACTGCTGGTTGCAGAAGTGTTGCCAAGGATGAGGTGCACTTGTTTGCTCTGCCTTCAGTGTTTACCTCAAGCTATATAATCTTGACTGAACTTATCAACTAACTTTAGCAAGACTCTGTAGCCTAAGCATAGTTAGCATAATACAGATGACTGTCATTATTGCTGTTTTTAGAAGGAGCAGTATGTCTGACTGGCTGGCATCTGTTTCTCTCTCTAAGACATAACATGCACTAGACAGTTCTGTTTCTAAAATGTAGGTAGGACCCAGTTACATTTTTGTTAGTTTGGGTGAGTTAAGTCATGACTCGTGAAGTTAATAAACTGAGTAGCAATCTTGATGTTTGGTTTAGAGAGCTGTTAAAGAAGCCAC
>ML685902.1:592496-661248 GCA_007922175.1 Pelusios castaneus
TGTGTGTGTGTGTGTGTGTGTGTGTGTGTGTGTGTGTGTGTGTGTGTTTTCTTTTGGATTGAGAACAATGTGACTGTTGTAAGCACACTCTATTTTTCCGTGTATTATTAATTTATTTCACTTTGTAAAAGGTACATCGAAAAATCAGAGAGGATACAGATATGGCACAAGATTCTCTCCAGTGCCTAGCACAGCTAGCGTCTCTGCATGGGCCAGTCTTTCCTGATGAAGGTTCACAAGTTGATTATCTGGCACATTTCATTGAGGGATTACTGAATAATATCAATGGGTATGTACGCTTGCCCTTTAAATTTGGATAGTGTCATGTAATCTATACATTACAGTGGAGGGAGAGAGTCAGTCAGGTTTATTTCTTTGCATAACTTGTGTTTGGAGTTGGACTCTTAAAATGGAATAATGTTTTATTTTAAGGGGGTGTTTCCTGAAAAGAGTATAAAGTAAATATTGGTTGGTTTATTAAATATAGAAAATCCATCCATAAAATGATGAGTTTTAAGCTTTTCTCCTAATTTCTAAAAACGTAACTACTGTTTCTATCTACAGAATTGAAATAGAGGACTCTGAAGCAGTGGGAATCTCCAGTATTTTCAGCAACCTGATAACTGTGTTTCCTCGCAATATTTTAACTGCCATTCCAAATGAACTTTTCTCTTCATTTGTTAATTGCCTCACACACCTCACCTGCTCTTTTGGGAGAAGTGCTGCACTGGAAGAAGTGGTGAGTACTGTTCTTGAACTGCAACTGATTCTTTAAAGAGTTGAGTTGTTCTTTTACTGCTTTTATGATTATCATCAAATTAACAAGAGACATAAGACCTTAATAGATTTGTATTGACTTGGTAAAGTTTGAATGTCTTAGCTCGAATCTATTATGTATGTTTTCTGAAATGTTGTCTAGGACAAAGTTATTAACTTTTAGTTAATTTTTACATTACTGCAATCAGATGTAGAAGAGATATGTATAATGCTCAGAACAATCAAATTAATAATGCAGAACAATAGAAATAATTATGTACCCTTAAATCATTGTCTAACAAATTTAACATTAATTCAGATTTTGATTAAAATACATAAAGTACCTGATAAAACATCCTCATTTTAAATTGACAACTTCACTTGCAAATATAGTAGGCATTGCTTAAGTATTCAGGTAGGACTTCTGAGAAGTGTTTATAAATAGTTAATAAGTTACAGATATGAAAGCTTGGGATGGCTGTGTGAACATATGGACAAATTGAAATTTACCTGAAGATTAAATCTCTGAGTGAATGCAGCTGCTATGACATTTCCTATTACTGCCCCCATCCTGTGTCTTAGTGGCTATTTTATGTATCCCTTGACTGCTGACTCAGGTCAGATGACTTTTTTTACATATTGGGATGGTCAGGTAGTTCATTGTTTGTTGTTGTTATATGAAAGCTGTTGGCAGTAACGTACATGTGCTATTACTACCTCCTATTTCTCTTCCCAGGGGAGTAATATTAAAAATGAAACAATCCGAAGAAGAGCTAGTTAAAGAAGAGACATAGTCAATAGGCTCTTGTTTACAATAATGAGAACTAATATCTGTAAATTTGCTACACATTGATGTAAAAATAGAACTGCTAATAAAAAAGGACATTTTTATATTCTGCAACATTTACATTTTTTTTTAGGTGCATTTTAATAAAAATATAATCTTTCTGTGTAAATGGGCTTTACCAACAAAAACTCCAAAAAGATTCTTTACTTAAAAGCTTTTAAAATGTATTATGTAGAGATTTTCTTTCTTCTGAAAGGGGCTGAATTCTCCTACCTCTGCTGTTGACTGATCATTACAATTAGCATTTACATTCTAAAATACTTCTCCGCATTAGTTATGAATGAGGCAGATATGTCTCTTCATGTTTTACAGTTTGGGCAACTGAGGCTCAGATATTAACTTGGTCAGAGAGCAACTCAGTGCATTAGAGCTCTTGTCTCAACCATTGTTAGATGTATACTTATTCCACTAAACCAGGGGTGTCAAACATGTGGCCTGCGAACCACTTCCATTTGGCCTGTGGGACCACACTCTGGGTGCGTGTATACTGGAGTTTCCTTGAGTCGACTTAATAAGACCTGCTTTTAAGTCGACTTTAATGCTTAAGTTGACTTCTTAAGTCAACTTAAGCTCTGTGGGTACACTAAGTCGACTTACAAATAAGTTGACTTAGGGCAGGGAGGGGAAAAAGGGAGCCTCTGCCAGTGGCTTCCTGGTCTGGGGAGAGCCAACCCTGCAAGGCTGGCTCTCCCTCCACCTATCAAGTCGACTTAGAGAGTCTAGTGTAGACTCTCTAAGTCAACTTAATAGGAGCACCTTTAAGTCGACTTAGTAAAGTCGACTTAAGAAAGTGGACCTAAATTCCTAAGTGTAGACATAGCCTCTCTCCCTAATAGAGAGAGAGAGCGCAGTCTTGCACACACAGCACTCTATGATACCATAAGAGAGCCCTGGTATTTAGATTTATGGTATGTATGGCCCACTTGAAGTACATTTAAATCAAATCTGACCTGCCATAGCAAATGAGTTTGACACCCGTGCACTAGACCATGGTGCTCTCCACGCAAGTCACTTAACCATTCTGAGGTTCCATTTCCTAATCTGATAAATGGGGATAACACTTACATACCTCTTGTGCGGGTATCTTAAATATTATATATGTTCAGATTTTATCTAGAGTTAAGTTGCTTTATTTTACAAATTGTGTAAGAAAAATGTTAAATGCAGTTGTTTCTGGGACTGCTGCTTTTTGACAGGCTGGCTATGTTTATCAGGCTTTCATACAGAGATTCAGTCGAAGCATGCAGATATTTCATGTGATGATGAACTTTGTGGAGAAAAGATGAAGAGCAACTCTTGGAAGTTAAAGGGAGGAAAGCTGCCCATTGTTTCCTCAGCTGCCCTCCTGTTACTAGAGGGGATAGGAAAAAGGAACCAGTGCTGTCCCATGGGGGGAGCGGGGCCAAGTGGCCAAGGCGGGGGCCCTGCCTGGGGGGGGGGGGGGAGTTGGAGCCTGCTCCGGCTGCGGGGGAGGGAGCCGACCATATGGGGTAGGCTGGTCCAGAGGGCGGGCCGCACGTGCTCTTCCCTTGGGCCTGCCTGCTCCACCCTGGGGATGGGGAGGGCCAGCCCAGGGGCCAGGCATAGCCCTCCCGCCTCACCCCGCTGCCTTTGGCTAGGTGCCAAAGACAGCAGGGCGACCGTGGGAGGAGGGGCTGCAGCGCATGCCCCGCACTGCCCCGCTGGGAGCGGGACAGCGTGGGGCCCACGTACTCATGGCGCCTGGGGCAATTGCCCTGTTTGCCCCCCCCAGGGATGGCCCTGAAAGGAACCATTCTTGAATGTGCCTACACATCTTAGATCTGCTTTCAGAAGTACTTAGTATAATCAAAGTTGGGGCATAGCATTTCTCAATTAAACTGCAAATAGCAAAAACCTACAGCACATTGTTAAACAGTGTCTGCCTGAGAGAATCTGTCTTTTGGAGGCAGACTAGCAACTTTTTAGGCCAAACAGCTTGTAGGTTACTTAAGGCAGGCGCATGATTCTTCAGCATTATCTAATGGGTTACAGAATTGCTTTAGAGAAATTGTATCAAAGTATTTCTCTTAAATAGTCTCAGATTCAGCAGCTGCAAGAAAAGCAATTGCAAGAAATTGTATTATCTTAGAAAAGCATGCTTCCAGGTGAAAGGAAAAAGGTTTATTCCACTGGTTTGCTGTTGATAACAGCAGGGTTCAAACACATGCTAAATCTTGGAAACTCAGGAGTTTTTAGTCTGGTGAAAGTAACGTTAAGAATAGTGTCACTAGGAAAAATGGTACCTCTTCTGTATGACCTGGATCGTAGCACACCTGTGTACAGTTCAACCATTTTGTGTATCTCGGATTTCCAGTAGGGAGGTGGTTAATACCTTTTGTGTATGAGTTGATACAGCATGTTTACATATGTTGTGGTCATGTACAAGACCGGTGCTGAAGCATGCATGTATTCTACAGAGTCAATCTCGGAAAGGGAGGTTTGTGACTAGAGAGCTCTGCAGATATGAACTGGATAGTGTCACCCAGGACATTCCTAGTGGCCAATTAGCTGGCAGGAAAGGAAGAAAAAACTGGTGCAGCCAGGGAGCGCTTAAAGTGGTGGGCCCTCATAAAGACAACTCTATACCTTAGAGGCTGCTTTCCTATTGACAGTGCCGTATTCAGTGAGCTGAAGTGAACTTCAGGCCCTAGTGATCAATACACCTTCATTATAAAATATTTGAAGACTAGTTAAGTGGCTTTACCAGGTCGTTGATACAATATTCCAGGAACTTTTCAGAACAGCAGAAGTGCCATAGCTTTACATTTAATCAGTCACATGTTTTTGTTCAAGACTTATTCCTCTACAGTGTTAAGTTTATACTCTGTTCATTCAGCATGATCAAACAGTCACACAAAATGGTCAGTGGAACAGCGTTTGTAGTGAAATAGCATAGATGCTATCAAAGCTTTTCTTTTCTTTTCCAAAATGAATATTAATGACCCTTGTTTGTGTTTCATCAGTCATTCAGAACACTAAATTATTGGAAAAAATCCTCCATTCCAAGAGGTATATTCTGGCCGTACAAAAGGGTACTTTTCCTTTTGTATAATTATATGGTAACACTACAAAAATGTTGCCATGAGTCTCCAGAGGAGATGAGCGTTGGAGAAAGAGGTAGGAGAGATTGGAAACTTGGAAGAAGAAAATTTAACATGGTAGGGAAAAAGAGACGGAGGGAGAAAAAAATAGAAAGTGAGAGAGAGGAAGAGAAGACGAGTGAAGGTAAGAAGAAAGAACTAATTCAGGGTAACACAGTACATTTCAATTTAAAGGATTTTTACATAACAGAGAAGGTAATTGCACAATGAGGCAATAAATAATAAGGCTTTAAAAATTACTTAAAACGGGAAAGGATAAAATGTTAGATGGGGATAGAAATTTGCCTTGGGCCAGCCCTGACTTACTATACTGCCTGTCTCCCAATTTTATCTTGATATTGAATAAAATTCTTTCCTCTCCTTTCTGTCTGGCTGGCTGGCTGGTTGTCTGTGTTTGAATATCCTGGGTTCTTTTATTTTGAAAATGCGGTCACCTTGAAAGATTAATATAGTGTTTGAAAAGTGTCGTAAATGTTTCTATCTTTATCAGTCATCCCACCAACATTTTTTTTTCTTGTCCCCCCCATGTCCATCCCAGTGTAGACTTTCACTACCAGCCTGCTATAAAAAGGGCTCTGAGCTTTTATGTGGAGCTGACTTAAGGTCATAGTCACTCATTTTTTATTTTATGAAGATATCAATTCATTATGTTCTGCTGTCTCAAATTATTAAACTATGGTAGGCCTTCTTCTCAAAGGTCATGGTAAGGCCCATTTAGTAAAAGGGAAGTCTTGCAGCAGTTCACTTTGTTTTCCTAATTAGACTTTAGCAAGGCATCTGTTTGAATTTGGTTATGTTCACTAAACATCATTGTTTAAATTTTGGTCAAGATAGTCATGATTTGGTCCAGTAGTGTTTAAAGAAACTTTTCAGACAACTTGTGGTAACTTAATTGTGAGTCCTTCTTTGTCCCTTCCATTTTGTGGCATCTTATTCTTCTCTGTGTATAATTATAACCTACACTCCGGTATTTTGAATGTTACTCTCAAAGGTATGTTTATCGTACATGCAGTTCCAGTTGTGTATCGTGTATGTGGTTTCATGGAACGATCCCTCCCATTTTTAGTTTCCAGGATTGCTGCCTTGTGCTTATCAGAGGAGAATTGCTTACCTGTAATTGTATACTGTGAAGATCTCATCCTAACAATGCTTCTCCCCCAAACAGAGGGTTCTTTTACTTTCTTGGTAATGTGTGTGATTTATAATATATTTGCTGTATTGCAAAATAATATTGGTAACAGTAGGAGCTGAGTGCACAACACTTTTGAAAATCAGCTTATTTACTTAGGTGTCTAACTTTAGGCACCCATGTTTGAACATTTTGATCCAAATAATAAATATTTTAAAGTTGTTTTTCAGAGGTAGTGTTTGGTATTTAACTTGAGGTGCAGGGAAGAATCTTTTTAACTTTTTTTAATAAAAGTACCAGTTTTTATAAAAGTTTAGCCAGCATGAAAACTTGCTATCCTTTGTCATGTGATACCACTTCAGTTAATCCATTTGTTGTTTATTTTTATAGAATTTTAACTGAATTTTGCTCAGTTTTTTATATTAATTGCTTATAAAAATGTATAGAATATCTTTTAAAAGATTTATTGTCAATTTTGAGCAATTTATGAGCATATTTCACTTTGTTTAGTTTGGGCATAACTTTTTTCTTGCAGCTTGACAAAGATGACATGGTATACATGGAGGCTTATGATAAGTTGCTGGAATCCTGGCTTACCTTGGTACAAGATGACAAACATTTCCACAAAGGCTTCTTTACCCAACATGCCGTTCAGGTTTTTAATTCTTATATTCAGTGCCACCTAGCTGCTCCTGATGGTACAAGGAACTTGGTAAGTTCTTAGTCAGTGGTTCTCGGGGTAATAATAAGCACTCTGTTAGTATGTACCATATCTAAACATTTTTTAGATGCACACGACTTAAGTAACTATCAAAGGAGGTAACATAGAAACTTTTTTACATGGCCTACAATAGTGGTGAAAAAAATTAGCAATTATACTTTGTAAGTTTGACACCGGAGTGATTTCTTCCTCAGCCTGTTCCTCTCATCTTAAAGAGAAAATAACAGGAGCATGGAGGTAGACAATGCTTTTAAAACCGTGGCTCTATTAAATGTATTAAATAGACCCATTATTCAAAAAGTTGCTTACATCCTATCCTTCCATCATTGAATCTAGTGACAAAACAGATGACTACTTTTTCTTGGGAATTATGATGGAACCAAAGCGGAATTATAAACCTGGTGGTGCACTTGTTAATTCTCTCTGTATTTAACCAGCAAATTTTTATTTAGTAGTCGCTTTTTAGGTGTATTTGCCTGGCATAAGCTTATCAGATCCGTCAGTCTGGATGAAACTGCATTAGTAGAGATGCTGTACTTTTGGATAAAATGATGAACCAGGGTCCATACTGCTTTTCTATGGTAGCTGTCCAGGAGGAAATTTTTAAGATTCATGCATGCATGGCGTTTTCATGGGGAAAAAGAAAACTGTTATCCGTCCCAACATTCAAAACAAATTCTGACATAGACTATTCAATGTAAACCTAGAGCATATTAATGATTGACCAATTTTTATACAATAATTTTATCGAGGTATCTGACTTGATAGTATTTAAAGGGCCCTGAGATACCTCAATAAACCTACTTCACTTCTCTTATATGTAACAGATGGTGCTACGAGTGTCAATATAGAGAAGAATATTTTACAAGAGACCTTGAATTCATAACAGACAGTCTTGACATAACTTGTGTACACAGGTTAATTCATGTCCTTCTGTGAGATAAGTCGTTTATCCCATCAATAACCTTTTAAAAGCCACAGCTGGCATTTCAGAATGCTGCTTGTTCAATATCAAAGCAGTGGCTGGAACTTTCAAATAGGGAAGCACTCTTCAGTAAGCAGCTGCAACTTTGAAGTGGCCAAAGGAGAATTATTTGCCACTTTAGATAAAGAAAAGAGGTATTTAAAAGCACTTTGGGAGGAGTTAATGTTTGGATTCCGTTTCCCAGCTCCTTCCTAAAATGACAGCAAAAAAGATATTTTGCTCTGACACACAATCCTCTCTCTTTCTTGTTAACTGTTGCAGTTTCATATGTAATTTTCCAGTTAATACTGAAAACCATTTCCCCAAAATGTAGAGTATTCTTGGGAATAAGAAATGATGTTACTCAAGTGGTTTGCAGTATTGCAAACCCAAGTTTTCAAAAACAGAGATTTGCTGAAATAATGAGATTTAAAAAAATATATATATTTTTTTTGTTTAGGATGGTTCTTATTTCTCTTCTGGTTTTGTGAGCTTTTAGCATTCATTTTTTTAGCCTTTACACTATAAACAGTCAGGGTTGGAAACTTTGCTTTAAGGCAGGGGTGGGCAACATTTTTGGCCTGAGGGCCACAGGCGTGGGGGAATAGAGGAGGGAATGGCAAGCCTGCCTCCTCCCCCCCTTTTCTCCCTCTCCCTCCTAGCTTCAGTGGCAGTTCGCACTGGGATCAGAGTGCTGTTGCTGCTCCATCTCTCTCCCAGCTCCAGCAGTTGGGAGAGGGACGAAGAGGCAGCAGCGCTCTGGCCCTAGCACAAGCTGCCACTCTGCCTTCCCTTCCCAGATCTAGCAGCAGCTCAGGACTGGCACGAGCCGCTGCTGGATCTGGGAGGGGGAGGGAGAGTGGCAGCTCATGCCAGGCCCAGAGCGTTGCCACCACTCCGTCTCTCTTTCAGTGTCAGCTGGAGGTGGGAGACAAAATGGTGACTGCTGAACCTGGAGATGGGGGGAGAGCAGCAGCCGGCGGGCCAGAGAACAGGCGCTCACAAGTTGGATCCAGCCTGTGAACCATAGTTTGCCCTCCTCTGCCTTAAGGAAAGCTCTGATTGTCACATAATAATGAGACTCCAGGAGCTGGGGCTTTAAGAAACACACCAAATGTGGTAGGACTCGCAATAAAATCTCTAGAACTAGCCATGTTGTCTTTCTCATGACCCGTGTACGAAGTTGGCAAGCCAAATCTTGAGCTCGAGTGTTTTCATAGCTTAAAATATTAGTTCCTGGTCTTTTGAGTGAATGAGTCAAGTAGTAAATCAATCTTGGTTAGTGTTTAAAATGTATCTGTGAGCCGGCAGTGGTGTGTTTTGAATTTCAGAATCTTTTTGCTCAGTTTGTCTACTGCAAATGTTATGTGTGTTGATGTATTTCAAGCTTAAAACTAGTCCTTGAAATTGAACTCTATATTTTACCTCTGTCTTTGATGGGTTGAGCTTGTTCTATGTCAGTGGTTTTTAACCAGTGTGCCATGAGAACTGTTCAGGTGTGTTGTGAAATTTTGTACAAAGGTAATGAAACAATGTATGTTTGTACATTGATTTTCATTTTAAACAATATTCTATCCAACCAAAATCACAGCTCATAAAATGCATGAGAATTAATCATCAAATTAAAAGCGAGAGATTGGTCTTTCAATTTTAAAACGTGAACATTCCAAACACAGGTGACCAAAGGGCAAAATTGGAATGATGTGTATTTTTTCTGGTGGATTTGAAATATTAATGCATTTAATCCTTCTTTAGCTTGTATGCACTATGTTGCAATCCTCTCTAGTAAGACCATAACGATAAATGTGACGTTTATGGGCAATCAATTCAGCTGAAAAAAGTGGGTGTGCCGGGAATTGTTTGTCTTATTGAAATGTGCCATGGTATTGAAAAGGTTGGGAACCACTGTTCTTTGTGTTCAGAAGGGTCAGCCAAATCCATCTAAAGCCATTTTTACTTGGCCTGTCATAGAATCTTAGGGCTGGAAGGGACCTGATGAGGTCATCTAGTCCAACCCCCTGCTAAAAGCAAGACCACTCCCACTAAATCATCCCAGCCAGGATTTGTCTAACCGGCCACCACCACCTCCATAGGTTGCATTTTCTTTGAGTTCCTGATTCAGACAGAAAAGTTTAGGAGACAGGTGGGATTTTTTTTTTCTCCTATTATTTTCTCCTTCTATTCTCCTATTCTGTTTTCTCTATCACTGGCACAAAATGGCCTATCTGTAATTTCTCCATTTATTATGAAGTCTCATTTTTTATATCTGGAGTTGTATTATTGCATTCCAGTTTTACAAGAGGAACCCTGAGTTCATATCAGTAGTTGTTTTAGAGCCAAGAACTAATCCCAGTTCTGATTCCAGAAAACTGTGGGCGTTAGGTCACCAACTCCTGTCTTATTGGTGTACTTCTGAGTTTCCATCTGTAATGCCAAAAAACACGAGCATGTAGAAAAGTGATTTTTTTTTCCTTTTCTGTATTGTGTTATTCTTACCTCAGTAGATAACTTGTACAATATATGTTGATGACTTAACTTCTTTAAAATCATCTCAGACTGCCAATGGCGTAGCCTCTCGGGAGGAAGAAGAAATAAGCGAACTGCAGGAAGATGACAGAGACCAGTTCTCTGACCAGCTGGCTAGCGTAGGCATGCTAGGAAGAATTGCTGCAGAACACTGTATACCTCTTCTTACAAGGTACAAGATACAATTATAAAGTATAAAACAAAATGATCTCGTATTAAGCAGAGTTTGTCTTTAATATAATTATTTAATGACTACATAAAGTTATTTGCTCATCGTTTTTCTTCAGCTTATTAGAAGACAGAGTGACAAGGCTTCATGGTCAGTTACAAAGACATCAGCAGCAGTTACTTGCCTCACCAGGATCAGGGTCAATTGACAATAAAGTGCTTGATGACCTGTATGAGGATATTCATTGGCTCATTTTAGTCACAGGTTAGTGGAACATTTTAAATGCATATAATATTGGTATACTGCATCTATGTCTGGAGCTCCCCAGCCAAAACTGTGACGCGTCTATCAGCTCATATGTCTCATCCGTATAATTGATCGTACATACTCATTATCTTTCCTTTCATATAGATGCTTCATGAACTAGACAAACACATTTGCCCTTCAGCAATACTGAGTGACTTTGTCATTCTTTTCTTATTTTTTTATGTTAATGGTGATAGAAATAATTGTTTTTTATAAAGATGTTTAGAAAAATGTTAACTGAGAACATCTTGCTTTTTGTGAACTTGTTTTACTGATTTTGTCACACACTTTTACCTATTGGTTCTAAATTGCAGTCAGTCACCACATTCATTCAAGTTGCTTGCTATCTATCAATGAAAGATCATAAGTAGAGAATATCTGAGAGTATGTAATGACATAAAGAATTTAATGGCGTGAGTTTGATGGCCATGTTACTGATTAGTGCCAAAGAGAGAGATGAGTGAGTATTTAGGACAACCTGTATCAGAGTGCCAATAAAACACTGATGTAGCCAACACAGTACCATATGTATTTTGTTATATTTTAGAGAAATTTATTTTAGAAACATTTTTAAGTTTCTAACTTTTTATTGATCCTCTCTTCTACATTGATTCATAAAGACAAATTGCCTTCATTACTATGTCGTGCCACAGTGGCAGAAATATTGGCATAAAAATGTACAACTTTTAAGATGTTCAAAAAAACTAGGGTTTTGTGATTTTTGAATGCCTGATGTCTTTAGTGATTACCAGATTTTGATAAAAATATGATATTTTTTCTAGCCATACCATTATCCCCTGTGGGATAATGTTCTAATTTCTAGTTCTGGTGAGTTATGACATATTGGACATTACGTTGTCCCTAGACTAGGAATGAATATTGCCTATCCTGAATATCAGACTATTGTATTTCTTCTATCTGAGCTATATTTGCAATGGAAAGGAGGAAACCTTTTTTGTGACATGTTTGTTTGGCATGCTTTTGAAAGCTGCTAGGAGGCTCGGAACATTAGGAGTTTCAACTGATATTGATTAGTGGGCAAAGTGCAGATGACTCAGACTGTAAAATGAAGATATTTTATTATAAGGCTGCAGAAAGAAGCTATGAGAGAAATGTAGTATGAATAGATTTATTATTCAACAGAGGCATGAGTTCTGATATCTGTGGATGAAGTAAGCATTTGTTTCTGTATTCTGTTTGTTCAAGGGATTACTTTTCTTCTTTAGCTGCCTGTTATAATTTTGGGATTTCAATACACACAGTACTGAAATACATAATTAAGATTAAGATACATATTTAACACTGTTAGTCAGAATAGATTCCAGCACCATTTAACATCTGCTGTAAAACCAGTAGATTTAATAAACAATGCCCTAAAATGCAAAAACTTAATTGAGGGCAAAAAACTTGTGCTCACTTTGTCTCTTTCAAATTTAGGCTACCTCTTAGCTAATGATACTCAGGGAGAGACTCCACTAATACCTCCAGAAGTAATGGAATATTCTATAAAGCATTCAGCTGAGGTTGACATCAATACAACACTTCAGATTCTGGGATCTCCAGGAGAAAAGGCCTCTTCCATCCCAGGATACAACAGAACGGATTCTGTAATTAGGTAAGAATACAATACTGTCTAGAGCAACTTGCATTCAGAGTATCTCAGACAAATGTTGATAGGACATAAAACACGTAGAAGGAAAGGAAACAATGTATGAACATTGAATAGATGAAAGGAAAAGAGACCTCATTATGTCTTTTAAAATTCAACTAGATGTTCTGTCAGATTGGCTATAATACAGGGATAATAAGATACTGCTATAAAGATAGGACAGAAAAGGTAGGAAGGAATAGATCGATTATAGGTTAAAATAACAGGAATGTCTTAAAGTGAAATTTTAAGCTGAAAGTGACTCAATGCCATGGGAAAAGGTAGGATTGGAAAGTACTGTAGATAGGGCAAGACAAGTAAAAGTGACGACTACTCTAACTACCAAATGTGAAGACTCAAGAAAGCGCTAAAAATAGAGAGCTATTGTAAGCAGACTGGTAAGTAGGTAATCATCAGGAGAAGATGGAGCAAGTTGCCAGAGGGAAATGCAGTAGAGACGGATCTTTGTAAATACAAATGTCTTTGCCAGTGAATATCAAGAACCAAATAAATGGAGTTTCTTTTTACAATTTTGAGCATAGGAAACTACATGTTTGACGCATCATTGAGTTAAAATTTCTAGATAAGATTCCATGGATTAATTGCATACTGCCTTCTATAGCATGCATAAACAAAAATGTCATCCATTTGCAAAGCTTTCCAAGGTATAAAATGGGACTGTCTGCATTTGTCATGAACTGTTGGTCCCTGGGATTGCTCCAGAAGCAGCTCCGTTGGCCTTCTGTGGGGAAAGAATGCTATCACAGTTACTGGCCTATTTTAAGGACCAGTGTGAGGGATTCAGAAGGGATTTCCATCCTTTTGGGGAAGAAGAATGATGTGTGTGGCGCTCAATGTTGGGCAGTAAAGAAGAAACATGAGCAAATGGTCAATTGCACAGAGATGCAAATGTTGAGATGGATGAGTAGAGTTAGAAGGACTACGTGAGCAATGTGTATGTTAAAGACATAGTCATAGTAGGACCTATAAGCCAAAAAAATTAGGACTGCAAGATCAGATGGTTTGGTCATGTAAAATGAAGTGCCTGACAGCTGTGAGGATAAGAGAGTCCAATTCACAACTGAAGGAAAAAGACAGAGGCCAGCCCAAGAAGAAGCAGAGGGATGTCATAGAGACTGATATGTTAACATGTGTTGTGGTAGAGGATATGGCTTTGAACAGAATGATGGCCCAAAGCAGAGCCTCAGAGTTTGAGGATTCAAATTAAGGGGATCACATGGCACATTTAATGGATGTAGAAGATATTTCACCTGGGGTTAAAATTACTTTTCCATGTCTGTCTCCTGCCAGTAAAGGAATACCTTTATGTTGCTCTGTGATGACCCCTCCCTTTAGCTGTCCCCTTCCTCCCCCCGCCCCCAAAAGTCAATATTGTCTAATTCTGTGTCTGGTGGAGTGGACAATAAAATTTGTTCTAAATGCAGAGAATTGCAAGGGTCTATCAGGCATATGGTTGAGTGGTAGATGCTAAATACTCCATACAGTAACAAAATTAATGAGACCATTTAGTTTGCACATGCTTCAAGGCACTCCTCAGACTGTCCAAAGCTTGTAGGTAATAAGTGCACATGTATGGGGTGGGGGGAAGGGAAGGGAGAATACCAATGTGTCAGTAAAAGGTTTTAAAAATCCTTTAGCCAGTGTTCCAATTGGAAAATTTCCCATTTCCCCTGATGTCAGAGCACTGGAGAGAATTCTCCCTGCTGCAGTGACTTCAGAGTTCAATTTCAGATGCATTCTCTTAGGCCTGGTCTACACTACAGGGCGAAGTTAGTGGGAGATGCACAATCTGCGTGCCATGCGTTTCTCCCGTTGACTTGTTATTTTGACTTACCCCTGGGTCTTCACTTGGCTGCGTCGACTTGAAGGGCTCTCCCGCTGACACAGCGTTACTCTACTTGGGTAGGTGGAGTTACTGTATTGACAGGAGAGAGCTTCCAGGATCGATTGAGCAGGTCTACACTGACCACTCAATCAATCCTGCTATGTTGATCTGTGGGATTGATGCAGCATTTTCAGTGAAGACATGGTCTTAGACTTGACTAGGATATTCTAGCATATCTACCCCAGCCCACCATCCATGTATAAAGAGAATATCCCGGGGGTGCTTATACTCCATCAATAGAAAGAGGAAATACTTGATGTTGTCTTGTTGATTCTTCCGTCTCATGCCATAAAGAATGGAAATCTTTTGGTATGGCCATCCTGCTTGGGTAATTTACCTTGCTTAAAAAATAAGACCCAAAAGATAAAAACCTACCAAAACCCAGGTATCTTAATTGTACTTCATATTTGCAGGTTATTATCTGCTATTCTAAGAGTTTCAGAAGTAGAATCTCGAGCAATAAGAGCAAATCTAACACATCTTCTGAGTCCACAAATGGGAAAAGATATTGTATGGTTTCTTAAACGTTGGGCAAAGACCTATCTCTTAGTGGATGAAAAACTGTATGACCAGGTAAGACTTTTAACTGCATTTTTTTATTGCATTAATGGACTGCAGGATATATACCACTAATACAACTTTTATGAAAGTGGATGTCCATGTTTGTTTTAAACCTCCAGTTTCAGGTATTTATAACATTAGCTGTTTGTTTTAGAATTTAGTGTATGTAGTAATCACCTGGAAAATGAGTGTTTTCTATTTAATTTTTTTTTTCTGAGAGGAATTAGCTACACTCAACTTACAAATAACTTCTGTGTTTTTTAAATGCAAGTTTGTGGGCTTTCACATAACAGGCATACTCCCTTCATACTGTCTCTTGTGTGGAACACTTGCTTCAAACAAACTGTCACTACCGTCTTTAATTTCAAGAAGAAATTTGATCTCCACTGTAATGGTCATGGTACATGGCCTGATGATTATGGCTAGTCAGGTAGCCTGGCAGAGATTCATTAATATTTCTTCTTTATTTAGTTGGGTTTTTTTTTAAAAAGAGAGAATAGGAAGAGACCCTCAGAACCTAGAAAGATTCCAAATTGTGTCATCTTGTGTTCCTGTTAATGTCATTTTTTGCCCTCCCCACTCCATTATGTCCATGCTATTACTATTTCAGTATGCAGTGTAGTTGTAGCTGTGTTGGTCCCAGGATATTATAGATACTTTTTATTGAACCAACTTCTGTTGGTGAGAGACAAGCTTTCAAGCTACAGAACTCTTCTTCAAGTCTGTCTCGCCAGCAGAAGTTGGTTCAGTAAAAGATATTACTTCACCCACTATTTCAGTGGTGGTCCCTTTTGGGATTTGTACAATACCAAGTACAGTGAAGCTCAGGTCCAGATCAAAGCCAGTAGACACAATCATGCTGAAATAATTAGAGATATTAAAACTCTCAGAAGATCATACTTAGTGAAACTTGGGATACTGGAGGCTCCTTCTTACTCTTTTAATTGTTTGTATTTTTTAATTAATGTTTCTAAAAAAGAGTGAATCTTATTGGTTGGGAACCATTAGAACATGTTGATTTGCAACTAAATACAGCCTTTATTAAATCTTCTATTTTTTGTGGACCAGGAAGATATGCTATAGCCATTTATTTAAGCAATTATATAAATTAACTAACGTTTATTCAGAATCTTAGTTTTTACATTGTTTCGGATAATGGTGAATGATGTATTTTGTTATTGACTTGATTGATTTCTTTCCTGTAATTTTTGTCAAGCTCTACTTGGATGAAACAAAAACAGCATTTAAATTTTTTAAAATTAAATGGGTACATGAGAAAAATTGTTAAAATGTGTTTTGCCTTTAAAACTGATATATTAAACAAAGGAAGCATTATCTTTAGTGACTTGAACTCATTGCTCTTTGTCACCATATCCTTTGAGATTTTAGTAATAGATCTCATCCTCTCATATCTAGTTCTTACTCATAGATTAGAATAAGAAAACACTATCTTGATTTTTTTCAATCAGTTTCTTAACTTTGAATTAACTAGTCATTAAGCTGACCTAGTTGAATAAACTGAAATGAAGGAAGAATTCTCTCTGCTGCACCCACAGAATAGGATGCTTTTGTCAAAAGCTGGTTCAGCACTTCATCAGATTCTGGTTCCAGGTGCTTAGCCAGTGACTTCCAGCAGTTCAATTGATGCACTTTCTTTAAAACTTGGCAGCAAACATGTATTCTTAATATTATTTTCACATATAAGTTTAGCCCTTAACATAAGAGATTCAATTTGAAAAATCCCATATTGAATTTAAATGGCAAATACAGATTTTCTTCAAGTTAAAACCCATTTGTATTCCCCCAGATTTTTATGCAATATTGGTCTCTGAAGGTGATGAGACCGTTTTTTTTACTGAAAACTTGTGCCAAAGCTTGAAAAGAACCAGGAATTTGAAATTGAACATGCTGACAGAACACTGTTTGCAAGACTCAGGGATACAAAATTATACAAATTCCTGAGATTCAATTTTCAGGAACTTTATTATAGCAGAGGACAGTGAATTTGAATATTTGGAATTCAAAGGGTGTCAGCTATTATGGCACCAGGACTTGAATATGAAATCCTCCTCTCTGTGCCACTGTCATGAAAAAAGAGCAAATGGAGCAAATTCAGAGAAAAATATTTTATATGATATCTTGCAAGATGATCACCTTGAACTCTGTCACTACAGAAGAACTATCAGTATTAGAGTTTTCAGTTCTGGAGAATTGCAGGAATTCCTTCCTGGCTACTTTAAACTGTTCATGGGAAATGTTAGAGACACAAGTGGGTGAGATGATATCTTTTATTGGACCAACTTCTGATAGTTGGAGAAACAAGCTTTCAAATGCACCCAGAGCTGCTCTTCAGGTAAGAAGAGTGAGCTCAAAAGCTTGTGTCTCACTAACAGAATGTGGTCCAATAAAATATATTGCATTACGTACTTTGTCTCTGATATTATAGAACCAATACAGCTACAACATTGCATAGATACAAAATCTTTCTTTTTAAATTGTGGTTTTGAAGGTTAGATATGGCCTTAAAGTTAGGTTTTATAATAAAGTTGATATGGTTTCCTGGGTGGTTGTGTTTTGGTTTTTTTGGCAATTCACTTAGAGTGAGAGGTAAGTTTGGTTTCTACCTGTGTTTTCTATCACTTTTTCCTTTTTGTCAACATAACTTTTGTAAGTTAAGTAAGCAAGGAGGGAAGGCCTGAAAAATGAGTTGCTGATTGGTTATTATGTATGCTGTTTCCTGTTTTGACTTTTATAAAATGCACTCATTTAATTGTTTTCTTTTTCTTATAGATAAGTCTACCATTTAATGCAGCATTTGGTGTAGATACAGAGGGTTCCCAGTGGATTGTGGGTTACCTCTTAGAAAAAGTAATCAGTAACCTAGCAGTATGGAGTTCTGAGCAGGACCTGGCAAATGACACTGTACAGTTGCTAGTAACGTTAGTGGAAAGGAGAGAGAGGTAAACTATAGGCTTATGCAAGTCAAGATTTTATTTTGCATCTTTTAAAATTATATTGGGCCAAAAAAAAAAAAAAAAAAGAGATACAAAGTGTCTTAACTAATAGTGTGTTTTGTACTGTTCTAAATGTCTTCCATAACTAAGAACACTTTCTGAGAATTAAAGCATTCAAAATTATGGAAGCCCTAGCATAAAATGTAGGGTTTTTACATAAAAATACATACATACTTGCACATCAGCTAGATAACTTGAAGCTGCCCTCTTTTTGTGAAATAATAACCATGTTCTGGGCTACTAGATTGAGGACCTAATTCTTCACTCTTACACTAATTATGCTTATGTAACTTCACTGACCTGTGGTGTGTCACGAACATAAAACTGTTATAAGGGAGAGGAGAATTAGCCAGACAGTACCTGTCAGCTCAGCTAAGTAAGCTATTCAAGTATACATTGTATTGAAGTGTGCTAGCTATCCTTATGCATGAGGTGTTTAGGAAGAACTAACTCTGCCTTGTCTCTCCTCTCTCAATCCCATACTGAAGATACCCATATAGCTTACAAACAAGGGAAAAGCTCATGTGATAAATAAATTTGTTAGTCTTTAAAAGTGCCACAGGACTCCTTGTTTGTTTTGCTGAATTAGACTAACATGGCTACCTCTTTGGCTTTATATTCCTTACAGTAGTTTAATTTTAAAGATCTAACAGCATGTAGAATTTGGAGAGGATGATAAATTTCAAAGCTTTGCTTAGAGTTAGAAGCTATAAAGCATCAAATTCTTGAGTTTTATCCTTTTGTATTTTTAATTATGTGTAGTTGATTTAGCAATCATAATAGTGTTTAAAGAACATTATTATGATTGCTAAATCAACTACACATAATTTAAAATGCCAGAAATTAAAGTTGCCTGTGCTATGTTAATCCACCTCCTTTGGGTGTGTGCATTATGCCACTGTCTTTAATTACATGATTTTTTTCACACAGTCTCATTCAGTGCACAGAGCTCATTAAGTGAGGAACTATTCTGTACTTTGTTTTCTTTATTGTTCAGCGTGTTGCTACATTTTGTTATGACACATTATTCAAATTCTGCTCTGAAGACAGAACTATTAACTTCCTCATTGACTCCTGGGGTATCCATCATAGTATCAGAAGTGATTCATAAATATTAGTGAATTTATTTTCATAATACCTCTCTGAAATTAGGGAGCATTATTCCCATTTTACTGATGGGGAGCTGAGGCACAGAAAAAATAAGGTCAAAAAATTTTAAGTGCTAAATTTGGGTTGCCTAGGGTCTGATTTTTTACAATACTTATTATATAGCACTTCATAATTTCTCTAAAAGCATAGCTCCCATTGACCTCTGTTACAATTGGAGTGCTCAGCACCTCTTCAAATCAGATACCAGGTTCTCAAGTCAGGCTCTCAGAAAATGAAGAGTAAATAATGAGTGGCTGATCTAAAAAGACTTGGTTGAAGTGACTTGCTCAGTATTACATAGGAACTCTGGCAGAGGAAAGGTAGAATCATTCTTCTGCCTTAACTATGACACTACCATAGACTCTAAGGTCAGAAGGGATCAGTATGATCATCTAGTCTGACCTCCTGCACAATGCAGGCCACAAAACCTCACCCACCCACTCCTTCAATAAGCCTTTAACCAAAGACGGAGTTATTAAAGTCATCAAATTGTGATTTACAGACTTTAAGATACAGAGAATCCATCAGCAAATAAGCCATTCCCAGTGCTACAGAGGAAGGTGAAAAAGCCCCAGAACCCTAACCAATGTGCCATGGGGGAAAATTCCTTCCTGACCCCATATATGACAATCAGTTAAACCCTGAGCATGTGGGCAAGTCTCACCAGCCAATCACCCAAGAAATAATTCTCTGTAATAACTCAGAACCCACTCCATCTACCCTCCCTTCTTAGGCCACTGGCATACCCACCACCAGTAGTCAAAGCTCAGTCAATTACCAAACTAGGCCATCCCATCATACCATCCCCTCCATACATTTACCAAGCTCAGTTTTGAAAGCCATTATGTTTTTTGCCCCCACAGCTCCCCTTGGAAGGCAATTCCAGAACTTAACTCCTCTGATGGTTAGAAACCTACGTCTAATTTCAAGCTTATCTTTTTTCAACTTAAGAAAATTCTTCAAGTACCAAAGTCAGTTCTGAATACCTTAGTTTTAGCTGGGAGCTGCCACTGTTGATTGTTCTCTCCAGGAGTCCCATAACCCTTCTTCTCATCTCTGCTCCCAACCCTCCGCAGTGCTCCATCAAAGGAATCTTGACAATGGTGTGGGTTTTTTAGTTTAAACTTGCAGAGGATTGAGTCCCCTCTGGAATCCAGGATTTAAAAGTGTGTTCTCAATTTATAGGAGAGCTAAGGAGGTCACAAACATCCTCCATTTCTTTGACTAGATACAGAGATTCATGGGTTCCAAATGGTTTTATTTGTGTGTAAAATGGGAGTGTGGTATTGAAAAGTTGGGAACCATTGAATTTAGGCATAGGCACTATAAAGTCATGCTGGTGCCTGAATCCATGGAATCACATTAGGTCAAAATCTCCATCCACTTTGATTAAATCCTCCACTCCACCCTCAAAATAAATACATTTAAAAAAATAATTCTAGCCTCCTGTTTGTGAGGAAAAGTTGGAGAACATTACCGGAATGTAACTAATGCATTGCCTGCCTGTATCTGCAGACAGCCATTAGCAAGGGAAGCAAGTTTCTTAGCTTCACTCCTGTTACCAGATAGGACCAGCTCTGGGATGGCTGTTCTGTTGCTGCTGTAGAGAAGGGCACTGCCACTGGTCAAAAGAAAGGAGGGGCTTTCCATGCTTTTCTCTGTGACCAGAGGAGTCTCTGAGGCTTGCTCACTACAAGGAAAGGGAGGGGCAGCCAGTTGGTTGGGTGCACTTCAGGTAGACTGGGAAGGAACAGAGGCCATGTTTTGTTGCTCGCATCCTCTCTGGAGGATGGGAGATTCCATGCATCCCCATTTCCTTCCTTCTCCCTTTTTTGTGTGTGGAACAAATGACGGGAGCTCAAGCTCAATACATTTCTGAGGTGAGAAAGAAAATGAAAAGGAGCATATAATGACTATGGCATCTGTAAATCAAGGAGGAATGAAAGTGGTTGAGTAAATGAGGGGAAAGATGGAATGACACATGAAGGAATGGGAGTGGAAGAAGCAGTGTTGGTAGGTTTGAAACTTGAGCTTAGGCAGACATTTGTTCCCTACACATGAGAAAAAAGTAGATGGAACATAGTTACTACACAGAGAGGCCTCTCTGCTTCTACCCCATGATAAATTGGCTGAGGTAGTGAAAATGAGTCTTGTCCTGAGGTAGATGCAGACAGATTCCTCCCTTGCTCTGGATGGAGCCTAGCTCAGTTAAAGGCAGGGATTAGTGACCCAGAAATGATGAAAGCCCCAGTTTACATGAAGAGGATCAGGGAAAACCAACTCGGGAAAATGTACACTTTGATTTTTTGTTGCTAGCCTCTTCCACTGCTGGCCAAATCAGAAACAGGGCCACAGTGCAGGAGGAATCCTCTGTGAGGGTGGAGAAAAAGGCTCTGGTTTGTCTCAGTTTGGTCCTGCTAGAAATGCCTCTTAAGCAAAGGCAATCTCTTTGCGGTGTAATCTAGTTGGGTTCAGACCCTTAAAGGTGCTGGACTACCTTGTGACCAGAAGAAATGGAAATTTGTTGCCCGGACACTAGCTGTGGCGTTCTGGTGATACACAAGAGATGCCCCGTTGACAGATTAACAAGAAGGAACTGTGTCTAAAGGCTTTGCTGGTTCTGTTTGTTTGGTTAAACAAAACTCTCTGAATAAACCAAAGTTTAGTTTGCTTAATCTGAGTCTCCCATAAATTCTCTAAAACTTGAGTGTCTAGTCTCAGAGTTATAAAAACAAAACTCAGTATGAACTGCTTGAGCTCAGTACATGCAAGATGTCAAATAAAGAATAGTATGTGACTCTATGAAGTAATTTCCCATTTTCCCACACAAACTAAACCATTTGTAGAGTAAATTTTATAGAAATCTAGAAATGAGGCACAAGTAAAATGAATGTTAAAAAAAAAAAAAAAAAAGACTAGGTGTACATCCTAGGATAAATTAGTACAAAAATCAACAAAATTGCTAATAGGAATACTTGGTAGAAGCTGTCAGATTGTATGAGTTTCTAAGGGATTTTCTATGAGTATGCAATTTTTTTTACTTATTATTTATTTTTTTTAGGGCAAATTTAGTAATTCAGTGTGAAAATTGGTGGAATTTAGCTAAACAGTTTGCGAGGCGAAACCCACCTCTTCACTTTTTGTCCAGTTCTGTGCAGAGAACACTAATGAAAGCTCTAGTTTTAGGAGGTTTTGCTCATATGGACACAGATACAAAACAGCAATACTGGACAGAGGTAAGATGTTTTAAATTTCTGTCGTCTTCATTTCAGCAAACACTGAAACTGAATTCAAAGTTAGCTTTTGGATTCAATGCTGCTGTTGCACATGGAGGATAAAACTGAATATCTTTAATGGCTTCTTTGATATTCAAATTTCATTGTGATTCTTATTCTACCTAGATATTTATAAGGCACTAATTACAAGATACCTAAGATACCAGTTATTTTAAACATAACCTTCAATGTAATATTACTTGGTTATTTTACTATCTTATTTCATAAATATTTTTAAACTGATATGAAATTATCTGATTTAAAATGTATAATACTTAAAATGTAACCAGTACTGGTTACATCAAAAAAGGAAAGAAGAGTGTTCCTTAAAACTGAAGTCTTGAAAGTCTCACTTCTTTCCCTGGTAACTTTTACTTTGTAAGATCCTTGCAAGAGTACATGTATTTTGTCAGCCTTAAAGTGCAACAGTAAAATAACAAAATTAATACAAAGAGAAAGTAATGAAACTTCTTGGCCCTATAGGGTAAATGAAATGAGGAATAAGCACTATAGGTTTAATTAAAAATATAATTTTTATTGCTGTATTGATTAATTGCAAAATTAACAACTGAAAGGGAACAAGCTAGAGCTACTGATAATATATGTGGGGTTTTGTAAATCGTATGACTTGAAAAACTAATTTAGCTATCACCAGCGTCACACTGATTGAACAGAAGTTGGAAGACTAAGGCCTAGTCTACACTTCAGGGCTAAGTCAATGGGAGATGTGCATTCTTCAGCATGCAGATTGCGTATTTCCTGTCAACTTAGTTACTTTGACTTATGTCCAGGTCTTCACTTGGCTGTGCTGACCAGCAATGCTATCTTGTTGACGCAGTGTTACTCCACTTGGAGGGGTGGAGTTACTGCGTCAACAGGCGAGAGCTTCCAGGATCAATTGAGCGGGTCTACACTGGCCGCTCAATCAATCCTGCTGCGTTGATCCATGGGGATTGATTCATTTTCAGTGAAGACATGGCCTGAATCAGTGTTTCTCAGTCGGTGTTCCATGGAACACTGGTGCTCCCCAGACATAGTCCAGGTGTTCCATGACACACACTGACTCCTCCCTTGAAGGGGAGGAGCAATTTAATGCCCCAGCTGCAGCAAAGCTTCCAGGTACGCAGCGGCAGATGTTGATGCATGCCTGAAAGTTTTGCTGTGACTGGGTCATTTATATCCTGCCACTGTTACCAGCTTTTCTGAGAATGTTTTCATCAGGTGTTCTGTGAAAAATAATTCATATCTTTAGGTGTTCCCCGGTCTACTAAAGATTGAGAAACACTGGCCTAAATGATTTTCTAAATAAAGTTTACTGTTCTAGTGATTATTGTATTGACTCTGGCATTTACATGACAAAGATTTGTAAACTTGTTAGATTACTAAATCATTTTTTAAAAAAGATAGTGATAGATTGCAGTATAGTATGTGGTACCACAAAGATAATTATTAAAACTGATCTTATTTAACAGCTTTATTAATTAGCTAGACTAGGAAAGAAACTTGCAGATGATACTAAATTTGGAGGAGATTCAAATACTTGAGAGGACACAAAAAACAGAGTATAGAGGAATTTAAACATCACAGAAGGGCAGAAAATAAGTTGGAAAGAGATAATACTGAAACAGAGCCCTAATGGAGAATAGTACATGGCAAAAGTAAGTTAAAATTCACTTAATAGGCTTGATTAACCACTGTTACTCCAGTTTTATGACAGTTTAATTCCATTGAAATCCATGGAATTCTGTCACTGTAAGACAGGAGTAACAATGGTGAATTAGTCCCAGTGCGTTGCAGGGGGAAGGGTTGTATGCCATAAAGACTTGAATTTGTTATGAACTGATAGGAAACTGCGAGTACTGTGTGGGAAACTGGAAGAATACACTTAGCAGAAATGACTGTTTAATTTTTGATTTTATAGGTTCTTCAGCCACTTCAGCAGCGATTCTTGAATGTGATAAACCAAGAAAACTTTCAACAGATCTGTCAAGAGGAGGAGGTGAAACAAGAAATCACTGCCACATTAGAAGCACTTTGTGGCATTGCTGAGGCTACCCAGATAGATAATGTAGCAATCCTCTTTAATTTTCTAATGGACTTCCTTACCAATTGCATTGGATTAATGGAGGTGTACAAAAACACACCAGAGACTGTTAACCTCATAATAGAAGTTTTTGTTGAAGTTGCACATAAACAAATATGCTACCTTGGAGAGGTAAGCACTGCCAAAAAGTGCGTGTGTGTGCGCGTGCATGTGCACACAAAATAAGATACTATCTTCAGACCAAGTAAACCACAATGACTTTAGATGCTGAGTAGGAAGAAACATTGTTCAGCTGAGTCCTCTTAAATGAATGCTTGTTAAAGAAGAAAATGTATTTAAAACATAGGTTTCGAAAAGTTAATTGACCTTTTAAAATAATACATTTGCTAACCTATTTTTTATTTTCCATTAAAGAGCTTAATTAGTAAAAGGAAGTAGATCTCTTTAAAGGAAAACAGATTTCATGAAACAAGCCAGGTTTCTGCTATAGTAAAAACCCAAGCACACTGGAGACTGGAAAAAAGAGAGTATCTCAGTTCTGCCTCTTAAATCATTCAGAAAACTTTTGGATGTACTAAATAATCTTTCCTTGTCTATAAATTAGTGCATATATATTGTCTCTGCAAAGGTAAACCCAAAAGTACAGCTAGACTATGCATACATTAATAAATTGTTATAATTCATCATTAGTCTAGCTTTACCAGCTTAGGGTATTTTTACTATGTTTAATTTTCTCTGAAGGTTTAATCTATGAAAACTTGCCCACTGTGTAATTTCCGGTGCAAACCCTTGAGATAGACACACTGCACTGATGCTAAACAGGGCTTGCACTAGTGTCATTTACCCCAGTAAATTACAAGATAAATTGCATCTGTGCAGTGTAAATTTCTCTAATCCTGACAAGCCTTAGCTACCACCACTGGATCTGCTGTAATGGTGTATTACTGCAAAATGTGCCAGTGTGAACTAGACCCTAGAAATTCTGGGTCCGTAATTCTAAACTATTTCGTGAGTTTGGTAAGAAGTGTCCAACTGCTCCAAACCATTCTGTATATAGACTCCTGATTTACCATTTTCTTTTGGTTAAATCTGGGGAACCTGTTGAAAGTAAGGTTATAATATTAAATATTATAGTCACTGATGCATGAATAGATGGGCAAGATAGTTCAAAAACTGCATATAAAAGTGTTAAATAAATATTCCTTATATAAAGTAACTAAGTAGTAACAGATAACAGAAATGAAATCAAAATCACTGGTGTATTGTCAGCCAAAAACAGCACTAAAAAGTCAATATTCAATATATTAGTTTTAGTATCATATATTTAACTTTAGTAGCATATATTTAACTATATTTATATCATATATTTAACTTTGTTTTGTTTTTGTTGCAGTCCAAAGCCATGAATTTGTATGAAGCCTGTCTGACTCTGCTTCAAGTATATTCCAAGAATAATTTAGGTCGACAGCGAATAGATGTTACAGCAGAAGAGGACCAATACCAGGATCTTCTTCTTATTATGGAGCTTCTTACTAACCTTCTATCAAAAGAATTTATAGATTTCAGTGATACAGGTATGGGAAGGAATTGGAAATGGAAAGCTTCAAGTGTTGGTGAACTACTCTGGGTGGTTTTGACTTTAAAAAAAATTATGGCCCGTAATATGCTAAGCTAATTTTCTTTTGAGGCGTTATCTTGTACTGGCTTGTTTTTTTTAAAATTAGCAAAAACATTGTGTTGAGTGAGAACAAATTATCCAAATATTGTAAGAGTGGAGATTAGAAGGTCTAGTTTTTTGCGTGATTGCTCATGTCGACTCCAATTAGGTGTGCGCGTGCATTGTCCATAGCTACCGGAAGATTTTTTCCATAGCAACCCCAGAGGTTTGGCGACAGAGCCCGCTGGAGTCACGTCACGATAGCGCTCCTTATAAGGGCTCGCTGACCCTCCACTCGCCAGTTGCTTCTTACTGCCTGTGACAGCTAGTCAGACTACTCATTTTTCTTGTTCGCAAGAGACTCACCATAGCAGTCCTAGTTTCACTACTTGTTCCAGTTATTTAGTTAGTGTTATTAGTATTAGTTTTAGCCTTAGTATTAGTTAGAGTAGTTTCCCTTTTAAGAGCACTCCTCTTAAGGGTTTGCTTCACTAGCCAGGGCCCAGGGCATGCCTCGGTCCCCAGGCTTTGAGTCATATACAGTTTGTAAGAAGCCCATGCCCAAAAGTGACCTGCACTTTACTTCTTTGAAGTGCCTGGGTGAGGCTCATTTAAAAGAAAAGTGCAAAATCTGCAAATCTTTTTGGGCCAAGGACTCAAAAAGAGAGATCCCAGCAGCTTAAGTTTTTACTGATGGAAGCGGCGCTTAGACCTTCACTCAGCACCTCGGAACCGACTATGCGCATGGCGTCAGTGAAAAGTGCTCCGGTGCCATCAAGGGATCCAGCCCAGAAGAAGGAAAGTAAAGATCTTCAGCACCGAGAGTTACTGGCAGCGAAGTCAGCGCCTAGGCACCAATCACTCTCCCTGGTGCCAAAGAAAGGTCATAAAGAGAGAGGCCAGTCACTGGCTCCTAAGAAAGACGTCAGAGGCTTGGGTGCCATGAGACCCATGCCAGGCCATGTAGCCACCACCTCTAAACTGCCTCTGCTGTCAACCCCGGCCCCAGGAAAGGGGATGTCGGGTTCGGTCCCAGATGCCTCCCCCCTTGAGGGTGCAGAGGAGGACATTGAACTTATTCGGTCTCTCTCCACCCTGGAGACCTTTGAAGCAGCCAGGGACCTCTTAGAGATTACAGTGCCGCAACCCGACCCCCCCCAGACACCGCACCCTCAGAGCCGCGCAGGTTGACGCATTTGAAAGGGAAGCCAATTCTGCTCCCATGCCACCCTCCATCCCAGCACCCATCGCAGGCACCAAGATCCACAGCACCACCCTTGTCACCAAGAAGCGATTCACCCTCAGAGTCGGAGGCAGGGTCGATCAAGGAGAAGCAGGTCCCGCTCTGCCTCCCGGCACCGTACCCCAAGGGACCACAAGCATTCCCAGTGCCATGGGTACCTCAATGGCAGAACCCAAGTAGCTGGCCCTTCTGGACGCTGTGGGTCTGTCATCAGGCACAAGGGCCCCAGTCCTCCCAAAGCCTCTCTGTAGCTTCAGGGACGAGGATTGGAGATAGTCTCCCAACCCAACACCGTGACTGACCGAGATCAGCCTATAATGCAAGACTCAGCACCGAGAAGCACCTGCCCCGGCACTGAGACCAACATCAACGGTGCCGCAGACAAGGAACCCTACTCATCGATGCCAATGTCCCTGCCACTGATTCAGGAGATCTTGAGCATCTGAGGGAGTCCTCCTCCGCCTCTCCAGATGAGGCAGTGGCAGGTACCACTACAGCTACCCCCCACCCACACACCCCTCCCAGCAGAGGATAATAGGTCACACCAAGATCTTCGGAGAGTATCCCGCAGTTTGAGAATCAAGGTCCAGGAGATCAATGAGGAATAGTCAGACCCAATGATTGATATATTATCTGCCCTGGGTCCCTCAAGAGTAGACTTACCTCTGATAAAGACCATAGACAGGAACATGAAAACGATCTGGCAGACTCCATCCTCAGCCTCCCCTATACCCAAACAGGTTGAGCGGAAATATTTTATATCCACTAAGGGCTACGAATTCTTGTATATCCCCTGGGTCCTTGGTGGTGGCAGCTGCGAATGACAGAGACAAGGGGCTCAGGGCCCACCCCGAAAAGCCAAGGAGGCCAAGAAATTAGTTCTGTATGGTAGAAAGGTGTACTCCACCAGAGGCCTCCAGTTTAGAGTGGCCAATCAA
Source organism: Pelusios castaneus (assembly GCA_007922175.1). Lineage (NCBI taxonomy): Eukaryota > Metazoa > Chordata > Testudines > Pelomedusidae > Pelusios > Pelusios castaneus. Next base: position 620,472 of record ML685902.1, read on the forward strand.
CAGGCCATCTTAAGCTGGTACACACATAATACCTGGGGCTCTATGGAAAAACTTCACTGCCACGGGTCTCCGAAAAGGAGTTTCCTGTCCTAATGGATGAGGGCAAAGCAGTAGCAAAAGTCTCTTTGCAAGGGGCCCTGGATGCAGCTGACACAGCTGCTTGGGTCATGGCCTTGGGAATCGCCATGCGGCGTAGCTCCTGGTTGCAGGCGTCGGGCCTCCTGTACGAGGTGCAACAGACTGTACAAGATTTGCCTTTAAAAGGTCAATCTTTATTCTCCAAACAGAAGGACTCAAAATTATGCAGCCTGAAGGACTCCAGGGCTACACTTAAGTCTCTAGGGATGCATACCCCTGCCAACCAGAGGCACCATTTTAAACCTCAACCCCCTACACGCCCTTTCCAACAGTCTCAGAGACAGGGCTCAGGGTGCAGACGGAGCAGGAACGGTCACTCCAACAATACCAGCAGCAGAAAGAGGCCGTACCCTTCATCTAATAAGAATGAGGGATCTTCAAAGCAATCCCAGGGCCCCAAACAGAACTTTTGAGATCATGCCCGAGGACAGAGTACCAACATCCCGGGCTCCAGCACCCTTATTTTTAAACCGCTTATCCCACTTCTACCGTGCATGATCCCAAATCACTTCGGACAGCTGGGATATTCCATCCAGTTCCATTCCATTTACCCCGTCACCCCCATCCCCTGTCCCTCTTCAGGGAACCCTCTCACAAACAACTCCTCCTCGAGGAGGTCAGACAGCTCCTAGAGATAGGAGCAGTGGAAGAGGTTCCGGGGGAGATGAGAGGGGAAAAGGTTCTACTTAAAATATTTCCTAATCCCCAAAGCCAAGGAGGGTCTCAGCCCTATCCTAGACCTCAGAAACCTAAACAAGTTTATAAAAATATTGAAGTTTCATATGGTCTCGCTGGCTAGGGTTATCTCCTTGACTCCCGCTCAAAAATAGAGTTCACAGGCACTATTCTGGACTCTACCACCGCCACAGCATCACCACCAGTAACCCATTTCCAGAATGTTACCGCCATAATAGACGACAAATCTCATCATCCCATGACTACGGTTCAGACCTGCCTGACACTACTAAGCCACTTTGCTGCCTGCACGCAGCTGGTCCAGTATGCCAGGCTACACATGAGACTTTTCCAACTCTGGCTTGCATCTGTGTACCACCTCTCCAGAGATTCTCTGGATCAAGCAATATCCATACCATGGCCCATGCTGGACTCTACAGTGGTGGACAGACCAGGACATAGTTTGTGCAAGAGTCCCATTCTCAAAACCTCACCCGACTGTTACGTTAATAACAGATGCATCAGATCTGGGATGGGGAGCCCATCTCGACCACCTAACAACACAGGGCCGATGGGGCCAGAGGGATCTATCCGACCATATCAACATCAGAGAGATGCGGGCAGTTTGGCTAACTTGCTGGGCCTTCAAACGCTACCTGACAGGTTGGCACATGGCGGTAAAAACAGACAATACTGCCACAATGTTCTTTAAAAACAGGCAAGGAGGAGCCCATTTTCTTCCAGAGAAGGGGCTCTATGCAGAGAAGCCATAGCCCTCTGTCACTTCTGCATTCCCCTGAGAATTCACCTGGAGGCATCATACTTACGAGGGACGCAGAATACGCCAGCAAACTCTCTCAGCCATTCCATCCTGACCCACAAGTGGTGTCTCTGACCATCTTCCAGAAGTGGGGGACTCCCCACCTGTACCTCTTCACAACAGAAGACAACATCAAGTGCAAAAGGTTTTGTTCATTCCAAGGCCGCAGCAAGGGCTTGCTGACGGATGCTGTCTAGATCACCTGGGACGAAGAACTTTTTTATGCATTTCCACCCTTTCCTTTGATCCAAAAAGTCCTGTTGAAAGCAAAGAGAAATAGGTAGTCCCTGATCTTCATTGCGCCAGCATGGCCCCATCAACATTGGTTTCCAGCTCTGCTGGACCTCCTCGTAACAGCTCTCCAGACATTGACAACTTACCCAGACCTGCTCACTCAGAACCAAGGCCTATTGCGTCACCCAGACATTCAGTCCCTCCACTTAACAGCGTGGAAGCTCCATGGCTGAATCAGCGGGAGCTACAGTGCTCGCAACAGGTTAGAGAGGTGTTACTGGAAAGTAGGAAACCTTCCATGAGATCCACCTACCTTGCAAAGTGGTAACGTTTCCCCCCCTGATGTATCAAAAAGGGGTCTTGCCCATAAACGTGGAAATACCAACCATCTTAGACTATTTACTTCACCTTAAGCAAGGGGGCCTATCTGTGTTGTCTCTCAAGGTCCATCTTGCGGCAATCTCAGCCTTCCATGCAACAGTAGATGGCTTCTCGGTCTTCTCCAACACAATGGTGAGTCACTTTCTGAAAGGCTTAAATAGGAAATTTCCACAAGCCCCATAACCGGTACCACAGTGGGATCTTAACCTGGTACTCCAAGCTCTCACTAAGCCCCCATTTGAGCCACTGGCCATGTGCTCAGTTTTATACCTTACATGGAAAGTGGCATTTCTCATGGCAATGACCTTGGCGAGGAGGGTGTCTGAGCTAAGAGCGCTTACAACGGATCCGCCATACACCGTATTCTTTAAGGCTAACGTATGCCTTCTCCCACACCCAGCGTTCTTGCCAAAGGTAGTTTCCCTTTTCCACACAAGTCAGGACATCTTTTTACCCATTTTCTACCTGAAACCACATACCACGGACCGAGAGAGGAGGTTGTACTCCCTCCATGTAAGAAGGGCTCTGGCCTTTTACACTGACAGGACAAAAACTTTCAGGAAGTCCCCGCAATTGTTCATAGCTGTGACTCACAGGATGAGGCCTCCCTGTTTCATCAGTCAGTCTCGTCATGGATTACATCCTGTATTAAGACTTGTTATAACTTAGCGGGGAAACCAGTCCCAGATATCACAGCTCATTCAACAAGAGCCCAAGCCATGTCAATTGCATTTGCAGTACAGGTACCAATCCAGGGCATTTGCAGAGCGGCAACATGGTCCTCTGTTCCCATGTTGGCAGTCCATTATGCGATAACCCAGCATGTGGTCGAGGATGCTGCAGTCGGCAGGGCAGTACTGAGGTCTATAACCTTACACTCTCCGACCCCACCGCCAAATTCCAAAGGGGTGGCCGTGTTAGTCTATTGTAGAAAGACAACAGAGTCCTGTGGCACTTTTAAAGACTAACAGATTTATTTATCGCATGAGCTTTCGTGGGAGAAAATCCCACTTCGTCAGACGCTTTGAAGATAGGAAAGTTATGTGCTTGAGAATCACCTAATTGGAGTCGACGTGAGCAATCACTCAAGGAGAAAAGACAGTTACTAACCTTCTGTAACTGTCATTCTTCGAGATGTGTTGCTCACATCCACTCCAAACCTGCCCACCTACCCTTCTGTCGATCCTCAGGAAGAAGGAACTGGCAAGGGGAGGGTTGGCGAGCCCTTATAAGGAGCGCTATGGCAGCACGACTCCTGGGGGCTCTGTTGCCAACTCTCTGGGGTTGCTAGGGAAAAAATCTTCCGGCAGCCAATGTGCTCACACACCTAACTGGAATGGACGTGAGCAACACATCTCAAATAAAGACTGTTACAGAAGGTTAGTAACCATCTTTTTTATATTCTGAGGTCATTTTAATGCTCAGATTCTAAGGAAACAGTGCATATAGTTCATGGGCCACTGTTCATTTTGCATTGCTATTGTATACTGAGCAACTTGAAATCTGAACTAGAACAAACCACTAATCTCAAAAAAAAGCAATAGTAGTTATCAAAAACAAGATCAATGAAGTCAACATTAGAATATGGTTGTTTTTATATGTGTGGTAGAAGGTCTTGATTCTGTACGGTGTTGCGCTCTGTAACTGCAGCTGCCCTTCAGGAGGCTGTGGATGCTCAACGACTCAAAGAACAGGCCTGTGGTACATAATTATGATTGTTTTCCTTTTATATCTCAGTCTTTTTTTCATGATCTCTGGTATTTAAAAGTGCATAAATTGAAAACCTGATAGGCCACTTGTAATTTACTATATTGAACAGTTTTTTAGGTGAGCTAAAAAGTGTTAACCCAATGTTCAAGCTTTACCAAGTGCTAGAAAATTCTGTGCAGAGAACACAGAACAAAAGGAAATTATATTTATCTATCCATGTATTTATATTAATGCCCATCATTATTTCTGAGGGCCTCTCAAGAGAGAATAATATATAACCATTAGACCAATATCTGTAGCCAGTATTTCTTAATCTAAGGTCATAATTGAGGCTGGGTTTTTGAGTCAAGACTATGTGGAATTGAATGTCTGCAGTGGAGCTGATCATGTGAAAGAATTTGAAAGGGAGTTTGTCATGAAACAAAGAGCCTGAATACATTTGGGTATTATGGTTAGGTAGTAAGACATGAGTTGAGGTTTTGCGTGCCTGCTAAGATTGATTTTGACTGGTTTGACTGGTTTGATTTTAACGTTTGAACTGATAGGAAATGCAGTTCTGAAATCTTAGTTTGAAGTAAACAAAGTTTCTGTATTTCAGCATAAATGCAAAGGCATACTCATAGTATCTAATATTTCCTCTTATTGGATCTTGTAAAGTACTGTATTATGGTGAGACTTGTCCACATGCTCAAGGATTAATTGAACCTTATTTGGAGTCGGGAGGGAATTTGCCCCCAGGGCACATTGGCTAGAGCTCTGAGGGGTTTTTACCTTCATCTATAGCATGGGGCAAGGCTCACTTGCTGATGGATTCTCTGTATCTTAAAAGTCTTTAAATCATGATTTGAAGACTTTAATAACTCAGTCATAGGTTAGAGGTTTATTGCAGGAGTGGATGGATGAGGTTTTGTGGCCTGCATTGTGCAGGAGGTCAGACTAGATGGTCATATTGGTCTCTTCTGACCTTAGAGTCCATGATGCATACATACAATGTGCCTAAGAACAGGATAAAGTTGCAGTCTTAACTATCACAACTCCTATTTCAAGATAGTGTGTTTGCTGTTCTTTTTTAAAAAAAAGAAGTCTGGCCTTTTGCATAAAAATGTGACACTCCAGTATATCTGATCTCTCCTTTTACATTAATAGGTTAACAGTAAAGGTCCATATATATTTTTTTATAGATGAAGTATTTAGAGGACATGAACCAGGACAAGGTGCAAATAGATCTGTGTCAGCAGCAGATGTTGTCTTATATGGGGTTAATCTAGTTCTGCCGTTAATGTCACAGGATCTGTTGAAAGTAAGTATATTTTAATATAAACATTTTTGTTTACACACACACTTTAAATGTGGAAAATTCTTATAAAGATTTATAAGCTTTGAAATGGTTTCTAAACTTTGATGGTGTTAGAACTGTGTATGTAGCCTGGCAGTTAAATACAGTGCATTTTCTAGGGTTTATTTTGTATATCAGGAATTTTTCTCTGGCCCCTGATAGGCTAAGAAGAGGGAGATACGTGAAGAATGTAGACAAAGTTTGTCTTTTTAAAAAAGTCAATCTTTCTACAACTCTTCTTATTTTGAATTGAGTTGACCTTTTTATCATAGAATTCAAAAAAGGATTAGACATTTATATGGAGAATGAGATTATCTACCATTATATTAGATAGGATAAAAAAGGATATAGATTGTCATGCTATGTGGCATAAATCAACAACTAACTGATGGATGTTAGGAAGGAACTTGCTCTATAGGCAAGATAGTCCATAATTGCCAGCAGCTGAGGGAGGAGATTCATGCACTCTCTTTGGGAATGCATTATGACACCAGGTGTCAAACTTAAGGCCCACGGGTGGGATCCGGCCCGCCAAGGGCTCTTATCCGGCCCGCAGAGCCCTGCACAGCTCTCCCACACCAAAAGTGTCAGGCACCGGTAAAGTGCCTGCAATTTTACTTTTTGTCAGCAGAGGATGCTCCTCCACTATAGAAATACATTGGAGGTGCACCCTCTGGTGACGAAAAGTAAAACCTGCAGGCGCCTTTACCGGCAGCTTGCAGATCCCGGGGGCTGTAAGCAGTGGTTTTTTTCAGCGGGGTGGAGCGTGGGGGGTTCCCTAGCTGGGCACCTTACTTTGAGGCTGGGTACCTCGCAGGGCAAAAATTTTGTTGATACCTGGTCAGGGCCTTTTAAAATCTGCCACCCTGCACACCCAAGCAGTGGCCCAGGGCAGGGAATGGCCTGGCCAGAGAACTGACTCCAGGGGTTGGATTTGAGCCCCTTTGAGCCAGGTAAGTGGGAGAGAGGGGGCTGGGGAGCCGGCTCCATGGGGTGGGGGGTCTGGGGAAGGGGTTAGGGAACTGGCACAGGAACAGGGAAGGGAATGGGCAGTGCAGCAAAGGGGAAGAGGTTGGGGAGCCCGTGCAGCAAAGGTGAGCCCGCAGGGCAGGGGAAAGGGAAGGTGTCAGAGAACCTGTGGGTTTGGAGAAGGGAAAGAGGAGCCCATGCTGCCCCAAGCGCAGCAGGGGAAGAGGTCAGGGACCCCAGGTGGTACTGTGCTGGTAAGGGGTCAGGAAGTCTACCTGGACATACCTCAGCCCCCGGATGGTCCTGACTTCCAGTGTGGTCCCTGACACTGAATGAGTTTGACACCCCTGCATTATGATATAAAAGGTGGTTGCATTCATTCACTTGTCAGCTTTTTCTCTCATTGTGGGTTCCTTCTGTGGCTTTTCTTTTGTCATTTGCGTTATGAAAGTTTTTGATTTACTACTTTGCTCTTCCCCATATTTGACAACTAATAAAACTATTGATAGTTTGAAAAACATATAGTATGATACAATCTGCATTTGTGATTGATCTTCACTTTTGTATTTATTTAGTAAGATAATGCTGTACGACAATTTTTTGGGCATTTTACAGTCTTTCCTGTTATATACATGTCTCTTGGATATGACAGTAAAGATCAAATGAATTAAATTGAAATGGCAATATGCTGATGACCTACATTGAAGTTTACATTTGCTAATAGCTACCTTTCTTTTCAGCAGAGTACATCAGTTTCAGTCCTGTCTCTTTGTTCCACAGAAATTTAGGAGCAGTACTAAAATAGTATTGTTTGAACATTAAATTGCAAATATATTTCTTTTGACAGTTTCCATCACTCTGTAATCAATATTACAAATTAATCACCTTCATCTGTGAGATATTCCCTGAGAAAATTCCTCAGCTTCCAGAAGAACTTTTTAAGAGCCTAATGTACTCATTGGAGTTAGGGATGTCTTCGTATCCTTTGCAATGAATGGGTGCCTAATTTAAAAATGCCTTTCCTTTTTTTATGGAGTATTTTTAGGTTTCTTCACTTTTTTCCATTTTTTCCTTCTATTAATCTCTACTTATAGAACAGTAGTGTTATAATTAGCTTTGTGTCTTAATTTTGCCCTTGCATTCTTATTGATTATTATTGGACTTATTGGAATGTCAGCTGAGTTTCAACCCTTAATTGAAATTAATTAGACCCATAACATTTCTTTAATGTAGCTTTTAAGTGGTTTAATAGGTGTATATTCTGGTTGGCAACCACTGTTGCCACCTTGCTACTACTTCATCTCACAGTACATCCGACTTCATAACATAAGCCTTTAGGTGGTATCCCAAAGCTATTCCTGAATTAGTTTGTCAGCTGGTAATGCAAAATCCTGTTGCTGTTCTACTGGGCTGACTCCAGAGTGTTTCCTGTCAGATTGCCATTGGGGTCTCCCGTTATAATAGGAAATATCATTTTCACTAATCTATAGCACGTGTCATAACCAGGTGAGACTGTAAGGGCTTGTTTCAGAAAATGTTAGGTCAAAGATGACACAGTTTTTTTACACTGAATAACCAATACAAAGAGGCAATAGATGCCTATCTTTTTGTTTAATCGCTCCAGTAAAACAAAATAATGAAGTCCTAGGACATGTACGCACCAAAACATTTTCTAATAATGCTGCTTACAAATTTGCTACAACTTAAAAAGAAAATCTGACTTTTATTCTTTGATGCTATTTCTTTGACACTTCGATTATCAGGATGAGTTCTGAGGTTTGCCAACTCTGTCTGGAAGCTTTAACGCCATTAGCAGAACAATGTGCAAAAGCACAAGAAACAGACTCATCACTCTTTCTAGCAACAAGGCACTTTCTTAAGGTAAAGTATCTATTTGCAAATTATACTGCCATATTTTATTTATTATTTGTATTACAGTAGATGCTAGAGGCCCCAACAGAAATAAAAGCCCCTTTAGGCTAAGCATTAGGAGACAGTCCTTGCCCTAAAGAGCTTATATCAAGACAAGACTGACAACAGATGGAAGGACAAGAGAGGCACAGAAAGGAGAAGCAACTTGCCCAAAGTCATGCCAAACCATTGGGAGACCAGGAACTTTTCATCTGTAGTTCATGTTTTTGTGTTATGTGCATGGGCATCAAAATAAATCTTAAAAGATTTTAATAAGAGGTGCTGTGAAGTGTGAATAGATAACACAAAGAACCAAAACCGTATGAACAAGGTTCCTTGTAAATCAAAGAATTGAGTGGACAAGAGGCAACAGGAATCAGTAGGAGAAATGGAATAGATTATTACTAAAACAAATAAAATGATGTGGCTGCTCTGGTTGACTTTTCTTTTTAATTTTTATTTAAAGAAAATTATGTGATATCTTAATCCAATGTCATGTTCAGTGTCTACTGTTCTGGACTACTTACTCCACCTTGTTCAGCTAGGCCTTAAAGTAAATTGGGAGCAGCCAGTTACCACTGGCCTTGAGCTGGTTGGTAGAAAAATCTGTGAGTTCAACTCTGGTTAAATGTTTAATAAAAAAATCTCTTACCTTACTCTTTCAGAGCAGACCAAGTCTTGCTTGGGATCTTAATTTTCTCATAGCAGGCTAATTGACATCAGAGTTTCCTGAAAATTTGCTCATTGGATCTCCTCTTCTGAAGGTAGCTGATTTGGTAACTCTTCAGTCAGACTGAGAATCATAGAATATTAAGGTTGGAAGGAACTTCAGAAGGTCATGTAGTCCAACCCCCTTCTCAAAGCAGGACAAACCCCAACTAATTATCCCAGCCGGAGATGAGTGAGCAATGAGCCTAAAATAAAAGTTGATAAAGCAGTTATCTCCCAAATGATCGTACTTGTTTTTTAATCCCTTCCCTAAATGTCTATCTTAAATTTTGTGACTTCACCCCTTTTAGCATTCCCTCACCTAGTTAATTTTCATTGAGCTTTAGGATTCTCCGAAGTCACAATGTCTTTCATAAACCTGATGAATGGACTCCCCGTTTTATTCTGGAAAAGTAAAGCCTCTTTCCTTTGTTTACAGAATCATAGAAAAGTTGGTCTAGAAGGGATCTTGAGAGGTCATCTATTCTATCTTGGTGTGTTGAGGCAGGACCAAATATACCCAGGCCATTCCTGGCATGTTTGTCTGACCTGGTCTTGAAAACCTCCAATGACAGGGATTCCATAAGCTTCCATGGAATCCTGTCTTATGCTTAAGTATTCTTATAGATAGAAAGATTTTCCTAATATCTAAACTAAATATCCTTTGCTGCAGAGGTGTCCTATTACTTCTTGTCCTGTTTTCAGGGGATATGGAGAACAATGGATTACTGTCCTGTTTAACAGTCCATACTTATTTGAAGACATTTATAGTTTCCTCCTCAGTCTTTTTAAACATACCCATGTATGAATAAAGGCTAATACATAACTGTAGCAAATTAAGAGAATATTGAGTGTGAAGACAAGGACATAGTTATCCTACAATGTACCTTTTACAATGTTTGTTGGTATTTAAGTACATCACTTAGTAGACAGCTAATTCAAATAGGATCTATACTCCTTTCTGTTTGCTCAAGAAAATGCAGTTTTTCCTCTTCCTAATAATCAAATCTTCTTCCCAGGCAATCCTCATTATCAGTTATTTTAACAAAAAACATTTCCAAAGACACACTTTGTACTGCAGACAAGTCACACTTACGGAACACAGTAATAGTTCTCCATTGTCTTCTAGCTCTGAAAGCACAAAAGATAATTATTTCCAGAAATCCTTGTTTGATAACTTATATTGTCCCCAGATCCATGAAGGACTTAGACTTGTGTCAGAAGGCGGTCTTCAATAGGTCTGATTTTTTTTCTTTTTTTGTTAGCTTCCCACCAAGATTTCCTCTTCCACTTTATTACACAGTGGCAGCCTAACAATCTGCATTTTAGATAAATAAATAATTTGTTTTGTCACTTCAGATGGTCTTTGATATGCTGGTACTACAAAAGCACAATACAGAGATGACAACTGCAGCAGGTGAAGCATTCTACACATTAGTATGTTTGCATCAGGTATGGTATTATTTTCCCACTTTCAAACATTTTCCAAAGCTATTTTGAATGCAGAATAATGTTAAGGTTACTAGTATGCCTACTTGAAATGAAATAGTTATAGGACAGTATTTGGCAATAATTCATTATTTTTTTTTTACTTTTATTTTTTACTATGCAAGTAAAACACACAAAGAAACCTGTTAGCTAATTTCAGAAGAGGAATTTTCAATTTACCTGCTTTTCCTTTGGTACATGGCTCCATTGTAGTCAGTCTTGTCTTGTTCCCTATTGATTTTTCATTAGTATTGTGGAAGATGTAGATTTCTTCATGAAGCATTCATCATCACATCCGGCAATGTCGTAGAACCAAAACAAATCTGGTGAACAGATTTTGCCAATACATATTTTAGATCTGTTAAGCAAATTTGACTCCAGTAGGACTTCCATCCTGGCTTGTGTAGTTGGAATGGTTGCTAAAATTTAAATAAGAGTCTGATCATTTTATTTTTAGATATGTATTAACGTAATGCTTCTAGGAATATAATAATATGTGTGCCTAGAGTGATGCTATGGAAAATTTCTTATCTTTCACCCTACAATTTGTCCCATATTAACTTTCTAAAACCATTGTACAAGGAATTGTATTACTTGGTTTTATGGTTTCCCCCGTGCACACATTAACGTACATCCAATTTTCTTTACCTTTTTATGGAAAAGAATTCTGAAGTTCTCACTTTCTCTTTAGCTGTTGCTCCTATCTTCTTCTCCCACCTTCCTTTAAGATCAGAAGTCCAGATTTTCTCTCAGGAGTGTCCAGTACTGCTTGTCTCCTCAAACAAATGCTAAATCAGTTTAGGAACCTTACAGCTAAGGGTCAAATTAAGAGATGGGGAAAAAAGGTGGTGATTCTTCAGGTGGTTGCAGATGTTGTCCACTTAAGTATCTTTGCCCTTAGCACACTGAGAGCCAGAGATTTTTCCCTCTGCAGTATTACTCACATCCTGCACCTCCTTGTGGCCCTTCCTGAGGCTACGTAAGGGTGAGCATGCATGAATCCCCATGTCATTTCTTCTTACCATCAGGACACAACTCTGAACTCCCTCTTCAGTTCTCTCCTCAATTTTTCCTGTCACAGCTACTTGGTGAGTCTTCATTGTGTAAATAGTAGCAGTCACTACCTGTTGTGTAGTATAGTGAAACTTTAGTTTTTAGTGAGTTTTAGTAGGCTATACTGTGTTCTCCAAGTTTTAAGCACCATGCGTTATGTGAGGTCTCTGTTCCTAACAATGACCTGCTACTTACTGTGTTTCAGTGAGGAACATGTAAAAATAAGATACAATATCTAATGTTCACTGAAAAAGTTAACACCGATTTCCAGAGACCTTCACCTGAAACATCACCTGACAGAACAGGTTACAAAAGCCGTCCTTGGCATCAGGGTATGTGTTGCATCATTCAGCCAGCTGTGTTCAGGCACCTTCTACTTCTATTGTAGTTCCAGATGGACCTCTGGACTCTGACACCAAAGAAGAGAAAGGGCTTGTTCACTTTCCCCATAAGACCCATAAAACTAATCTGAGCCAGGTGAAGTTGAAGGAGAGATTCATCCTCCTCTTTATGCAGACCAGACTGTCAGCAACATCAATACACAGGTACTCAGGGTAGAGGTAGGTCATCAACCTGTCTCCCTGGTAACAGGGTGGGAGGATTCTAGCACCATACCATTCACACAGGAACAATTTGAGAGACTGCTGTCAAGACTGGTACCTAGGAATGTCACTGTATGTCGTTTGTCACTGTTTCTTTTGATACCTATCATCTCACAAGCCTTTATGGCAGCATCAGATTTTTTCTTCTGTGCCGGCAGCTCCAGTAACTCAGCTCAGCTCTATCAGTATGTGCAGCGTTTCCATGTCCATCAGCTCCTTTAGCTTTAAGACAGTTGGCAAATGTTGACTGCCCCAGTACTGATGAAAAACCAGGACATGTCCATGGTCTTTGTGTCAATGGACCCTTTGTCCTCAATGTGTAGCGCGTCTATGACCTTGATACCTGTGACCTTGATACAGAGTTGCTTTTTTGGAGTGTGGACTAGTTTTATCAGGCAGTACACTCCTTCTCAGTACTGAACACATTCATATATTCCTTTACCTCCTATGATTCCCTTATAGTGGCAACTGAGGTTCCACCCCTAATACTCACAGTAGCGTCCCATCATTGGTCAGTAGACAAATATGGGTATCCAGCTGGGGTGGGCTCCACTGATGCTCATGGACTACTTAAGACTCATCAGGTTCTGAGTTGGAGTCCTCCATCTCTTCTTTCCTCTCTGCCTTGATGAAAGTGGTCATGCAAGTCATCTAAGTGTTGACTAGTGGACAAACATCGATACTGAGAGTGCAGCTGCTCTTGGAACAAGGACAGACTATCCTGGTCCAACATGTATTGGCCTCCCATGCTGTATCTTTTTCCCACAGGGTCCATTCTGGCCCCTGGGAGTGAGAGGAGTCTCACTCCAGTAGGTCAGGGTCTCCAACTTGGTCTAAGGATAGATGAGGCAGGCCAAACTCCAGAGCCACCTATGAAGCAGAGGATGATACCCATACTCCTAAACCTCCTCTTGTGGGGCAGCCCTTGCCAGGCAAATAACTTCTGCTTCAAGAGGTGTCATTGGCTCCAGTGATTCCTTGCCTTCTCCATCTGATCAGTGGTGCCAACTTAGTCTTCTCCAGACCCCAGGATTTTAAATCCCACCAACACTTACTTAGGAAAATGGCGACAGGCCTATGTGTTGAATCTGAACTGATACAGGAAAATACCCACAAGTTATTGTACATACTCCAAGCATCTGTGGTGGGAAGGATAGCCTTCATGGTTAGTGATATTTTTCTGCAGCTAGTGAAAACCTTGTAGCACATACCACTGTCTCGAACTTCAACAGCAAAATGTACCATTAAACAATTACAAGTCACTTCTCAAAAGATTCAAGCTTTTTTACTGCCAGGCAACACTGAATTCCCTAGTTGCACAGCTGCTAATGAGAGATCACAGTAGTGGAAATTTAGATCAACCCCTGTCCCCCCCAGAGAAAAATAAGCTAAGGAAGTTGGGTGAATTGCAGAGAGATTTATTCTACTGCCTTGCTGCAGATGAGGATAAATAATCCGCAAGCCTTGCTAGCAAAATGTTTGGTTCTTCTTCGAGAGGTGTCCCTGTGGTGCTCCACTGTAGGTGCGTTGATGCGCCTCGCATCACAGAACCGAAACTTCTCAGCAGGACTCCTGGGGGGGCCGCACGCGCACTTAGTCTCACGACCCTGTTGACAGTTGCTCAGTGTGCGCGCACAGCCCCCCGACATACTCAGTTCCTTCTCAACCACTGATGGTCATGACGAAAATCTCAGCAGCTCTTCATTCCCTTTTTAAAAAAAAAAAATCCTTGTTAGTAGTGAATAGTTCTAGTTTTTCAGTTAGGTAGTAATTGTTAGGTAAGCATTATATTGGTTAGATTTTTTAAAAAAATGACGGCATTGCCGGGCTTCAAGTGCAGAGACGCTATGCCAGCATCGGATGGACACACAGAGTGTATCCGATGCCTAGGTGAAGGGCATATTACAACAGAATGCCCACGTTGTAAAAACTTAAAAGCAAGAGCCAGAAGAGATCAAGGTCTCAGGCTCCAATTGATTATTATGCAGGGTTCCCTTAAACCTGCTTTGGACCCTGGGACAGCATCTCGATTACCAGAAAAGCCTTCTAAGAGACACTCGCACTCAGTTTCTCCTTCAGGGTGCGCAAAAAAGAAGAGAAAATATTCTGAGGAAGGAGCTGGTACCTCTCAGGCTATGGGTTCCTGGGTACAAAAACTGGCAATGGGGCTGAAGTACTCTCATGACTCCAAGGAGCAGAGAGGGAGATCAAAGCAGCTCCCTTCAGTGCCACCAACCGCACATTCTGTGGCACAGACAACAGCTGCAACAGTCCTCTCAAGGCACTGCCCTGAGCCATGGGGCCGGTGCAACTGCCAGTAACAGCTCAGGCACCGCTTGCAACGCCAACCGTACTATCGGCTCAGCTCCAGGTGGCACCGCTGATAGCGCCGGCGCAGGAGCAGCAAGTGAAATAGACAAATCAACCAACACTGACAACGGTACCGGTGCAAGCAGTACAAATAGTATCAGCCAGAACACCGCAGCAGGTACTGATAGGCGAGACACTTCAAGCATACACTGAGGTACCAAGCCAGCCATCGGCACCATGCTCAGACGACACATCATGCGATACTGCCGACAATACCACCACACAAAAAGAAGAAAAAAACGAAACAGAGGAGGATTTTCTTATCTCTTCTCCCTTATCACTGTTGCATGTCTCAGATCCCACACCAAACTAGAATAGTCTGAAGGAGTTTCTCTCCACAGACTCCTTTTCTTCTGATGGTAGAGGCAGTGTAACAGAGATCCTAATCCAAATCAAGGGAAGTCTACTCATGATGAAGAGGATAAAAAGTTAGATACTCTGGGCAGAAAAATATACACGTGCGCTACCCTTCAACTCAGAGTGGCGAACTACATGGCCATGCTATCAAACTATATTCATGACAACTATAGTAAAATGAGTGAATTTATTGACTGCATACCAGAGGACAGAAAACAACAGTTTACTGCAATCATAAGGGAAGGTCATTTAACAACTAGGACTGCACTACAGGCATCATTGGACGTGGCAGACACTGCGGCCAGAACCATCGCTACAGCAGTGGTGATGCGTAGAGCATCATGGCTACATGGAGCTGCACTACCAAAACAACTACAAGCTACAATTGAGGACTTACCGTTTGACAAATCCAAACTCTTTAATAAAAAAACAAATGAGGTGATGCACACCATGAAAGATTAGAGAGGAACCCTGCGAACGTTGGGGATACACACACCTGCAACCAGAAGAAATTACACATACCAACCGTATAATTCTAGATGCAATCACTTCCAACAGAATAAAAGATACAACAACTACAGACCTCAGCAAAGAACACAGCGCTGGAGACAACAAAATCACCAATCATCAAATTCCCAGACTGCTCCCCTCAAGCAGCAGTTTTAAGCATCTGGTCGAGGGTTTGCAAGACCATCCAGTTGCAGCCCAGGTAGATGTGAAGATATTCAACAACAGGTTACGTCAATTCTACCATCAGTGGTGTCTCATCACATCAGACAATGGGTGTTAGAGATAGTCAGCAGTGGGTATACAATCCCATTCATATCTACACCCAAACCACATCCCCCATCCCCGTCCCTTTTCAGGGACCCAACTCATGAACATCTTTTACAAGAGGAAGTAGACAAACTAGTGAAAATCAGAGCAATAGAGGAGGTACCACCTCGATTTGTGGCCAAAGGCTTCTACTCACACTACTTCCTCATAGAGAAGAAGATAGGGGGATGGAGACCTATATTGGACCTGAGACGTCTAAACAAACAAGTGAAAACACAAAGATTCAAGATGGTAACTCTATCTCTCATTCTTCCTGCTTTGGAACAAGGGGGCTGGTTGGCGTCCCTCGACCTAAAAGACGCATATTTCCAAGTAACCATACATCCATCACACAGGAGATTTCTGCAATTCATGCTGAACAGCAAACACTACCATTTACTACCACTCCCATTTGGGCTATGCACTACTCCCAGAGTATTTTCAAAAATAATGGCAGCAGTGGCAGCACATCTACGGAAGCGAGGGGTAACCTCTCCCCTCTATCTAGACGACTGCCTAATAAAAGCCCAATCTTACGAAATGACGGAAAGAGCAGTATCAATGATACAACAACTATTCCAACACCTGGGGCTTATGATAAACTACGAGAAATCTATCCTCGTGCCAGTACAGACGCTGATTTTCCTAGGTGCTCTTATGCACACCAAATCACTCAGGGCATACCTGTGACAGGAAAGATTTGATGCCATAAAAGCTCTGGGAGATGCAATTTGAATCTCTCCCACAATTATTGCACAGACATGCCTTCAGTTCATAGGACATATGGCAGCGACAATAAGCATAGTGGCGCATGCGAGGTTACACATGCGACTGCTACAGCTGTGGTTTGCAAAGGTGTTTCGACCACATAGAAACCCACTACACAAAATTATCGCTGTACCAGAACATATAAAGGAATCCCTTCTATGGTGGGAAACCCCAGTGAATCTACTAAGCGGCTTGCCATTTACAAGGACACCGACAACATTGTTGACTACAGACACCTCCCTGCCGGGATGGGGTGCGCACTTAGGAAATCTAACTGCTCAGGGCATATAAACCTTCTAGAGCTAAGGGTAGTGCGAAACGCATGCGGACACTTTTTCCCTATGATAGTGGGAAAATCCATAAAAATCAGAACAGACCACATGGCATATATGTATTATGTCAACCAACAGGGAGGAGCACGATCCAAATCCCTATGCTCAGAGGCAATCAAACTATGGAACTTGTATATATACTACAATATACAGATTTCGGCAGTATACTTAACTGGAGAACAAAATATAACCGCAGATGCACTAAGCAGATGATTCAGAGAAAGCCACGAGTGGGAAATACACTATGGCATACTTCAAACAATATTCCAACAATGGAGTCAGCCAAGGATATATCTATTCGCTACCTACAAGAACAGAAAATGCAAATATTTCTGTACCAGACGAGCAGTAGGGAAGGGTACTCTGGGAGATGCCCTACTACTCAGGTGGAACAGAGGCTTACTGTACACTTTTCCACCGATACCAATGATCAACAAGGTTATTCAAAAAATATGAGAGGCCAGAGCAACAATAATAATGATAGAGCCACAATGGCCCAGACAGATTTGGTACACATACCTGGTGGAGATGTTGACAAGGAATCTGATCACTCTCTCAAAGACACCGAACTTACTAATGCAGAACAAGGGAGACATGCTCCACCCTCATCTGGACAGACTACACCTGACAGCATAGGCAATACAATAGGCAGTACAATAAACCCAAAGATCCCACCGCCAAATAGGGATACTACTTTATATTCACCTACAGTGGAGCACCACGGGGACACCTCTCGAAGAAGAAATGAAGGTTACTCACCTTCGGTGCAGTAAACAAGGTTCTTCAAGATGCGTGTCCGTGCTATGCTCCCCCCCCCCCCCCCCCCTCTACTGTGGAGTAGATTTTGCTTGGCGGTAGGGAAGGAACAGAGGAGGTCGGGGGGGCTGTGTGCGCACAGTGAGCAACTGTCAACAGGGTTGCAAGACACTGAGTGCGTGCGCGGGCCCCCCCCCCCCCCCCCCCCCAGGAGTCTTGCTGAGAAGTCTCCATTCTGCGATGCAAGGCGTGTTGATGCACCTACAGTGGAGCAGCACAGGGGACACTCATCTCGAAGAACCTTGTTTACTGCACCAATGGTGAGTAACCTTCATTTTTTTAAATTGAGTTCTTGTACCCATTTAACATCTACTTGGAAGTTATTTGGAGAAAACTAGGTGATATTTTTGTAGCCCAGCAGGATTCCTTTCTGTCAAACTCTATTCCATTATTGTTACTTTACCAGTGGTGAGAAATGTTTATATCTTTGCTTGCCTTCATGTTTGATCTGTGCTGGTGAAAACAACGGATGTTGCATGCAGCTTACAAAAAGTGTGGAAGGCACTGTGCAGAGTGTGTAGGGTGCTCTTTGTCTAATTAGGCATGATATGACAAATGAAGATTAAAAACAAAAATAGTAAGTAGGGAATGGAGAGATAGAGGGGGCTCCAAGTATAAGGTCACTTGTTTCCTTAAAAGGTTGCTCCATATTTCATGGTGCCATTTTTGTCATTCAAAAATTAAGGTTTCCTTTTACAGGTGTAGGGAAAGGAATATGTACATAGGGGCTGGGTTGGAGGATGAAGAGGACTAGACTGGGGATGGGATTGGGTGAAGGAAAAGCGGTGGAGAGGTAGTGAAAGACTGAGAGAACAGCCGTTTGTGAGGATGAGTGTGACAGAAATGGGAGTCAGAAACCCCTCTGGTGTGAGAGGATGCATTGCAAGCAGGAAGAGCAATGGCCCCGTAATCACCTGAGCTGCGGTGTTGTTAATGATGATTGTGATGGATTTTGCAGTCCTGTGCAATATCTTTGGGGACTTACTGTATTAAGTTTATGAATGTTTTATGTATTACTGTGGGCCGGTGCTTTCTTTCTGATCCAGCAAATGGACAAAGACCCTTTGTTCTTTGAGTGCTTCTCCTGTCAATTCCAACAAGCTGGGCATGCCGTCATTTGACGTTTTTGCCCTGAGCAGTCAGGGCGCCCCTGGAGTGGCGCCTCCAGGGTGTCATATATGGGGCCCTGCTAATGCTCCAGTTCCTTCTTACCACCTGTGACAGTCATTGGTGCTTCGTGGCATGCTTTGGCAAGAGTTTTTCCCTGGCTAATTCTTAGTGGTTTACCGTAAATAATTAGTAATTAGTTTTAATTGTTCAGTTGTAGTTAGTGTAAATAGTCTTTAAGGGTCTTCCCAGTTGGGATCCCCATTCCCTGCCCCAGGTGGCCAGGGCATGCCTTGGAATCAAAAGTTTAAGTCCTGTGGTTCTTGCCACAAGCCCATGTCAAAGGGCAATTCACATGACTCCTGCTTAAAGTGCCTGTGGGAGTCATACCAGACAGATTGTTGTAAGAGCTACAGGGATTTCCACCCTGACTCAATTGTGACTCAGGCAAATGCTGATGGAGGCAGTGTTGGGGCCTCAACATCAAAATGCAGCACTGGGGGAGATGGTGCAAAGTGCCTCAGTGTTGGTCAGGGATACAGTACTGCAGAAGAACTCAGCGCTTGCCTTCGGTCTAGCCCCCGTCAAAGAAGTTGGCCCACCACGCCAACAGGACATGAATGCAGGGCCGTTGACGTCAATTCAGCAAGGAGCTCAGGGAGCCTGGTGAGAGTTGACTCCTTGGCAAGGGAGAGTAAGGTGGAAGGGTTGGAGCTCCCCTCCATACTGAACACATTTGAGGCAGCGGGGAACCTGATTGCCACAACGACATAGTTGTTCCCCGTCTCAGGTGCCAAGATGCAGGACCTGGGGGCCCTGGCATCAATAATAGTGGTACCATCAAGGGGCAAGCTACTAAGGCACAGGTCACTGTCACCCAGGTCGCCGTCCAGACGCTGCTCGCCATCTCGACGTCATTCTCGGGACAGGCACTGGTTCAGATCTAGACGCTGCTCAATATCCCGATGTCGTTTAGTATCTGGGCACCGGTTGCTATCCCAGCACAGTTCCACATCTCGGCACCAGTCGCCGTTTTCTAGTTACCACATGCAGGGAGCAATTGCTCCGTTATCACTGTGATCCTCCAAGTCAACCTCCAGATCACCAGACTCAAACTTGGGTCCTGGGGCACTGAGAATGGAGAGCAGGAGCCGAGCACCGTGCCTCACCACACCCCCCCACCCCCGGCTGGACCTTGGCCTGTGCAATGGCAGGCCCCCCCAGAAATGGCCCTTTAGAACTCAGGGGTATACCACCAAGCCAGAATGTCCTGGCCTAGGGGACCATACTCCCTGATCTCAGAAAGTAGAGCTGCTGGCATCCTGGAACATGGTCAGTGCAGCATGGTGTGAGCTTGGTAGTCATAGAGGCCAGGACCCACCGACAGAAGTAGGAGCAGCTGTGACGTTTGAAGAGAGAAGAGCTGCAGCAGGAGCTCCTGAGGATAGAGGGGAGGTTCCCGGCCAGGGGGGCTTGGTGGGCCAGGATGCTTAGGAAACAGAACTGGGGCCTGCAGCATTGTCTGCCTCATCTCCCGATGTGGCAGTAGTGGGGATCTAAGCCACCAACCACATTGCCTGTGGACAATAGGGTCCACCACGAACTCCTGCAGAGGATGGTCCAAAACCCAGGTCTGCAGGCAGAGGAGGTCCATGAGGCCTTGGACCCAGTGGTGGACACTTTAGCTCCAGAGGGTCCTTCCAGGGTGGCACTGCCGCTGACAAAAACAGTTCAGGTGACAACCAAAGCATTCTGGCAAAAACCTGCATCTATCCCCCTTACATGAAAGGAAATAGAGCGTATGTTGCCCCTTCTAAGAGATATGAGTCCCTCTTCACCCATTCTCAGCTGAAGTCCCTTGTGGTGTGGTGAATGAGAAGGAGAGGCAGCGACAGCAGAGTGTAGCACCCAAGGCAAAAGCACCCAAGAGACGTGACTTTTTTGGGCATAAGGTGTAATCTACTGGGGGCTTACAGCCGAGGATAGCCAACCAACAGGCAGTTCT
The DNA here is from genome assembly GCA_007922175.1 of Pelusios castaneus. Lineage (NCBI taxonomy): Eukaryota > Metazoa > Chordata > Testudines > Pelomedusidae > Pelusios > Pelusios castaneus. Next base: position 641,068 of record ML685902.1, read on the forward strand.
CAGCAGAGATAACTTCAGTTCCTGGGACTCGATGGCAGAACTTAGAGCGCCACCCGCCCAAACCCAGACAGAATTTGGGGCGATGCTCATTGAGGAGAAAGCTGTAGCCAGGACTTGACTGCAGGTGCCACTAGACGTGGTGAACTTGTCAGCAAGGACCATGGCTTCTGGATTGGCCATGTGAAGGAGCTCCTGGCTGCAAGTCTCATTCTCCCGCCAGAGGTCCACTTGTCATATAGGACAGGGGCTATTCTTGGAGCAAACAGACTCTAAGCTACACGGACTCAAGGGTGACCTTGAAGTCCGTGGGCATATGTATCCTTTGGGTGGGCTGACATTCATTTAATTGCCCCTCTCCAGTGCCTAACAGAAACAAACCCCAACTCCTATGGAGAAGCAACTGGAGACCCAGGATCCAGTCTGTATGGGACTCACAGCAAAGATTGCTCAGAGTTACCTCCCTTCATTAAAATGCTAAAAGAACAAACGTAACAATGAATTTTATTAACTACTACCAATAAATTTTATAACAAAAAATAAATTTAAACAGAACAGTCCCCACAGAAACACTGTGAGAAATATATCCAAATGTCCCAAAGTTTAGGTGGAGTTCACCTGAATCCCAGTTACGTTCTCTGGTCAAGTCCAAAGGCTTGAGTTGAAAGAAGCAGCTCCTTCTTCCTTGTTGCAGGAATCTTTAGTAGAAATCCATGCAGGCTTTTCTTTCTCTTTTGAAACCAGCATCATCCAGTCAGCTCACTGGTTAACCAGCTCTCAGTCCCATATACATGTGCACAAATTCTGCTACAAAATGCTCCACAGTGAGAAGAAAACATCTTGCTGTCCACTCCTGGATCAGCTTCTCCCAGTCACACACTGAGCACATGGGCTGTTCTCATGCAACTCTTGTGGCTGCTGCTCTCAACCTGGGGCTGCAACTGAATGTGGACAAGTCCATGCTAGTGGATTGACTTTATAGGGGCAACCCTGGACTTAGTTCGGGCCAGAACATTGTTACCAGAGTCACATTTTCAGATGATGGGGGGATAATACGATCTCCCAATGCCAATGAGTTTCCCGCTACGACAGCCCACATCTGTATGAGACTGGTTCACAGAGGAAGTGTCCCTGCACATAAATATGAGGAAGTTATGAGCTTTGTGACTGGCCTGTAAAGCATTTTGATTCCTACTCCAGGGGCAGGAGGTGTCGATGTTGACAGACAACATTGCAACAATGTTCTGTATGAACTGACGGGGGTGGGGGGGATGCACATTCTTCTCCCCTGTGCCAACAGGTTATGTGGTTGTGGGACCTCTGCATCACCCACTCCATTCACCTGGAAGCTGCATACCCGTCTGGCTCACAGAATGCACTTGCAGACCATCTCAGTCGCTCCTTCAGCACACACGAGTGGTCATTCCAAGCAAACATAGTCAGACACATCTTCCAAAGATAGGGGTTTCCTCAGAAGACTTATTTGCAACCCAGTCCAGCAGGAAATGCCATCAGTTCTGGTCATACCAGGATCACTGCCCAGGATACGTTCTCTTCCTATGGGGGCACAGACTACTAAGTGTTCCCTGAAGATCAGGAGGGACAAAGAATCGATCATACTTACCGCCCCGGCATGGCCCAGGCAGCACTGACTCACAACACCCATGCTGCTATCTGTGGACTTCCCAATTACCTTGCCCCTGGTACTGGAACTGCTTATGCAGAACCATGGGCAGTGACATCACCCTAGCCTAGAATCACTTCACCTCACAGCATGGAGTCTGGGTGGTTAAACACCAAGGAGGCAGAGTGCTCTGAGCAGGTCCGCAAAGTGCTGCTGAGCAGTAGGAAGCCATCCGCTAGGACATCATACCTTGCTAAATGGAACAGCTTTTCAGTGTGGGCAACACGCAAGGACACTCCCCTGACCCGGGCCCCTCTTCCTCTCATCCTGGACTACCTCCTACCTCTTAAACAGATAGGTTTGGAGGTAGCCTCCATAAAAGTTCAGTTGGCAGCTATCTCAGCTTTCCACTCGGGAGGGAGGCGGATTATTGTACACCATCCCCAAGGTGTCCCACTTCCTTAAGGAACTGGAGAGATTGTACCCAAAGATATGTTGCTCAATCCCAGTTTAGGACCTTAGTCTGGTGTTTAGCACATTGATGGGTCCTGCCTTTGAGCCTTTGTGCCCCTTGCTATACCTCTTGTGGAAGGTTGCCTTCCTAGTAGCAGTTATGTCAGCAAAGAGGGCATCGGAGCTAAAAACACTAACCTCAGAACCCCCATATATGGTGTTCCATGAGGATAAGGTACAGCTACACCCACACCTGGCTTTCTTACTCTCAATTCCTTGTTAACCACAAGATCTTCCTACCAGTATCTTTTCCCAAGCCTTCCACAAGTAACAGGGAGAGATGGCTTCACTCTCTAGATGTCAGGAGGACCCTAGCTTTTTATATCGAACAAAGTAGTCGGCTCAGCTTTTTATAGCTGTAGTAGACAGGATGAAGAGTATGCTGGTCACCTCCCAGAGGATTTCCTCATGGATTTCCACCTGTTGTGAATTATTTCAAAAGCCAGGCCTGGTATTGTCTGTGCACTCCACAAGAGCGCAGGCCTCATCGGCAGTGTTCTTGGCACATATCTCCACTCATGTGATGTCGGGCAGTGACCTGGTCGTCCGTTCACACCTTTACTTCTCATTATGCAATCACCCAGCAGGCCAGGGATGACGCAGCATTTGGTAGGGAGTACTCCAGTCAGTGGTTGAGTGAGCTCTGATCCCTCCTCTGTAGGCCTGCTTGGGAATCACGTGATAGGAATCGACATGAGCAAGCACTCGAAGAAGAAAAGATGGTTACTTACCTGTAACTGGTGTTCTTCAAGATGTGTTGCTCACGTACATTCCAGAACCCACCCACCTAGTCCTCATTGGGGCATACTGGCAAGAAGGAATTGGAGGTCTGATGGGTTGTCAGGGCCCTATATATGGTGCCTTCCAGGTGGTGCCTGCACCAACCTGATGGATACTGCTGTGGAAAAAATCTTCTAATGATCATGCATGCGGCACGCACACACCTGATTGGAATGGGCATGAGCAACACATCTCGAAGAACACTGGTTACAGGTAAGTAACTGTCTTTTCAAAGGGGACCCCAACCCTTGCAGAATGGTTGGAAAGATATTGGTCTGCTGGAGCCTCGAAAGACTGGTGGGTGACCTATGGTAAGCTTTTAGCATGTATATAGGAACTTTTGTTGGGTATTTTGGTTTTCTCTGTAACACAGTTACATTAAAAGCACACGTGCTTGCTTAGAAAGAGCTGTGTGATAACTTGTAATTGTTGGCATTATACTGTTCACAGCCCCCAAACAGAAAGCAAAGCACGGGGGCTGGACGTTAGGTAAACTAGCTCGCGGGAGATGGCACAGTGTAAGGCAGGGAGCTGTGCACCCATAAAACCATGTCAGAAGGGAGTGGAATAAGAATCCTTGCCCAGGCTGGAGACCTGACTGGACATTCTTGGAGTGGGCCACTGAGGAGAGGGGGAAATACAGGTGCAGTTACCCTGAAAATGCTGATGGCTTTTAAAGCTTTATCAAGGCTGCCACTTGGCCTGGCCGATGGTCTTACCTAGTTGTGGGCAGGGAAGGGTACTAGCTCCACATTTACCTCTGACATCCTGTTGTGTTGGTGAGCCTGGCAGGAGCAGATGAGAAGTACTTTACCTTGGTTTTCTTATCTAAATCCTTGGAAATAACTTACAGCTTTCCACCACCATGTCAGGGAGTTTTTCCTCCTGACAAAGGAAGATGTGTGGGTACATTTGTATTCTATTTCCTGTGTGGTAATGACTGCTGTTTCTTTGACAGGCTGAATATTCAGAACTAGTTGAAACATTACTATCAAGTCAGCAAGATCCAGTTATTTACCAGAGGTTAGCAGATGCATTCAACAAGCTCACTGCAAGCAGCACTCCTCCTTCACTGGACCGTAAGCAGAAGATGGCCTTCCTAAAGAGTTTAGAAGAATTTATGGCAAATGTTGGAGGACTCCTCTGTGTAAAATAAACAAGAACAAAACTCTATGCCTACTTTAGACCCTTTCTGCAAAATGCACTGAGAAATGCTGAAAGCTGACTGTAAACCTTGTCCCTGTTTCTGGGTTCTTTGCAGCCATCTCAGATTTTAGAGAGCCTGGAAGTTTGATATAACACAGTTGAATAGGAGAGGTCAACCTTGAATCAGCTTCTGCTATTGTGTGTTAGTCACAATCTGTCATACTTGTATGTTGTAGAGCATGAACAACAAAAGGAAATTAAAATGAAAATTCCATATATGTGCAAACAGATATGGGCACAGTGAAAAATAGTGCCTTTTTCCTATTGGCTTAAAACAGAAGTGGCCGAAAAAACTTTTACAGATTTTTTTTTTCTGTTTCTGAAAACAATATTAGAGTATGATGTAGTCATATACAAAACTGTAAACAATGTAGCTAATTGAAGCTTTACTTTTTCTCTCTGAAGATTGAGTTTATGATCCAAGGGAAAATGCCAAACGGTATTTTTTAACTTGTGTTTAGTTTTGTTTTTCTACATCAACCTGATGTTGCATGTTGTATGTAATGCAGGTTTCTACATTATGTTGTGCTGCCTAAAGTTCAGAAGGAAAAAGGTGTATATTTTTGTTCCCCTAAAATGAACTTTAGGAACTGTAGCCATTTCATTGCCTTAATTTAAAACAAAACAACAAAAAAGATCTACTTTAGACAAGAAATCTACGGCAACAGGAAAGTCTTCAGAGTTCGTTTAGTATGTTGGCATTAAGCTGCTGTGTACCTCTTTGCAGCCCTTTGTGTTGACATGCTATGTTGGAGTGTGAATTTCATGCAAGGTTCATGTGTAATTTTACTTTCAGTATCTGTTTTAAGCCACATCCAAGTCACACACAGCTGCAACATATTTCTACCCTGAACCGGCTGCTTAAGCAATAACATTCAAAGAGTGTAAATTATTGATTTATACAAACTGTTTGAAGTTGGGGCATTAGATAAAATAATTATGCTAGACTAGGGGTTTCAAACTCTATTTTACCCAAGGGCCATATACATTTGACTCAAAGGTTAGAAATATAATGGGTTTGTGGTGATTTTTTTTTTCCCACCACCTCCAGATTTGTGGTGCTTTCCTATGCTTTAGCTCAGTTTTGTATGTCAAACTTGAGCAGTTAAGATGCACATACATTTCATCCTGCCAACTGACAGATGATATGGTGGCACAACAAGGGAGAGTAATACAAGAATACAGAAGCAAGGCATCCTTTGCCAACAGTCACAAACCTGCCAAAACTGAGGCAAACACACATGCTGCATGCCAGATACAACTGCTTCTGTGAGGGATGCAGGTGGGGAAGAATTTGGTTCTTGGGCCTTGTGCTTGATACCTCTGCTAAATTGTGCTGTTGAATGTTTTCCATGTGGTTTATACATTTATATAAAATGTACAGTATCTACACCTTTACAGTGCCGTGTATAGCATCATGTTTGCAGTCTGTGCCATCCTTCTTCAGCTGTTCATCTCAAAACCAATCACATTAACTAGAATTACAAGTGGCATAAGTCTAGCACTCTGCTAGTCATAGTGATGCAGGACGTACTTCTTGAGTTAAATTCATGCATGTAACAATAGGAATGGAATGCAAGGGCTGAAAGTGCCAACAGAATTTTTTTCACTTTTAATTTAATCCACTGTTAAAATGAAAACTGGGCAGGAGCAAATTTATACGTTAAAAGGTAACCATAAAATTTATTAGACAACATCCCTTCACACATAATAATGTGCATAATCTGTTTGAAGATATTTTTAGTAATAATTGTAAGACAGAGAATTCTCTTCACATTTCTTCCTAGAAACTATATCACTTTCCCTAAGAGATTTATTTTGTGTGCCACGAAACTACTCCTGCATTAGTGATGGGGAAATATTATTGTATCCTTCTGTATTATTTCATCTTGTTTGCATTTGTTCCAGCAAATGGATGACAAATTTATTGGAGCTACATTTAGAGTTCACCTGAATTTTACTGTTTATAAGGGGAACCGTCTTTAAAACACAGTCCTTTGGCTGAAGGACATGATGTCCTAGAAACAAGAGCATCAGTAATAATTACTAGTCTACCTGGCAATACCAAAAGTCAAACCTTGGGCAGATTCTTCAAAGGGATGATCATGTTTAATTTTTCTGGCTCTTATTGACTAAGAATAATAACCACTATGTCATAACAAATAGCTCCAATATTTTCAGAACTACTTTTATTTACTTTAAAATGTGCTCAATATAAATGTTTAATTTTTCTATAAATTATGGACATTTGGGAATTTGGTAGAATAATTAAGTCAGTAATAAATCTCCATGTCCTAATTTGTGAACATTCAAGCTATATAATACACCTGCCAGTTATCTTTTGGATGAATCTGGTGTTCAAGAGCACTGATACAATGTAGCTGCTTTCCTAGCTACAAACAATGATATTCAGAAATGATTGTCAAGGGTTATCTAAACTTTGTCTGTTTGCCCTTTCATTTTAATCGTTTTATGTTAAAGATACACCATCCAGTGTTTTTAATTTGTAATTTTTTAAAAAGTTTGTCTCATATATTTTATAAGCTCAACAACATTTTTCCTGTTTTGTTTTGGTTTTTTTCTTTCTTGTTAGTCTATTGAACATTGATCTTCCCACCCCACCTAGTGTTTTTTGTGGCGCAAATGCAAAGATGTCTTTGCATGTTTGTGCAAGAACCTCATAGCTGTCACTACAGTTCTGGGAATGAGTTTTGTTAATGTATGTCTTTCTGCTGGCTGACTGTTTCAGAAGCTAAATTAGTTACTCATGTTCTCTTTTTAAAAATAACCTTCAATGAGATTCTGTGAAACTCAGCCACTAAAAGCAAAGGCTGAAGTCCATACGACAGACTCCCATGACTTCCATGGACTTTGAATCAGGTCCTAACCCTCTCTTTAGGGATACTGATATGATAAACATCACTGCACTGAGTTTCCACTTGCTGTACAAAGTGAAAGCTTTTAAGAACTGCCATTTAAAAAAAATTGGCATGGAGAACTCAAATTGATTTAATTATAAACCATGTATCATAATTGTAATATATTTTTGTCAAAACAAAATTTTTGCTAAAACAGATTGCTGTCACAGGGTCTTCATTCTCAAGTTAGATATCTAAATAACTTTTCTCTTTCATATCCTCTCCTTTCTGATTTAAACAATCATTTCTAGCTCCAGGGATTCTCAACACCACACAGCTGCCGTTTAGCTCTAACCTAACTTACTTCTCTATGGTTCAGACGCTGTAGTCCTGCAAACAAGGGGTATCTATAACTTAGACGCTGTAGTCCTGCAAACAAGGGGTATCTGGTTGGGTAATGAATATAATGACTGGGGAAACAGAGATCCATGAGGACAGAGAAGGGTGGTCTTCATTGAATCTCCGTGCCCAGGCCTCATTAAACCTTAATCATGTTCTGTAACTCACATAAGAAGTCTGTTTAGTGCTGTACCTAACTGGCAAAAAGTTTTCTTCTTGAGTGATAAAGGATTTGCTGTATTCCTCATTAACTGAAAAAACTGTTTCCTCTGTGCATCCAAATCCTGATAGTCAAGAGTGTCTGGGATTAGAATTTGGGTCTTCTGCCTGATAGGGTCTAGCATTTATTAAGCCACAACTTTAAAAACATGTATTGTTTTAAATGTTTAGCTGGATATTACTCTATTTAAACCATGTAGTTTTAAAAAACAAGTCAGATCCAAAAACTGAGTCAATTTCTTAAAGAAATGTAATTTCAAAGAAATCATCTTAATTTCTAATTAGTGATTTTTAAAAGTCTATTAAAAATACTATAAATAAATTTAGTACCTCTATTATAAATCATTTTTATATACATGAAACTGAAATGACCTAATCACCTCTTAAACTAAGGATCTTTTCATGAGAATTGTCCAGTGAACTGAGCACAGGACAGGGAGACACACTCCTAAATTTGAACGCTAGCTTTGCCATGGACTCCCTTTAGGGCATTAGACCAATAAATTAAATTCTCTCTTTCCCCATCTGTAAAACTCAGAATACGTACATGTCTCACAGGGTGTTAGGAGGATTGATTAATATCTATAAAGTGCTTTGAAGATCTAAATGCTAGGTAAAAGCTAAATGTTTTTCATTTTATTGCTTATGTAAAGTGTAAGATTGACCATGCTGAAAACTGTAGTGCTTTGTAACCACAAAACAGATACAGCACAGGAAGCAGGAGTATGACTGTATTCCACAGCAATGGTCTACATCAGTATAAGAACTGCTGTAGAAAGTAGCTGCTTGGATTGTTACTGTAAAATATGGTCTCTCTTAATTAAGGGAAGCTTCCCCATTAGTGTGCCTCTCAGTTCTGCTCCAAAGAGAGAGATGGTAGTTGTTTCTGTGATGACTCAATCTTTGGTGCCTCTGCTGACATTGGGGGCCAATTGCAGCATCATATGCTTTTTTGTGCGTGTGTGAGGGACATGAGATGAAAAGCAAGCTCCAGCAGGAACTAAAAGTACTAGCTTATTTTGGAAGGTCCTAATTTATGCTGGTGAGAGATAGGCCCTCATTACACTGACTGCTCTATCTTCACATGGTTTAGTAAATCAGCCGTTAGCATGTTTACATTACATGGAGAAAATAAGATCGTTTTCTAACAAGCACAGTGGGGTTCACTATAGGAGGGTTAACTATGGCCCTGTTTATCCTGGCCAGGGAAATCATGTTACCAGTTGTCTAATACCAAAATCTTTCTTGCTACAGTTATTTGAGGTGTAGTGCCTTAAGAATCAAGGCATGAACTTCCATTCTGCTCAGTGGACCAAAATTCTACTTTTCCATCCCTGTTTTTAATTTTCATAACTTCTTTCTCAGTGCACTTTTGAAAAGTTTAAAATATATTGCCATAGCCCTCATATCTTCAAAGGAAAGATGTTACCTGCATTATATTCCCATCCACAGTGTCTGGTGGTGGCTAAAATCCTTCCTGAGCCCAATCCTCATGACATGGCCATCTGCCATTGGATCATTCTGGATTTTACAACTAGGAAGATATATACCTTATGATGTTGTTCTCTTTGGGCAGAATTAGGAACCTCCATGTACCGAACTTGAAGTTTTAAGGTGACAAATGTATGTCAGTCAATCACAGTGTGTAAATATTTTAATTTTAAGCAGACTATTTCAAGTTTAAAAATAGGGATTGAAGTTCTAGTTAATTTCAAGTATCATTTTACTTGTACATAGCTGAATATTACAGTTAAAAGTATGAAGTTGCATAATACTTCACAACTTGCAGCAATAAGAACTTAAGAAACAAATGGCTATGTAATTAAGCCTTGTCACAGTCTAATTTCCGATTGTAGAATGAACACTTTGTATTTTTTAACATCCATAAATGGGGGGAGGGTAAAATTTTCCACTAAAGATTTTTGTTACATTTTGTTTTGGTCATGTGTGATTTGTGTATTCTTGTTTGGTATTTTTTCTAGTGTTTAACCTGCATTTAAGCCCTCTAAATAGCATCTGTTATGTAGTCATATAATAGAAACAGAAATAAGAATATTATGAAATCACAAATCAAATTTTGCTCTCCATTACATCAGTGTAAATTTGGGATAACTCAGTTGAAATTAATGGACTATCTCTAGATTTGCATCAGTATTTATTGGAGCAGGAATTTGGCCCTAAATAGCCTGAAATGCATCTTGAATAGCTGGTAAACAATAAAACAGGTATTTAGTATCTTCACCAGGAGGGAGAAGGGACAAATGTAAAATACAATTGCCTCCCAAAAGCATATAATGAATCCTCAGTTACTATGGTGTATGAACAGAAATTCATGATCTAGAAATCTGTATTCATCCTGAACATCTAAACCATTTACTTCACCATTTGGCTCTGAAATGTTTTCCAGACGTTATCCTTCTGTTCTGGCACATAAAGTTATACCTACATTTGTTTATGGATATCTTCTGCAGATCATCAGTTTGCACCAGGGGTTCCTCAGGTGTTGGTTTACCCAAATACAATTAGTCTACAGCAGTTACTCTGATTTTTATCTCTTTCTCCTCTGTTCATTTAAATGTTCCAAAGAACCACTTCACAAACCTTGAAAGTACAATTGCATTACAGTTATAATAGTGACAGCTTGCTGTATTTCTTGGTTATGTATCACTTTAAACTTACTGTCTTCAAAAGTACCATTATCAATGCAATAGATTTATATTGGCCTGTTTTCAGTCCAGTGAAAGCCCAGGTAAAGAAGAGAAACATTTTAAGTAGTTTAAAGTTTGGTGAGTAACTTACAGTTTTAAAGCAGCAGCATATCAAAGAACATTTCATGTAGATAGTGAGGTAATCTGCTTCACATTAACAAATATGAGATCTGGAACAAACTTGAATGATTTGGGTACAAAGCCTTTATTCACACTTACTTGTGTAAGTGTATGCCCAAACAAATTTCATTTTGCCTTTATGTACTACTTGTCTTGATTATGTATTGTAGACTTCTTAAATTAAATAGCTTTTCCCTGTCTCCCGCCAGCTTGCTATTTGTTGTAAACAGAATTGTAGTCTTTAAATGATTTAATCAGCTACATTTTGCAGAACAGCAAGACAAGACTGAAATTAATTAGTGGCAAACGAGCAAAAATAGCCTGCTAACCTGATGTGAAAAAAAATGAAGTTAATCTTTAAACATAAAAAGTCACTGAATTTGTTATTCAGTTTAATCTTGGTGGGGTAAAGAAACATTGGAATTTCAATTAATCAAACACATTTTAAAAAAAACACATTTTGGAATTCCATTGGAGATCTGCATTCAGAAAAGAGCCTCAGAGCAAGACCGACATTGTCAAAACAAATGTCATTAAGGAAGTATTTCAGTTAATAGTAATAAGACTTATTTCTGAGTAATACAGTAGTCCAATTATTTTAACAATAATATTTCAAATGTAAATTGTGCTGATACTAATTACAATGTTCATATTCACAAATTTAAATCTAATGAAACAACTGTTTTCAACTTAGTCTGTTAATTAAAAAATTGTTTGTATGACTGCATTGCCTTTACAAGTTAGCAGGATAATAGAGCAGCTAATGTCTCCCCCACCCCGAAGCACCTGGCCATGATCATTGTTGCAAACAAACACAGATGTTACAAACTTGATTTGCTTCATCTCAGTGGTTGCTAATGTTGGTAATAGATACTAGTTGGGATTGTGGTGTATCAGAACCACCTCAGATATATTGTTGAATATGGTAAGAAATCATCACTGTACCCCAGCAGAATTGTATTGATTTGAAAGCTGCCTTCAGATCTATTGTTCTAATAAGCTGCCAGGACACTCAATATTTTTAGTACTGTATCCACGTTACCTAATTCTTGATATATGCCAATACTCAAACCATTGGTGTAATTGCTTAAAACACCATTTGAAGTCTTAGGGGGATCACTGATGTCCTCTCACAAGATCAACACTACTACGAGGAAGGCTCGCATTCTTCTGCCATTCTAAAAAAAAAAGACTGTTCTTCTAAAGTACTCTGCCTGCCTTCAGGCTTTTATGCACTTTCATGATTTCCTAAAAACTGCTGTTGAAAATGTACTGTATCTTGCATATGGATTTTGATAAGCGCACATGTATTTAAAAATTAACTCACTCAGACTCAGGAAAACAAGAAAAATAGATACCTGTTTTGTATCTTGGTTAAAATGTTTGTTACCTACATTCTTTAAGGTGGCCAGATCATGTCTAGATCCCATGAGTGTAAATGTATTTAATGAATAGTGTAATCTGTAAAAGAAGGGCAGTCTAGTTTTGAATTTATGGAAACTTCTGTCTCTCTTACTTTTGTTAGTCTGAATTGGAGTTTAAAAGAAAATACCATTTACTTTCAGAAAAATATCTTGTTTTTTTTTCACAACAGCTTATTTCTATTTCCTTTCTCCTCCTCCTCCTTCTCCTCCTCCTCAAAAAGAAAGTATGAAATAAGTGCAGAGATATATGTAGGAAAACTTGTGTAAAATCTGCTGCTGTACAAAATGTTTGCTACTTGATTGCATTTTTGTTCCACTTTAATTTTACTGGTTTTGCTAAATATATTTTATATATTTTTTCTTTCTGCTTCTTGTGATGGCGAAGTGTGATTACATCTTTGTTTGAAAAAAGCCACAGCCAGCTCTTTTGTTGGCCTCTCAAAGGCCAACAAATCTGTAAATTAAAATATGTATGTTGTGGTAACTCTGGAAAGACCTTAAGTAGCTGATGCTGGGTTTTTAGAGAAAACAGAATGATCCCACATTTTATGCTGCATAGTCCATTGATATGGGAAATGTTCTGTTAAATTATTTAGATATTGGAAATTCTATGTTGCTTCCATTTATAACAGGAATTTATAAATTAGTCCTCTCTGCCATTAAATCAAGTTTCCACACAATTTTCAACCCCACATGGAGTAGGAGATCTGTGGTAATGGTTGACTTAGTAATAGCTTCTATTATAGTCTGACCACATCAACACAGTTTTATGGTGGGCTCTCATTTACACCTTAATCTATGTTCTCAACACAGGGAGCAAGAATTGAAAGAACAGGGTCAATGAGCTGTTCTCTTAGCTGAATAACCACTGGCTACAGCTCTCCTCTGACCTAAAGTGTGTGTGGAGGGGGAAGGGGAATGTCTGGGGTGCTTATGTGGCTGGAAGGTTTCAGTTGTTTTGTCATTCTGTTGATTTTCACAAACTTTACAGTTAGGTTCATCTAGTCTGAAAAGTGAATCCAAAAATGGTTGTGTGGAGGACATGTTCTGTTTCAATGGCTTCCAGGTGAAAACTGCTGTTTATAAATGAAAAGTTTTGTGTGTGGTTTTTTTCCCTTTGAGATATCAGCCTTGATAATTCACCTGGAATGTGAAAATCAAACTGTGTTCTTTCTGGCTTATACATCACTAATAGTAAAGATTCTGCAGTTGTAGTTTAATTTTGTTGATTATTCTGAATAGAATACCACTTTCTTATTCATAAGGCTGTGGTCACTTTTCAGAGTAGAACTTTTTATTGTTTAAAATTCATTATTGTTCCTAACAAAGCAAAAGAGCTTCTTTCTGGTATGATCTCTAGTTCAGCTTATCCAAAATAAGCAGAACTGGCATTTGTTTACAAATTTTAAACATGGCAACATCAGAGGAAAGAAATTAAATTCTATTGAATAAATTGATAGTAGTGACGCAAGAAGAAAGAATAGTTGAGCTGTTTGTTTTAGTGAGAGTACAATAAAGGATTTAACAGGAACTGAGTTTATTCTCAGAGGAAGAAGAAAATTACCTGACTAAATGATTAAGACACTGCTTTTGACTGCACACAGTACCACAGACACTAATTAATAATTTGTATTTTTCTTATTGTGGTATTTGACCCTACAGACATCTAGAAAGAACTCTGCAAATGATGGTTCCAAGTCATCAAGTTTGATCTCTGGCTTTGTCTGCCACTAGATAACATCCAAAACCATAATCAGTGATTGTCTGCCCAATCCACATGTCATTAATTTCCTCCAGCTTCCCATAACAATTGCGGAAGGGAAGTACAACAGAGTCCTGTGGCACTTTTAAAGACTAACAGATTTATTTATCGGTTAGTCTTTAAAAGTGCTACAGGACTCTGTTGTCTTTCTACAATAGCCTAACACGGCTACCCCTTTGGAAGGGAAGTAGTAACTTATAGTAATAGGGAGACCATGTTTTAGAGAATCTGGATCAGAAGCACAGCTCTCCCTGTCCTCTGCCATATGCCTTTTTTGCTTGAGCCTTAGACAGTCCTGTATAGCGAAGTTCTCATGTTAAATACTTATGATTCATTTAAATACTGATGGCATTCCAGTTAGATAAATAACTTACTAAACTGAGAGCTGTCCCTAATATGCAATATTCTGCACTACTAGTGGTTTATTAAATTACATCATTTAAAAGTCAGCTATTTTTGATTATTTGGAAACTTAAAGGAAGTTTTGGAATTGTTATAACCACCGTACCAGTAGCCATGGACTTTACCCAAGCTACTTCTCCTTGAGAGAGAGGTGTGGGTATTGTGGAGTGCAGTTTTGAATACGCAGCAGTCTGTGATGCTGCAAGAGTACCATAGTATTTTGATTTAGGGTATGTACAGCCCCCTTGAATTACAGGTAAGTCACATCTGGCCTGCCATAGCAAATGAGTTTGACACCCTTAGGCTATTCATGGCTTAGCCCTAACTCCTGGGAATGGTAAATACCATGGTGGACTGCATGTGCAGCTCTGTGTCATGTAGGCTGTATCCATGCTATTTATGCTATGTGTACATCTACCAAAAAAACCTTTTCGTAGATGACAGCACTGTGATTCAAATAGATATAGTACCTTTTATTTCAATACTGGTACGTATCTACCCTGAGAATTTAAAATTAGCAAAATAAATCAAAACATTAACTGTTATAACATTTATTTACTGTAAGCATGCCACGGTGCATTGCAACCCTCACTTCCACTACCGCTTGGCTATGTGCCCAAAAAGCCTGGCTGTGGAGCCAGCCTGCAAAGCGGGGCAGTGCTACCGGATGTGGGGTGTCCCTCCAGCACCCAGATTCCCCAAGTAGTGGAAAGCCTACATGTCTGTCCCAGAGGGACAAGGCACCCTGTCTGGGCAAAATACCCCCACCCCAGCCACTCCACCTTGAGTATGCCCCTATGCTCCCTCCCTTTGCCCCAAAAGCCCTGCCCTCCTAAATCTGCTGCACTTAGCTTAGCCCTGCAGCCACTCTGCTGCTGGTGGGGAGGCTGCTCCATTTAGGGTTACTGGACCTGGGAGCCTGAAGTGTGCAGCGGTTGCTGAGCACCCTGGTCTCTTGCTGATGCTGCTGGGCCTAATCTTGCTGGAGGGAAAAGGGGAGCTGATGCTCCTGGAACTGATTGCACCACCCCATTTTTGCATACCCAGCCAGCTCTGCACCAGGGGCAGGTGCTGCTCCTGTCCTACCCCAGTTACAGCCTTGAGGATGTCAAATAGGCCCCTGCTGTGTGCTAAGGAGCCAGAAGTGGTCCACAGGTTGAGATCCATTAGTGTATGCAGTAACTATAGCCATTCACTAACAGAGAAGAGTGCAACCTAATTAAGGTGAAAGTTGCTGGAGCTGGAGAGATATCAAGAAGTACAGATGCACAGAACTGTAAGGGACCACAAGAGGGCCATTAGTTTAGCCCCCTAATGACAAAGCAGAATCATACCTAACTATCTCAGAAACCTCTGCTGTTTGAAAATCCACAACCTCTCTACCTAACCTGTTCCCATGCTTAAATACCCTTTTATAGCTAGAAAGCTTTCCCTTGATGCAGATTAAGCTGGTTACATTTTACCCTTCCCTCAATGGATATTCAAAATAATCAATTACAGTCTTGTTTCCAATCCCTTTCTGTAGTTGGAGATTGTTAGTGGACCCCCACTCCATCTGTTCTCAAGACTAAACATGCCTAGTGTTTTAGCCTTTCATCATAGATCAGGTTCACTAAATCCTTTTATCATTTTTGTTGTTCTGCTCTAAACTTGCTAATTTGTCCGTTTTTTAAAAATGTAGTGCCTCACCCCCACTGTGGAGAATGGAACAAATTACCTCCCCTACATGCTATTCCTGTTAACACAATCCAGACTATCTTCCTACATTAACTCATATTAGCGGTCCACTACAACTCCCTGATTCCCTTCTATAATACTACTGCCTATCCCTTATTCTCTATTTTGATTTTTCTTAAATGTAGTACTCTGCCCTTTATTGAATTTCACCTTGTTGAAATCAAATCTATCACCATAACTTGCAGATTTAATTAAAAAAAACCAACAAGGAGTCCTCTGGCACTTTTAGACTAACAAATGTATTTATTGCATGAGCTTTTGTGGGAGAAACTCCCACTTCAATACCCCACATGTATAGGTAATACATATATACAAGGTGGAGTGGCTGTGGTGGGGGTATTACATGTATTATGTAATACAGCATGTCACACCCCACCCGCTTCATCACCATCCTCCTCACATACAGCATGTCACACCCCACCTGCCTCATCACCATCCATCCACCCCACACACAGCATGTCCCACCCTACACACCTTCAATACTTTTCAGTGTCATCCAAGTTGATGAAAATATTTACTAATAGATCTTGGACACAGCGGGATGGGCTTCTACTTGATGAGGCCTCACAATCTGACAGTGAACCATTAATAACTACCCTTCAAGTATGGTCTGTCAGCCAGTTTTGCACCCGCTTTCATCTAGTTTGCATGTCCCAAATTAGCCTAGGAGATTGTCATGGGGAGAAAGCATTACTAAAATCAAGCTGTACCCAAACACAGCTTCCCCTCAGCTGCTGGGCTACTGGCCCTGCTGTCCCAGAAGGAAAGTAGGAGACTTGGGTGATGTGTTCCTGACAAACCCTGCTCTGAGGACTAGGCTGGCCTATCGTTCAGGTTTCCCTAAATGGGTTGTTTAACTTGATATTTGTAGCCCCTAGAGAGGACTGAAGTTAGGCTGGCCCACAAGGGAGGCCGGGGCTTCCTTTGGCCCCTCTCTGAAGGCAGGTTACGCTGGGGCCAGGGGCCAGCAGGGAGGATTTGAATACAGCCACTCAAAGAGGCCGGGCGAGGCTAAGGTGCACGGGACCGGCGGCGGGCGAGCACGTGGCCAAAGCAGGGACCCCGGCCGGCGGGTCGCTGTCCCCGGCAGAGCGGCACTAAACAGCGGCAGGGGAGCGACCCAGCCCGCCCCGAGGGGAGCGAGGCGCCGGCCCGGGGAGCAGGTCACGGCAGCAGCCCCAGCCGGATCCTCCCACAGCGCCACGCGCCGCTGCCTGCGCGGGGGACGACGGCGCCGGGACGGGCGGGGTGAGTCGGCGGCGCGCACGCAAGGCGGGAGCGCGCCCGCCAGGCCAGCCCGAGGCCGGAGGGAGTCGCTGGGTCTGTGCCGGGTGTCGGGGCCCCGGGGAGTGACGAGGGCGCTGCCCCGCTTGAATCAAGGCTCCAGGAGCAGGATGTGGGGGTGGTTGGTTGGGAGGCAGAGGGGGGGGGCCTTGGGCGCCGGTTGGCGGCGGGCGGGCTCCCGGAGAGGTGTGGGGGGGCTTCGGGAATAGATTGTGCTGTTCTTTTGTGACGCTAGAGCGGTGTGCGGGGACCCAAGGAGAATGCCTGAGACCACTGATTTTGGTGTACACTATTTATATAACTTTTATTAGCTAAATATTTTAAAACGAATCACTATCTCTTAATTGCCTGAAACAACTCAGCAGGCATACAAAGAGCATTCCAAATCCTACAAGCAAAAGCAAGGCTATAAACTATTCCTCCTTCTATTCCCACAAATAGCCCCATTAGTAACGTTTGGCTACAATTAGTATCATTTGCAGACATATTTACCCAGCAACAAGCAGAAGCAGAAGCAGCTGCAATAGCAGTCTGGTTACAGGTTTCTTTTTTGTTGTGAACTTCATCCGCGGGTTATCATCAGTCAGCAGTGCAGACTGGTTCTGGTTTTCGTGCATGGTTACCAACCCAAACGATTCTAGGGCGGCCTTCTTTCGGTCCAAAGATTCTAGGACCAGGGAGCTCCCTGCGGGTGATCAGTCCGACGGCTTGTCAGGGCGCTACTCCTGTCAACTCCACCCTTGCTGTTCTCAGGGCGCTGCTTTTATAGGCACACCCCTATGCTTGCAAAATCATTCCTTAGTTTTGTTTTTACTTTTGGGTGGTTTTTTTGCCAGTCTGAACCAGCTTCAGGAACTCTCTGCTGCTGCTCATTTTGCAAGGTTACCTGGATCTACGTCTTTGCATAGCCAATTACTAAGTCTGCGTACATTGCTGGGCAAAACAGTCTCAGGGCCAGATCTAGTCAAGGACATGTACATCTCTTTTTCCACAGATTGGGTGCTGGGCAGGTTTCTGGAGAGGTGGGGAGTGTTGGAATCGTGGTGTGTTAGTTTTGATGGACTCTGTGGGCCTAAAGAATCAAAGGTGTTTAAGGGGCCCAGTCCCCCTAACATCAG
Organism: Pelusios castaneus; assembly: GCA_007922175.1. Taxonomy (NCBI): domain Eukaryota; kingdom Metazoa; phylum Chordata; order Testudines; family Pelomedusidae; genus Pelusios; species Pelusios castaneus. Next base: position 659,219 of record ML685902.1, read on the forward strand.
ACAGCATTACACAAGGTCTGGGGTTTGATGTAGAGACCTCAGCCTGCTTAGCACCATGGTAAACTCATGAGGAGCCCTCTAAACCTGTCACTGAAGGCACAGGAAATGAAGGGAAAAATAGTTAAGCATGTGACATGTAAAGTGTTTAACATCCCTTGTTCTTTTGTCTGTTAGCTGTAGCGAGTCTTTAGAAAGAAAAGCTCCCTTGTTAGCTGAAGTGGGGTGGTGGTGGTAAAGTCTAGTTCTATTTCTAGAAGATGAAACAAGACAAATACAGAGAAAAAGCAGAGAAAAAAATAGTAAAGATGGAAAATGCATTTTCTGTCTCTGGTGTTGACTCGAGAAACAGGCCAAGCACATGGTCTTGTTTTCCATTGCAAGAACTGTCAACTTATACCAGCATTGGGCTATTTAGGACATTGCTTTTATGTGCCCCCCTGTGTTACAGGCACACAGCAGTGTTAAAGAAAAATACTCAATCTTGGCTGCCTAAGGCAGCCTTTCATTAAACAGAAGGCAAAAAAGGAATAATAGGAAAAATTAGAAATAAGGTGGAAAAGAAAGAAAACAAGGATGGGTTGTGGTGCCCAGCCATATGTGAGGATTATATGGTTAAGGCAGAGGTGAGCAAACTATGGCCGGTGGACCAGGAATCTTTCATCAGGCCCTCCAGCTGGGGCTGGCCAGATGGTGGCTGGCACCCCTTTATCATGATGTGGACCCAGCAGTACCCTGGCAAAACACAGCGGCTGCTCCCCTCCTCTCCCCCCCCCCCCAGCCCTGCGCCTTTCCCCACCCCTCTCCCATTGTATGTGATCTGCCATATCACAGATGTGGCTCTCGGGCCTAAAAGCTTGCCCACCCCTTGGGTAAGGTGTAGTGAAAAGAAGAAATGAGGCCACAACTATAATAATTGCTGTTATAAGCTTGTCCCTCGGCACACTTTGTAGATAAATCTCTGATCCTCTGCAGAGCCCATGTTATGATAATGGACAATGCTGTCTTACTATGTTCAGACTGGCGCTTCTGAAGACTAACAAATTTATTTATCACATAAGCTTTCGTGGGTACAATCCCACTTCATCAGATGTATGAAATGGAAAAAGTGGCATTGTTAGCTGTATTTATACAGACAGAGAAGGGTGGGGTCACAAGGTCAATTCAGACAAATCCAGAGAGAGTCTGCTAGCTTATCTCAGCAAAATAAACTTTGATTCAAACTGTGTGAAGAGGAAAGCAGGAGCTGAGAAGGGTAATAGAGAGGAAATCACCTTCTGTAATGAGTTAGTAAGTTTGAATAGAGATCTCCAATGGCTATGTTCAGACTATGACTACAATCAGAGGAAGCTGATTCCTCCTAAAAGGCAGTGATTCCATTCAATGCAATTTCCCAAACGGCAAAAAAGGAAGAAAAATTGTAAGCACAGGCTTGAGCAACCTGTTTCATGTACAATATTTTTCAAAGGTTTCCAGCTCTAAAGTGGAATCCAGCAGCTCTAAACAGGGGAATTAAAAGAACTCGCTAAAATTATAGAATTATCCAGGTTGGAAAGAACTCGTTCTGGCGGATCACCGCGTTCAGGATTTCTCAACATCCTTCCCAATAAGGTACTGCTTGTCAGACAAAACAACCAAGAAGTCTGGTGGCATTTTTAAAGACTAACAAATTTATTTATCACATGAGCTTTCGTGGGAGAAAATCCTCCTTTGTCAGATGCTTGAAGATGGGGAACTTACAGAATGGGAGCAAAATAAATGCAGAGGATTGTGAGTCAGATAAATTTGTTAGTCTTTAAAAGTGCCACCAAACTCCTTGTTTGTTTTGCTGAGCTAGACTAACATGCTTACCCCATTGGGACTTGGCAGATAAGTGGAAGTATATCTTCCTGACTGAAGCATAAAGGTAAATGGAAATGTTTTGGCTAAGCACATACTGAAAAACTGTTGAAGACCCCCACTCATCAAACAAGGTATCTAAAACTTACAACAGAGTCTTGTGGCACTTTTAAAGACTAACAGATTTATTAATC
>ML685902.1:666248-830092 GCA_007922175.1 Pelusios castaneus
AATGGGCTTGTTTGCCCCTGTTGGTACATGTGCCGGGGGTTGCCTACCCTGGTCTAAAGCATATCTTCTAGAAAAGTATCCAGTCTTGATTTGAAGGTATTAAGGGATAGAATCCAACATTTCTTTTGGTAGTTTGTTCCAGTGGCTAATCTCCCTCACTACTAGTTTTTGGGACTGGTTGAGGGCTTATTTGTAGCTTGAATTTGTCTGGTTTAAATTCCAGGCTCTTCTTAGTTTTTCTCTACTGAATTGAAGAACCCTTTAGTGCCCAGTATTTTTCCCAACTTTGTCTTCTATTTGAGATTAATTTACAAGAAATAATCTTTTGTATGTAGCACTGACACTCAAAAGATCCCAGTTTTCCTAGATGTCCTGTATCAGAAATCTTCCAGAGAATCTGTGCACTTTTCCACTTGAATGTCATTGACTTCTCTGTCCGATGTCGCACTCTACAATTTGTTGCAGTTGAAACTACTTCTGATCATTTCTGTTCCCAGGAGCAAACAATTTCTTATTTTATCTTTTTCTCTCATTGTTCAGTATAACATTGAAGAGACCTGTTTGTTTACATTTTATTAAATAGGAAATCAATTGCACAATCCCTGATTATAGTTGGAGGTTGGGGTTTATTGTTTTTTTTCCCTTTATCAGTTCTTAGTAATTATCAGATGTCTTTGATTTCTAGTTGATGTATTGCTCCACTAGATGGCACTGTTTCAATAGAGCAGAGGTGGGCAAAGAAATTTGCGGGTGGGCTGGTATAGGTGGCAGAGGTGTCTGTCTGTGTCTCCAGTCACATATGTAAATATACAAATTCCCAGTCATGCAGTGGCATGTGGGCCAGATGTCTTCATGAGCCTCCTGCTTACTTTGGTTTGTTCTTTGGAGGGCTTTCCACCATTTAGGGAAGTCTTTGTATGAAGTGATTGTTGCCAGGGCCTCCTGGGACACCCTCCTGAATGTGCAAAAATCAGGGCAAACTGCAAGACAGGGAGCCAAACTCTCCAAGCATTGATGGGTGGTACTTAAACTAGTCTCCCTATCAGTCACAACCAGGTTTCTGGTTCTCCACACCGGTTACCACGAAGCAGGCCAAAATAGAAACAGCCCCCTTTATCCAGATCCTCTGGCTCCCACCTAGCCACACGGTCCCTTAAAGAAATAGGTTCTCCTGACCCCAAAGGGCCAGCCACATCACATAGAACAATAGAGGTTTGGATCCTACCCAAAATACCACGCTGATAGCCAATCCTTTAGTAACTACAACTAACGGTTTAATATCAAAAGAAAAAGAAGCAAAATATGAGAGATGTTAAAGAGTCAAACGGAATCACATACATACAAATGATTTAGAGTCCATGTAAAGCAGTTTGCAGGCACAGTCGGTTTCTTTGGTAGGCACCCAGCACCTGGGTGGGCCTCAGTCCTTTGTGCAGTCGCAGATGAATAGTTCCAGAGATGGGTGTTGGCTGTAGACCACAAGATGGTGTGGGGGCAGCTGCCTTTTACCACCTCCGGCTTTCTCCATGCTGTGTGGAGTTCTTTCCAATCAAAATGGAGTTGTCACATGTTCAAGTCCTAGTGGCTCAGCAGGTTTCTCCCTGGACCCATTGTACCTGGGAGCTTCCTTAATGGGCCATTAAGGAAACTGGTTGTAGATATCCAGTCTTGGGAGCATCCCAGAATCACATAGGTTGAAATATAGATATAACAAACATATCCTAACATCTAATACAGATACAATTCCTACACATAAACCATATAATCATTCCCAGCAAATTACAGCCTTGATATTGATACCAAACACAGCATAGTTCCTATGGTTATTGCAATTATCAAATATTAATAAGTATCCTAAGTGGTCCCCAAAATCTGGACAGTGTGACAGTGATATTAGAGTGAAGTGAGGACAGTTGATCCTAGGATATGAGTTTATTTGTTGGCGACTCCTGAGTATCACTTACTAAACTGACTGCTGTGCAGTTCTGTGCTTAATTTGTTAATATAGAAGTATCCACTAATATCTCCAAAGAGTCTGCTGACATTTTCATTTTATACTTAGAACCTTTTATTTTTCTTGCTTTGTTTAACAGGGTTAAGTGCTGCCATTCTGATTTGGTGGCATTTTACACTCAGATTTCACTGTTGGAAATGACATATAAAAGGTGTAGGGCAACAGATTCAGGCCCTAAATTTGCAAAAGGCTTATAATTCATCTAAAAAATCATGCTTTATGCATAAACCCCATTTATACATTTTAACACAATGTTTGTTGTAAAGGATATTTAAAAGTCTACATAGGTGTTCAATGTTAGAGGCATTCAAAAGAAAAAAAATCATGGGCGTTATACTCCTGTTACTAACTCAGATGAGTAATGAGATGTGCAGTTTAAAATGTCAAACCAAAATGAGGCATTTCAACAGGGGTTTTAGTGGTGGCTACCCTTTAAAGCAGCCAAAGCATGAGCCCAAATGCATTTTATAGTTTGATAAATACTAATCTAACTTTTTTCCCTTTCACACACTGATCTGAATGAAGCCAGTGTAATTAACAAGTTCCTACCATATACTACAAGAATACTATAGGCCATCAACTGGTGAGGTTGCTCCCTCTGTTCTCCTCATTTTATAATGTGTTCTTAATGATAGCTTGTAACGTTATCTCTGTATTGAATGGCTGCTTTCTGTAGTTAGCATATTAACACCGATGGGGAAAAAATGCCATGTAATGTAGTATGTAAGTGACTGAATTTTCATTATGAAAATGATAAAAACAGACAGGAATCTTCTTTCCTTTCCTTCTTTCAATCCTGGTAATTCAGATCTTTTGTGTCTGCTATGTTTGGAAAGGAATGGTCAGTTATTCCCACAGGCACTTTCCTTGTGATTGCTAGCCACCAACCCTTTCCAAAAGTTAGCTGGGAGAACATGCTTTATATTGGTGCGCTGACCATATAAAATGTGTTACAGTTCTTCCTAATTATTTAATACTAATTGCATCATGCTTTTTAGGTGCAAAGACAGGAGCAGAGTTCTACAGGATTTGAAAAGTGCACAAAAGGCCTGATAGCTGGAAGCTGAGAGAAGAAAGGTGAGTGGTCCTCAAAGAATGAGATCAGTTAACCCTCAGGCAACAGCTGGTTAGAAAGGGCATGGTTCTGGGACTCTTACCAAGATGCTGTCCCCGGACTCTGCTTGGAGACACACTATATTAGTGGATCTCAGTCAGGGGCAAGCAGAGGGCTCACAGGGTGTACATCAACTCACCTAGATATTTGCCTGCCTTTTCTGCAGTAAGTACAAACTTAACATACACCAACGATGACTTGTTTATACTGCTCTATGTACAATATGCTGAAATGTACAATGTTTATATTCCAATCAATTTATTTCACAATTATATGGGGAAAATGAGAAGTTAAGCAATTTCTTAGTAAGAGTATGCTGTGACACTTTTATATCTGATTTTGTAAGTAAGTAGTTGTTAAGTGAGGTGAAATTTGGGATACACAAGACAAACCAGACTCCTGAAAGAGGTACAGTAGTCTAGAAAGGTTGAGAACCACAGCTCTGTTTCACATCTGCCTCTGGAAGATGTTTGACACATTTTGCATGTTCCCCACCCCACTCCTGCCCAATCCAACCTCCATCTTCTACTGCAAGGGAGAGAATGTGCTTTCTCTTTCTTCTGTTGGCTTCTCAATAAGAAGTTTAGTGTTCCGGTTAGTAAGTGAGTCACTGTGACTTTATCTCAAATGAGCTGGTCTTTGCTGAATGCTATTGTCAGTAAGAAAAGTTGAGTTTAAATACTTCTCATTAACATCTAGAAAATGGGTGATGACGATGATGACATCCCTCAGCTTTCATCCCACACACTGGCTGCCCTGCAGGAGTTCTATATTGATCAGCAACAGAGAGAGGACGCAAAGATCTCCCAGGGGATTAAAGAGTATTCTCTTGGCTCGGTAGAGGAGGACTGGGTAAGAAAAAGACTGGATTGCAATTACTTGTAGTGGCCAGTTACAAAGGAGCAGGAATTGCAGTGTATAATACAAAAAGATGGTTGTGGATTTTGATTTTCCCAGAATGGAGCTGATATTGATTGAGAAAAAGTGTCTTATAGTGACACGTTCCAGAGGGGTAGCCGTGTCAGTCTGTATACAGCAAAAAACAAGAGTCCTGTGGCACCTTAAAGACTAATAAATTTCTTTGGGCACAAGCTTTCGTGGGCTCCAGCCCACTTCATCAGATGCATGAAATGGAAACAACAGTTGAGAGATGTATATATACACATGCCAGGAGGAGTAGCCTAATAATGGCAAGTGCTGACAAAGTCAATTCAGTGGGGCAGGAGAGGCTCATCCACACCAGTTGAATAGAAGGTGAGACTGTGTGAAGACTGACAATTACTTTTTGTAGTGTGAGAACCATTCCAAGTTCCTGTTCAGACCCAGACTGATTGTGTCAAGTTTGCAAATGAGCTCCAGCTTTGCAGTTTCACGCTGGAGTCTGCTTTTGAAGATTTTTTTGCAGGAATATGGCAGCTTTCAAGTCTGCTACTGAGTGTCCAGGGAGATTGAAGTGTTCTCTTACGGGTTTATGGATGTTACCATTTTTCATGTCTGAGTCGTGTCCATTTATTCTCTTGCGTAAGGAGAGTCTGGTTTGGCCGATGTACCTGGCAGAGGAGCATCGCTGGCACATAATGGCATATATAACATTAGTAGATGTGCAGGTGAATGAGTTCCTGATTGTGTAGCTGATGTGGCTGGGACCTGTGATGGTATCACTAGAGTTGATGTACGAGCAGAGTTGGCAATGGGGTTTGTTGCAGGGATAGGTACCCGGGTTAGTGTTCTTGTAGTATGGTGTCCGGTTGCTGCTAAGTATTTGCTTCAGGTTGGGGGCTCCTGCAAAAAACTTCGAAAGCAGACTCCAGCATGAAACTGCAGAGCTGGAGCTCATTTGCAAACTTGACACAATCAGTCTGAGTCTGAACAGGGACTTGGAATGGTTCTCACACTACAAAAAGTAATTGTCAGTCCTCACACATTCTCACCTTCTATTCAACTGGTGTGAATGAGCCTCTCCTGCCCCACTGAATTGACTTTGTCAGCACTTGCCATTTTTATGCTACTCCTCCTGGCATGTGTATATACACCTCTCAACTGCTGTTTCCATTTCATGCATCTGACGAAGTGGGCTGGAGCCCACGAAAGCTTGTGCCCGAAGAAATTTGTTAGTCTTTAAGGTGCCACAGGACTCTTGTTTTTTGTCATATAGTGCACCATCAGAAGGGCTGATGCTATCAGTAATTGCATGTGTATGATTTTCCTCAGCAATTGAGCCAGTTTTGGTATGATGATGACACTGCATTATGTCTGGCTAATGAAGCTGTTCTAGCAGCTGGAAAAGGTGGCAGGTGAGTTTTATTAATTATTTTATAAATTAAACATTTTGCGCATCCTCCTACTTAAAATGTTCTAGGTAGCCTCCTTCCAGATTTCTTGTTTCTCTGGACAGTACAGAAAAATCAGAATTTTGGTATTAAGATGCAGAAATCCAATATTATATAATCAGTGGTCAGAGGACAGAACTGGGAGTTGGGAGGCCTGTATTTTAATCCCAGCTCTAACTGATTCTCTGTGCGACTCTGAGCAGCTCATTAACTTGTCTAATTGCCTCATCACAATTACCATATCCACCTCATGGAGTGTTTTGCACCTTAATTAGCATTGGTAAAGTGGTCAAGTGGAGATGGTGTTCAAATCATTACCTTTTATTTTGTGAGATGAGTCGGCATGTCCATTATTTGAAGTTTCCTCTCTTAGACGTGTTTGTAGGGGAAAGACTGGAAGCTTCGCTACAATTGCTTTCTTCTCAAAATAAAAACCAAAGACTAGAGTCCTTTTTGTCTTTAGTTTTGGGTTTTTCTTTGTTTTCATTTTTTAAAATTGTGACTTAGTTTCTCCTTTTCTTGTCCTCTCTGTCCCTTCTGGAAGAATAACGTAACAAGAAATCTTTTTTCTTCAAAATTCTTCTTTGAAAAAAACCACCTTAACTATATTCAGTTTTTAGTACTGCTTGCATGTTACTGTAAACAAGTTTTACTTTGGAAGTAGTGCTTAAATTCCCAATGCAGCAAGGTACTTGAGCATTAATTTAAGCATATTGCTGAATCAGAGCCTGAATATACTAAATCTGTATTAATTATTGTAATTACATTGGTTTTGAGAATGTGTATGTGCTTGTTATCTGTCTGCTGAGATCTTTTTAAAGCTATGCTAAATACTAATTCTGAGCTTTGTTGTTACAAATCTGCTTCCAGATCCTAAAAAATCATTAAACATTGATGTCTAGCTAGAAGATGTTCATGCTGACATCCTACATGCTCCTAACAGTTTCTTGTGACCTGAACATAGATCTTACTAAATATATTTTCTTTTCAATTCCACTTAAACTATCATTGCAATTCCTTTGATTTTAAGATAGCTTTGCTAATTAACTGGTTAGTCTGATTCAAAAAGAAATGCAGAGAGGTTATTTTTAGAGCTCTAAACACCTTTGTGAGACTGTGCATTCTAAACCCAAAATTCCCACTACGTGAGTGTCAGAGCTATTTATTCCATCATTCTACTCATTGGAATACTTGTATACAAAACTGAATACAGGTAGTATGAAGACAGTATCCTGGGAATACAATGTTCTTTTCAGTGTAACTGATTATCCAGTTTCTTGATGGATGGGTTGGGTATTTCCAAAACCAAATATTATGGCAGGTGTATTTTTATAGTTATGGATTAAATATATTCTTCCTACAAATTATTTGCTTTGTTACTGCTACCAGTTGATATTCTCTTATGAAACAAATTCAACTAAAGGAGTGCAGTTACAGTAGTACCTATATTTTATGAATTTTTTTAGTTTTTTAAGAGTTCATTAAATCAAAAAGTTCATAAACATCCTGTGAAAATTTGAGATTTAAAATTTGTGCTCATTTTGCATCAGGATGAAATCAAGGCCTTTTCAATATCTTCTGACAAAAACACACAGATATTCCCCTGCTCCCCAGAATAGTGTGGGGGAGGATATTCACCTTGGATGTGAGATGTCCTGGTTAAAGCCTGTCTTAGCCTGATTCATACCATGGACTTGATCCAGGTCTCCCACATCCAAGGTGAATGCTCTAACTACCACACTGTTCTGGAGCAGATGGCTCCTCTATTGCTGTTTTCTGACAAAAAACCCCCAAACCATTTCCCTGAAAAATTCCTGACCGGTTCTAAATGTAATCTCAGAAGCCTTGTTAATTTCAATATCCTGTTTGCTCAAGAGATCAAAGGAAATAAGCAAAGCAGAGGTCTGAGGCAACCTACATTCTTATATTTGGATTGCCTATACATGAAATTGGCACTCAGATGAGAAACTGGGATTATGTCTGTATTGCAGATTTAATTTTAGACCGTTCTCCCTTTGAAAATAGATTGAAAGGAAAATAGAATGTTAAGTCTTAGGGTGTTTTCTTTTTCGGTTATTTAACCCTGGCAACGTCTCTTATCTTTATTTGAAATAAATGTTAAATGTCAGAATTGATGCTATTCATGAACAGTGTTTTAATGTATTTTTGATATTTCATCTTGCTGACTACATTGAAAGAACTGTAGCATTATATTTGTCCTTGTGGAATTCAAACACAATTGTGGTGAAATCCATAGAGTTTAGTGGACTTTTCTGAGCTTAGTCAATTTGGTGCTACAGGCAGGTTACTTTTAATTATATCTGCTGCTAATACTCTATCATTAGCATGATGTAATTCATTATTAACCTTCATAAACTGGGCATGTAAATCCTGTCATTTTTAGGATCAAGAGGCAGGCCTGGATCCCTGCTGGTGGACAACAGATTCTGTTCAAATTAATGCATAATTATAGCTTTTATATTGAGTAGCTTGTGGTTGGTTGGTCAGTTCAATGTGAAATGATAATGAATGTGTTTAAAAGCAGAAATACAACTTAAAACAAAAAGGCTATACCCTAGAAGTGAGACCCAAATCAAAACCCAAGATCCAAATGTCCAAGAATTTTGGGGGCCTGCAAAAGAAGTCAAAATCCAGATCCAATTTTGGAAATAGATCTTTAAAAATAAATAAGTAAAGGCTGAATCAAAATCCTGATTTTGGGGTGTTAAAATCTAATTGTTGTGGTCTGAGCCCAATTCTAAAATAATCTTTGCCTGTTTCCCTTTAATAAGAATGTTTTGAAATATTTCTTTTTCTTCTCAGGATAGCATGTGTGAGCGCACCCAGTGTTTACCAGAAACTGAAAGAACAGGGTGGCAAAGATTTTTCAGTGTGCATACTGGAATATGACACAAGATTTTCTGTATATGGAGAGGAATTTATCTTCTATGATTACAACAATCCATTGAATTTACCTGGAGATCTCATAGCACACAGTTTTGACATAGTATTAGCAGACCCACCCTATCTGTCTGAGGAGTGTCTCAGAAAAACAGCAGAAACCATCAAATACTTAACAAAAGGAAAGATTCTACTCTGTACAGGTATAACCTTGAATTTTTGGGGGAAAGTTAAAAATAGACTCAATGCTGTTGCTCTAAAGATTTTTATTATCTATTTTGGTGAAAAACCAGTGGAACCCAGGCAGAGGCGAAACAGAGCCCTGTGTGCCAGGCAGGTTTACTGCCAGCTTGCATGCCTAGCTCCTTGGCAGTTTGCTTGCCAGGTTCCACATCTCTGGGACAGCCCAAGTGGCAGATGACCCTGGAGCAGGATCCGTTCCCTTTCATGGAGAACTTCAAAACCAGATTGTAAAATACTGAGATCCTCTGTGACACGGAGTTACCTTTCTTAGGACAGAATGCATTACTCTTAGGAACCACTGAGCTGTGCATTCTTGTAGACTGTATATGCTCAATGCCCCTAAGTGCACATCATAGAATAATAGGGATGGAAGGGACCTCACGAGGTCATCTAGTCCAACCCCCTGCTAAAAAGCAGGACCACTCCCACTAAATCACCCCAGCCAGGATTTTGTCTAACCGGGCCTTAAAACTCTCCAAAGATGGAGATTCTACCACCTCCCTAGGTAGCCCATTCCAATGCTTCACCACCCTCCTAGTGAGAAAGTTTTTCCTAATATCCAACCTCGACCTCCCCAGCTGTAATTTGAAACCAGTGCTCCTTGTTCTGTCCCCTGTTACCCTCGAGAACAGCCTAGCTCCCTCCTCTTTGAAGCACCCCTTCAAGTAGTTGAAGGTTGCTATCAAATCCCCTCTGTCTTCTCTTCTGCAGACTAAATAAGCCTAGTTCCTTCAGTCTCTCCTCATAAGTCATGTGCCCCAGCCCCCTAATCATTTTTGTTGCCCTCCGCTGGGGTCTTTCTAATTTATCCACATCCTTTCTGTAGTGGGGAGCCCAAAACTGGACACAGTATTCCAGATGCGGCCTGACCAGCGTCGAATAGAGGGGAATTATCACATCCCTCGATCTGCTGGCAATACTCCTACTGATGCAGCCTAATATGCCATTGGCCTTTTTGGCAACAAGGGCACACTGTTGGCTCATATCCAGCTTCCCGTCCACCATAACCCCCAGGTCTTTTTCTACAGCGCTGCTACTTAGCGGATCGGTGCCCAGCCTGTAGCAGTGCATGGGATTTTTCCGTCCTAAGTGCAGGACTTTGCACTTGTCTTTGTTGAACCTCATGAGGTTTCTTTCGGCCCAGTGTTCCAATTTGTCCAAGTCTCCCTGGATCCTGTCCCTGCCCTCCAGAGTATCTACCATTCCCCCCAACTTGGTGTCATCCGTGAACTTACTAAGCACGCAGTCTATTCCATCATCAAGATCATTAATGAAGATGTTAAATAGAACCGGCCCCAGGACCGACCCCTGGGGCACTCCACTCGTTACCTGTTGCCAACCAGACATCGAGCCATTGATTCCTATCTGCTGAGCCCGTTGATCTAGCCAGTTTTCGATCCACCTTACGGTCCACTCGTCCAACCCATGTGGCATAGGCATTTGTATTCAGTGCCTGGGAATCCCTAAATATTTCTGGAGCTGAACACTTATTGAAAGTCTGCTCTGTTTGTAGAAAGATTCTTGTCTAGTGCTTAGGGCAGGAAACTGAAACTTGGGACTCAAGTTTTCTTCCCACCTATGCCATTGACCTTGTGTGAAATTGAGCACACACTCAGCCTCTGTGCCTGAGGTTAGCTAACTGTTAAAAAGGAATAACACCTATTTCATAGAAGGATTATGAGCTTGTTTATTGTTTCTAAATAGCTTTGAGATAATTTAAGAGGCAAATAGTGTTGTAATCAAATACTGATTCTTTTAAAGGAACACCCTAATTAAGTAGGTCATTGAGTTTGTTTTACTAAACATGAATGTCACTTACAAAAGTGTTTTTTAACAAACAGTTTTAAATGTATGTGAACTCACTGAAAATAAGTAAAAATAGTGGTGCCTTTAGGAATTGGCAAGTTCCTAAATTTTGCAGCTGCTGGCTGAAGTTTAAGCGGGCATGTGTCTCTTTCCTGGTGAGCCCACATGATGCTATGATGACTAGATTGTAACAGCCTTTGCCTGATCAGTGGAGAGGGACAGGTTAGCAAGGACTCCTTCTAAAGGAACGACAGTGTTAGTGTTTCACTTTGAACACAGATGTATTGGTTGACACATTTGTTGTTTAAAGTAATGTTTTTGGATCCTGCCACTGTTTTAAAAACCTCAGCCCTGGGGCAGAGAAAGTGAGTAGTGCATAAAATGTTTGGGGGTTAAAGAACTGGCAGCAGAGTCGCATAGTACTTGTTAGGGGGTGATATCACTATGGACTCCCATGTTTCAAGTGCGACTAAGATTTACTCTGCCCGTGCTGCTCTACAGCAGTGATTTTCAAACTTTTTTCCTCAGCACCCAATTTAAAAAAATCATTTATGCCTGTGAGCCAACAATTACATCTTTGAGCAATCCATTCCAGTCTTTCAGTGGCCGCAGCCGGGGCGCACCAGAATGTCTGTGACCCCAAACTGTGTCCTGACCCATAGTTTGAACCACTTCTCTACAGCAGAGATTCCCAACCAGTGCTTGTATGTGAGCCTGATGGTCCATCCATTCGTTTCACAATTTTTTAAGAAGGCAGTACTTGAAGTAAAGTTTGGGAGCCTTTGCTCTATGGCACCAGCTGTTTTACTTACCTAGTTTTAAACTGGGTAGCTTTAAATATGACCCTGGGTTGTACTCACTCATCAAATGGCAGCAGTGTGTGGAATTTGAGTCTTTGTCTCTAGTCAAGAGCACGTTCAGGGGAGCGGGACAGTGGAGGAAGAACCTTAAACCATTTCCAGACACTTTCTCTCCTTCCTTCTCCCTCCCGTGGGACTTGAAATCTCTCTGTGGCCCAGGAGAGCTTGATGCTGCAAAGCGTTAGAATGGAAGGGAAGTAAAAATAGGGGATGCTGGAGGGACAATTTTTTAAAAGCATAGGATGTTCTCTTGCCGTTCTTTGTCATCAAACCCAATTTTTTCTGCTCCAGGTGCGGTTATGGAGGAGCAGGCAGCAAAGCATCTTGATGTGAAGATGTGCAAGTTTATTCCAAAACACACTCGAAACTTAGCCAATGAATTTCGATGTTATGTGAATTATGATTCTGGACTAGACCGTGATTCTACCTGATCAGTACATACGTTTTAAAAAAAAAGCTATACAATGTATCAACCAACTCCATTTATTCCTTCTTTCACTTGTGGCTGCATTTCTCACTGCTTTATTAAAGGTGCTGCTCCAGGTAATGGTTTCTGGGCTAGCTTTAGACATCTAAATGTGATTGCTCCTGTTACTGTTAAGTCTGCAAATATTTGCAATTGATTTCTTTTTGTACCCATTTGAGGGCTTGTCTTCATATACAGCACGGTCTACACCAGGGATTAAGTTGCTATAACTAAGTCGCTCTGGGTGTGGATTTGTCACCCCTGAGCGATGTCATATCGATACGATCTGTAGTGTGGACCTGGCCTCAGCAGGTGAATGGGGACTGGTAATAGGAGCTGTCCTGTTCTAAGTCATATTTGCCTTTCCCAGAGGAGGGCTGTTCCATGGGTGCAGGGGAGGTGGCTCAGTCCAGCCTTGCCTCTTGGTCATATGCTACTTCAAATTCACAGTCCCAGGATCTCCAGTGGCAGGGTGAGGAGAGCTCCATGCCAGTCCTCATGGCTTTTTTTTTTTTTTTTTTTTTTTTTGCGGGGGCCAGCGAGGGGTGGAAGATAGATGTCCTGGCCCCCCCAACAGAGAGGTTTCCTAGACCTGGCTCTCTGCTTCCTGAACCCCAAGCCATTATCTCATGTTTTCTCCTCCACTTCCTTTGCACCTGGGCTTCTTCCAGAAGGAGAGATGGCAGCTCATTGAGGACATGTGCAACAGTGCGAAGGGGAACTTCATACATGCCCACACACTCGGGACTGGATTAACGCATAGACAAATCAGGCACATGCCTAGGGGCCAGATTTGTTGGAGGGAGTGGTGCCCTAAAACATTTTGGTTTCTGTTCTGTTTAACATTTGCAGATTTGCAAACTGAAAGAACTTTACTCACTTGAGTAAATGGTCACACTCACAATGTCACTCAAATTTGACTTAGCCACCCCTCAGGGATGGCCAGGCCATATTTGAGCGGAGTTACAACTCCATGTGCCACATACTTATGAGTGGAGTTCTTTCAGGTCGCACACAGATCTGCACCCGTGGACGAGTGGGCAGAGACAGGCCTCACCCACAGCTAAGACTCACTATCTCCTTGCTCTTTGGGGATGGCAAAGGAGGGCACTGGCTAAGGAAATCATTTGCTTCTCAAACAGCGGTAAGTGATGGGCTGAGATGGGAACTTAGAGAAGTAATATGTATGGGAGAGAACAGCACTGAAGTGTATTTCCCGTTCTCTCCATTTATCAGCCTTTTATTGTGATTCACGTTGGAAGTGGGCACCCGGAAACATATATTTGCCTAGGCCTGTGATGATTAATTTAGCCCTGCACACACCCATCAGAATGCACTGCATGCAGAAAGCAGGGTCCTGCTGCCAAGGAAATTGGGAACATGGCACATGTATAGTGATTGCTGCTACTTGGCAGGTAACCCTCCTTAGGAAAATTATTCTTGTGCCCCACGGTCCATGAAATGAGGGTGTGGAAGCAGTCCAGTTCCAAGTGCACAGTATCTCTCACAGGAAATCATCACAATTTGCACTAATTAGTCTCCTCAGCCACCCCAAGTAGTAGCCATAAAGACTATTGATTTTATTTTTCACCCCCTAGGTATGGTCCCTCCAGGAGGGGGTTGGCAGCTGTCTCTACTGTACTTGCCATGTTGATAGGTCCATATGGTTGTCAGCCTGGCATCTTTCAGGAGCTGTAAATGTTTGAGTGGTGGGGAAAAAGGTGCGTCATTGATGGATTGTTAAAAGTAAATTTGGGAGGCCTCTTCAGAAGCAGACCTAGCTAAGATTTATCAATTACTTTACACTTAAAAATTAATGTGCATAAGTGAAAAGGAATTAATTTGGAATTTGCAGCTGTTACTTTTTAAGGAAATCATTTCATTTTGATACAAGTGCCTATTGATTCCCATGTTAAAAATTTTCAGTTATTTTTCAACTTTTTCTGAATAGTCAAAACAAATCTACACTTCATTTTAGTAGCGGAATATAGATGTTTTCATTGCTGCTTCCAGCTTGTAACCTGATCAGTAATGAACATTTGCAGTTCTTGGGGGCGGGGGGATTGGTTCTATTAACTACTTAGACAGTTCTCTGCAGTAATGAAGTGCGTGCATTAGGAATGTCATGCATTAGGAATTTTTAAAGACCATATTTTAAGTTCTTAAGCTAGGCATATCACTGTGCAAGAGTACTATAAATTAGACATTTTAGTGAAAACAAACCAAAATACTTATTTCACCATTAGGGGGAGCTTGACCCTCATGAAAAATTTCACACAAATGAGGCAATTGCATTTTTGTGTACTATGGAACCAGCCAATATTCACTGGACTGCTTCATGCTGTAATCATATGATTTCAGTTTGAACTAATCTAATAGTTGGGCATAAATTAGTTCTGCACTGCATTAATGCTCACAATGCTCTTTGGGATGTTAAATCATGCATAACAGCCGATCTGGGTAAAGAGATCTGCCAAAATGCGCTCACTATGATTTTTAAAATCCAGGTAAAGACAATTTATAGAGTGAGTCAAGTGTATAGTTTCAAGAACTTGCTGCTTTATTTCCAAACGTCCTAATTTTTTAAATTTTTGCTTCTTATTCCACAGACACAGGCATCTTAAAGATATTTTAGAGGTAGTTGGAATATATAAAATTACTGAAGCGTAATGGGACCTACTGATAAACTTATACCATGAGGTAACATTTTATATTTATGGAATTTGCCAGTACTTCCAAAACTTAAAATAGATATTCATTAAAACATTTCTCCCTTGGAATACCAGACAGTTTTGATAATCTGGGAAATTTGAAAAGACAAATTTTATCGAGTTCTTTGGCTACCCTTATGTAGTAACTTTCACCCCCAAACACACAACAAATTTTAGCAGCTATATATGTATATATTTTCATACTCAAACCTATATAGGGCGACTATATTTAAAAACCCATGCTAAAATAAATGCTAAGGTTGCACAATCAAGCACTTGGAAGTTAGAATATGGCAGAATTAAAATTGCCTGGGCAAACTTAATTCTGCCCCCTTGTACATATGCACATGGCAGTCATCAATTACATTATCATACTACTTTGAACAGGTCTGCAGCCTCATTCACACACGATGTATTTGAATGTGTCCAGTAGATATTGAAAGAGAGTACTGCATGATGCTAAGTTTGAGCCAAGCTCTTGTGCTACCATTCAAGCAGCTCTCCTACTCCCCTTTCTGACAGAGATGACATTTGTAGGCTCAGCTGAATAATACTATTGTAACACTTTTTCCTTTTTAGGCACAGTAGTTGTTCCTATGTCAAATGTCCAGGAGGACAGTTCTTTTAGTCTTGAGTCTGACCAGCAATGAGGAATAGGTTGCAAATTGGAAGGTGGAAGGCAATTTGTGTGATGGAATCCATGAAATAATGGATTCCATGGTTCAAAGGAAAGGAAGGAATGAGAGCAGTGAAATAAGGACAATGGACTTTAACAAACTCAGAGAACTGGTAGGGAAGGAAATCTAAGAGATAAAGGAGTTCAAGAGAGTTGGAAATTTCTTAAGGAGACTATTAAATGCACAATTGCCAACTATTTTGATGCTAAGGAAAGATAGCAAGAAAGGTAAGAGACCAGTATGATTCCATTGAGAGCTCTTAAATTACCTGAAAATCAGAAAGGAATCCTACAAAATGAGGAAATAGTCGAATTGATAAGAAGGAGAGTCACAATTCAGGCCAACTGCACATAAGTCAGGCCTCAACAAATCTGTTTCTGGTTGCCAAGATGACCAGTTTTAGTAGCCTGTCACTTAGCGCCACTGCAGAAATGCAATGGAGGAACATCCTCTGCAACCAAAAGTAAAAGTGCTGGTGCGTAGCTGTGACCCAGTTTTGTCCACCCTGACATAAGTGTATTCCCCTCAGTGGTCCGACAAGGTCACCTGCTCTCCGGTTTCTAACGCCCAAGCCTTTGCCCTCCTGGAGGGAAAACTGCACCTTCCTTCCTTCAGACCCGGGTACTGTTAGGCCGCATGGTCTCTGCCTTTATTTCGTTATTCCCAGCACAGACCAGCTACTCAAAGCTATCCGCCTGCTTTCTCTTCAGAGATGGTTAACAGGTGTGATTACTACAGTTGTCAGGGATCACACAGCACGTTGTAGGCAAGCCTGCTTTATTGTTAAGGTAATAAGCATAACTGCGAATATATTTAAAAGAACCCACAGGCATGCTAATAAGCTTAACAAACTCACTCTAACATGGCCTCAGGTAAGAGGAGCAGCCCTTCAACCTTCCATCCAAGGGAATTCCTTCTGGTTATACGTTCATTACAGCTTCATCTCAGAACGAACACCCTATCTTATGGGATCGCAGTAGGCCCAGTCCTTCCACCCTTATCCTAAATGATTGCAGCCCTTCATGGACCAGCTACCCTATCCATGTGCTTGATCAGGAAAAAGGCCCTAAGCCAGTTGAACAGCAGGCTTTTTATCCAAAAATCCTTTTATGGCTTATGGTCCCTGGAGAATTCAGTTTGAACTAGAACCTATCCAGATGTGGGGACAGGAGAAGTTACAAGCTGAGTGTACTGTGTTCTCCTATTTACCTTTTCCATGAAATACATACTATTCCACAATAACACATACACAATTGCGTTTTTAATACGATGTACTTCAAAGGTATTAATCTGAATTCAGTAAGGTTTGATTTGATTCAGTGACGTTAATTCAGGATATTGTAGGAAACTGTCAGTCTGTTATAAGGAGTACAAAAGGCTATAAGTTTGGAGAGACAAAATCCAAAAGGCACAAAACGAGTTATGCCTAACAAGGGACATCAAAAGGCAAGAAGAGGTTCTTTGAAATATAACAGGAGCAAACGAAAGATGAACTAAACTGTAGGCCCCCTATTTCGTGGTGAAGGAGAGCTAATAACCGGCAAGTCAAGGAGGGTGAGGAGTTTAATGCCTGCTGTAAAACCCGCCAGATAGACCATCTGTCACGAGCAACTATTTGCTGAGGCCATGGAACTTTTTCCCCTATAGTTTAACTTGAAGAAACTGTAGCGTGACCCAGGGGCATTGCTGGATAGCAAAAAGACCCAGGGCTGTGGCCCCCAGCCCACCCTCTGTTAGCCCCACCCCCAGCTAGGCCACACCCCTAGACTCCACAGGACTCTTTTTTTCCCCCCAGTATAGCAGTATCATTAGAAAGAAAGAATAAGCAAATGAACACACTTAAAATTTTGCATTATAAATCAGTAGTTCCCAACCTTTTTGGTTGAGAGAGCAAAATAGATTTTAAAACCGTGAAGGGCCACCAGTTTATTTAATTAAAAGTTAAAAAATAATTTAATTAAAATGATTAATCACAATTGATTGGGTTTATTTTAATTAATTGAATCTGAATTACTTTTAATTGAAATTTAATTTTAGAAAGGTTTTTTAAAAACCTTTTTAAAAGGTTTTTAATTAAAATTAATTTTTAAAGGTTGGGTTTTTTTAAAAGGGAAGGAAAAAAGGAAGGAGAAGAAAAGGAAAGAAAGAAGAGAAAGCAAGGGCTGCTTGCATCCCCAAGCTCGGAGGGGAGGCGAGCAGCCATAGCCTGGCTCCCATCTTCCAGGCAGCGAGCTGGCCGGGGCCCCCAGGGGAACCCACCCCACACCCCCAGTTCCCTTTAGAAACCCCAAACCTGAGTCCTCTCTGGCCCGGGCACTCTCCAGGACCCCTGATCTCCGCTGCCCGGCAGCTCCCTGCCCCCGGCTCGCCGGCGGCAATGCCTCGACCCTTCCGGTCACCACCGGCTCCCGTTCCCCGACCCCCCAGTTCCCCATTAGCTTCCCAGCCCGCCCAGTCCCCATTCCCCGGCCCCCAGTTTCCCATCGACTCCCTGGCCCCCATTCCCCAACCCCCCAATTTCCCATCAGCTTCCCGGCTTGCCCGTCCCCCATCAGCTGCCCAGACCGCCCAGCCTTCCCGGTCCCAGCTCCCCAGCACTCACCCGCCTGGTCCCCAAGCTTACGTGGCTGGAGAGCTGCAGGGGCATCCGGCGTTGGGCTGGCCAGGAGGCCGCTTCCACCCTGAGCATGCTCTTTCCGAGCATGCTCAGGGCGGGAGATTTGAAAACTCCCCAGCCTGGCTGGCGGCCGCTGCTCCCAGCTGAGCAGCAGCCTGCCTGCAGGGCAGGGTAGGGCAGAGCGGAACATGTGTTCCGCCGGAGTTCTCTGGGTTCCTGGGCCCTGGAATAGATCCGGGGCTCAGGCTTTTCTACCCGGGGCCGGCGCCCTGCCAGCCCGACGACAACGACGCCTCTGGCGTGACCACCTGCCATCTGTGAGTCCAGCAACCACATTTTCTTGTACCCTTCAGAGCTGGGCACCTAGCCAGCAGCTGCTGCTCTCTGCTCTGCCTTCAGTCTGTGTATGAATTGGAACCAGAAGTTGAACTTAGAACAAACAGAAACTAGAAAGGAAGATGTGAACACAGTGAAACAAAAGGTGTATGCTACTGTAAATGACAGTTCAAAGCTAAAAGAAGTCAACATGGAAACAAAGGAAAAATGCAAATCCAAAAGCTGGTCCCAGTTGCCATCAAAATGCCAACAGTTTGGAGTTGGAAAAACAGAAATCCAAAATCTGTTACAATGCAAGACAGAAATCCTCACTGATTATGAGTCAACTGGAAATTCTTCAAAAACATAAAATTGGTAACAAATCTATTTTCTAAAGTGGTTTAAATCCACTGTCGTTCGTCATGTAAATGTCACTGGTCCAATGTTAAAAGTGTAAGCCATGAAATTCGGAGGGGAATTAGAAAATAAAGTTTAAATTCGGCAATGGCTGGCTTGAAAATTTAAGAGGCACAACCATACCTTTGGTACAGCATGTGGTGAGATTAGAGACATTAACAAAGATGTGGTTTCACTTTGGAAGCAAAATTTACTTGCACAAATATGCGATTATCAACCATTTGAAATCTACAATATGGATAAACTGGACTGTTTTTCAGAGAAAGTGACCTCAGCAAAACCCTGCATGTCAAATGTGACTGATGTTCAAATGGGAAATGTTCAAATGAAAGAATCACCATTTGCTTTATGCACCATCATGAATGGAGATAAAGAAAAGTCTATACTCTCTGGTAAATCCCAATGTCCACAATGTTTTGGCAAATTGAATATCAATCAAGTAGTTGCCTGTGGAATATGAAGTCAACGAAGAAGCATGGCTGAACACAGCTTTTTGAAAAATGGTTACAAAGATTTGACTGTACATTGCTGCTATAAGTACATAAAATTCTGCTGTTTGTGGATAACACCCCATGCCACGTCAACCCACCCCCAACACCCAGTTAAACTCTCAAACATTAAACTCTATTTCCCCCAAACAGTACCTCTGAGTTGTAGCCTATGGATATGGGAGTTATTCAAAGCCCAGCACTGAAATTTCAGAAACAGCAAATTCAACTTATTCTTCATCAAATAAAATCTGACAACTTCATTGAGTCCAATGCTTTTGTAAAGGGTTCCACTTTTGGATGCAGTACACAGGGTTCGTCAAGCATGGAGTAAGACTTAACCAAGCACCTTCAAAAATGCTTTGCTAGATGGAGATTTACCATTGCCAAGTCAACTGCACAGTTACCAAATGCTGAAGAGGTTACAGGCTGGTCACAGCCTACTACAAACTTCTAGAAAATGTCAAGACATGGGGTGACTCGCACACAAATTGCCACTGATGATTATGGGGTTAGCAGTGGTGCCTCTGAGTTCCCAGGATGAATCCTTCGATTGTGCCTGAAGCCAAGAATGTGATTGAAGACACTAAAGCGTTTGCCATTCAGAAAGGCAACAGACTTTTAAAGCTGTTCAGTGTCACAGAAGGAGTGGTAAATGTGCTCCTGTCATTGTAGAGGCAGAGATCTGGTCCTGGTGACTTAGTACTGTTTAATTTACTAATTTGTTCCAAAACCTTCTCTATCCACACCTCAGCCTGGGACAGTTCTTCAGGTTTGTCATCTAAATCTCCACCATGGTCTCTGCAGTGAAGATTGATGCATGGAACTCATTTAGCTTCTCCACAATTGCCTTGTTTTTCATGGATATTCCTTTAGCAACTTGATCATCCAGTGGTCACATTGATTGATTGACAGGCTTTCTGTTTCTGATGTAGTTAAAAATTTTTGCCATTAGTTTTTGTCTTTTGCTAATTGCTCTTCAAATTTGATTTTGTCCTGCCTACTTGTACTTTCACATTTGACTTCCCGGAGGTGATGCACCTATTTTCCTGAGTGGGATTTGACTTCCAATTGTGAAAGGATGCCTCTCTTTAGCCGTGGTGGGATATTTGGGTTTTGTTTTGGCCTTTTGTTGTTTTTAGGTTTTGGCTTTTTGTTGCTTTTTTTTTCTTTTAAACTCAGGATATAGATTTAGTTTGAGCCTCTATTAAGTGTCCATGAAGCTTGTGATCATTTCAGTCTTGTGACTGTTCCTATTGATTTCTGTTTCACTGTTGTCTTCATTTTTGTGCAGTTCCCCTTTTTAAAGTTAAATGCTATTGCGGTGGGCTTCTTCAGTATTCTCCCACAATGTTAAATTTAATTACATTATGGTCATCATTACTGAGTTGTTCAGCTATATTCACTTATAGATCCTGTGCTCCACTTAGAACTAAATCAAGAAGTTCCTCTCCCCTTTTGGGTTCCAGAACTAGCTGCCCCAAGAAGCATCTGATGGTGTCTAGAAATTTTATCTCTGCACCATCCTGAACGGACACGTACCCACTCAGTATGGGGATAGTTGAAATCCCCCATTATTGAATTTTCTATTTTTGCAGGTTTTCTAATTCCACTGAGACTTTGCAATCACCGTCCTGGTCTGGTGGTCAGTAGTATATTCCTACTGTTATACTCTTATTATGTAAGCATGGAGTTTCTATCCATAGAGATTCTATGGTACAGTTTGGTTTATTTGATTTTTTTATATATATATATATATTTGACTCTATCCATTCTTTCCCATACAGTGCCACTTCTTCACTAGTACACCTACTCTGTCGTTCCTCTGTTTTGTACCCCTGGTATTGCTATGTTCTATTGATTCCCATCGTTCTACCAAGTTTTTGAGTTGCCTGTTATATCTTCATTTAATACCAGGCACTCTTAGCGTTTGTATACAAACACTTTTAAAATTGGTCCATATTTAGTTGTCTGCCTTCATGTGATGTAATTAAATGGGACTCTTTTATTTGACAGTTTCTCTTCAACTCCAATCTATAATCAACTTCTGTCCTCTCCTCTTTACTGGGATATAGAGAAATCCCATTAATAGATCCTCCCCGAGGAATGTCTCTGTCTGAATTGTGTGCTCTTCTGTCAGTCTTCCCCCAGCCCTTAGCTTAAAAACACCTCTTTATTTTATTTTACTTTTCAGCAGTCTGGTTCCATTTTGGTTTAGGTGGAGCCCATCCTTCCTGTATAGGTTCCTCCTTTCCCCCCAAAAGTTCTCCAGTTCCTAATGAACTTAAAATCCTCATCCTTATTCCATTGAGTCATCCACACATTGAGACTCTGTAATTGTGTGTGTGGAACTGGGAGCATTTCAGAGAATACTACCATGGAGGTCCTGGACTTGAATATTTTGCCTAAATTTGGCCTCTAGGACCATTTTCCTACTTTTCCCTATGTCATTGGTACCTTCAATGATGAGTGCCTGGGGGCAATAGGAAAATGGGGGTGCAGTGGAGGGAAGAGACAGTGGGGAGGGAGGTGGGATGTGGGGGAAGAGAAGGGGATAGGATGGGATGGGGAAGAGAAGAGGATACAGGAATGGATGGGAGGTGGGGAGCAGGAGCTTGGCATGTGGTGTCTCCTTGGTAAGAGCAGCCACATCCCTCAGCAGCTGATGCTGGAGTGGTTGTCAGCGGCCCCTGGGGCTCCCCCCTTTAAGACAAACCATGTTCCGTTCCCACCCCCAAGCATTGGCTTGCCCAGGTACCACCTAAGACAGGGAGCCAGTGAGCACAGGTAACTGACTTCAGCTTGCATGTGTGCGCCTGTGCTTGCCTTGTTTGTCCCACCAAACAGAGCGATCAGACGCCACCTGTGCTTGAGTTGGAGACCTGCCTATTAAGTCACTTCCTCGGTCTACTCTGTTTGATGCCCTTCCTAAAAGAGCATTCCCACTTCCCGAGTCTTCCCTGGCAAGTGCCAAAAGAGTCCTCCAACGGAGGCAGAACCTTTCACATGCCACCTGTGTTGTCCCCTCTCCTTGCATGGAGTATCTGTAGATTTTCTGCTCTTTGTTCCACCTCCAAGCCCTCGTTTGTCTCCTCCCAAAGGGAGTGGTTGGAAGTAACTTGCTGGAGAGGAAAGGTGCATTAGGAGGGCTGCCCAAGAGATGGGGTCATTAGAGAGTCACAGCAAGTGTGTGTTCCTCTCAAAGGCCATAGCATCCAACAGGAGCCTGACTCCCCTAAATATTAAAGTGCACAGGTGACATCCAGCTGCAGTTTAGTTATTTTCAAAAGGATTACTTACTTACGAACAGAATTTCAAAACAGGAAAACAGAACATTAAAGACATATGCATTGGCACACAGATCTCTCATCATTGCAGCATGTTTTAGATGCACTACCTCAAGTCTGCAGACCACCAGGCAGACAGTGGTCACTCCCTGAAATCTTGCCCTTAGCTAGGTGAGTGGCCACACCTGCTTTAAATGTGACAGTTCTGCGTGCCAAGAGCAGTGGGGTTCCAATGAGAGAAATTCTTCCTTCTCCTTTAACCCCAATTTGAATCAACTGCTCCATCACTAGATGCATCTCAATAGTTTCTTCACCATTTAGGTCCTTGATTAGCTTTAATCTTCACTTATGTCTGGTTCTTAATGTGGAAGTGTTTTACTGGGCTCTGTATTATGGTAATATTTTTTAAAAACTTAGCATCTCCAAAGAACAGCTCAACATAGTCTATTTTCTGGGTGGTGGAATTGAATTTTATCCTGCTTTGTTCACCCACCTCCAAGAAAACGAAGTCACTGCTAGATGTGTAATTCAGATGACTTGTTTATGCTTTGAAAAGAAACATACTGTTCACACACAAGTATGAAAATGAGCATACATTTAGCTTTTTGAAGTTGGCTTGTTTCTTTTGAGTATGCTGAGCTTTATGAAATGTTGCTTCATCCTTTTGTTTTGAAGCTTCCTTGTGGAGAAGGACTCTTGAGCATTCACTCTAGTCTTAATATTTAATGGTACCACTTTACTGAAGATTATACAGTGGCTTGAATAACAGCGTTCACAACTGGAACTCCATCTTCACAGCAGGAAGGAACTTTATCTAGGAGCAACCCACAGGAAGATGCATTTCCAAAGGTGATTGGGCTATAAAAGGAGGGGCAAAAACACTCCAGGTTCTCTCCACACCCTTCTCTCTCTTTCAGCTAAGAAAACCAAGGAAGGAACCCTTTGATTTGTGGGGGTGGATCCTGGCTGGAGTGGGTCATTGCTGTTGCTGGGACCATGTGGTAAGGATTTTCTCTTGAACCAAGTCTAGCTCCTTAAGTTTTAATTACTAGAAAGCATTTTGTTTCCATTTCTCTTGTGACCACTTCGGACTGGAATACCTTGTATTTGTACTCACTTAATCTCTCTTTGTAGTTAAATAAACTTGTTTTACTTTCTAATCAAAACTAATCCAGCGTTGTGTTTAAACTGAATTGTGTAACTCCAATTAAAGTAGCAACTGTTGGATATTGATCCCTTACAGGGGCCCCGGGTCTGAACGGCCCAGGAGAGGACTAATGCAGAACACAGGTTTTGGAGGAAATTTGGGATTGGGCGTGTTCTAGGGGGTCACCCCGTGAATAGTCATCATGGCTGCTGAAGGCCATTGTGTCTGCAGTGGACCAGCGCTGCAGCTATATACTGATACTCAGAGCGTGACCTGCATGCTGTCTAGCTGTCTGTGGGGGGCCCGGCTTGGGGCTTACAGCAGTAAAGCATTGTGGGGCAGGTAGTGAGACGGCCCATCACTGAGCTGGAACGTGACGGACTCTGGTTCAAGTCCCTGGTCTGAATCAGGCAGAGAGAGAGAGACAGGTTTACCTCAGCATGGCCACATTCACATACAGGCAGGGGCGGACTCAGTGTTTTGGGGGCCCTGGGCAAAAGTCAAGGATGGGGCCCCCTTCCCTGACTTTTGATCCCAGTCTTGCTGCTCCACCCTCCCCCCCCAGCCCTCCCACTGCCTCTCCCCAGACCCCGCTTCTGGCCCCCTTCCATGTCACTGTCACCATTGCCTGCCTCCCTCCCCCATTCACTGGTGCAGCCGCATCACTGCCCCCCCCCCCTTCCAAACCTCCTTGCCTCTGGCCCCTGCTGCCTCCTGCAGGCCGTTCCTGCAGCCTCCCTGTGCTTCCTCGACACAGTGGGGGCCCCCATCCTCTTGACTTTCGCCCGGGGACCCCAAAACACACAGACCACCCCTGTATGTGAATGCCAATGTTGCATCTGAGGAGCCAATGTATCCTTGGGCACAGTCTAGCAGCCCTGGATGAGAGGGGTCACAACGCAGCTCCGTCCTCCCCCAGGCACGTCTGAATTGGTGAAGCCAGTAACACATCTAGAACGGGCTGGGCTGCTTTGTGAAGGCAGAGGCTGCATATCCACGAAGAACCCTGCATTGTCCGTTACAGACCTAGATACAAACCTGGTGCACTTGCCCCACAGCAAGTGTATCAGAGGGGTGGCTGTGTACCACTCTGTCACAAGCAGGGCCCCTAAGCCAGACTACATACCTCAGAAACCATGACTATTCAATGGGTATTAACTCATTCTACAGGTGGGTCTCTGGAGCTGAGCAGTACATAGTGACCAGCTAATAGAACAAAACATCTCAAGATATTCTCAGCCTTCTTGTATGACCTGAATTTTCCAGTCCATCTTAGGTTCTTTCTATAGAGGAGTCTCTTTTTTTACCAAGGAGAGCTTTCCATGTTTTGCAGCTCCTAATTTATTCCAGGGACAAGCTCAATAAGGGAAAACATTTTCCTGGCGCAACAGAAAAGGGATCAAATCATCTAGTTGCCAAATAGTTTCAGCTTTGAATTGTTTGCATTTATTGGATCTGAATTGGTTCAGTGAGGCACATCATGCCTCTCTTGTGTCAACAGTTTGTGAGCCTTGAAGTAATGCCAATGAACTCCCCCCCCCCCCCATTCCATGCAAATAAAAGGCAGTTCTACAGCGCTGGTACCTGAGGGCTAGGAGCTGCAGAATGTCACATCACAGCTGATGTCAGGTTGCCGTAAATCCTTAACGTGATAGTTTTCCAGAAAAAGATACGGCTAAATTCAAGCCCCTAATGTTTCATCAATAAAATGGAGATGGTAATACTTACACATCAAAAGGGGTGATGTGAGGATTAATTAATATTTGCCCAGTGTTTTGCAGATGCAAAATGCTTTTGCTGTTACATATCAAATACAGCAAATAA
This sequence comes from Pelusios castaneus, assembly GCA_007922175.1. Taxonomy (NCBI): domain Eukaryota; kingdom Metazoa; phylum Chordata; order Testudines; family Pelomedusidae; genus Pelusios; species Pelusios castaneus. Next base: position 691,466 of record ML685902.1, read on the forward strand.
CAGCTCGCTCTCAAACCCAGGCACTTGGCGTGAAAGCCAAGAACTTACGTACACAAGAAAATGAGAAGTAGATTAATAAGAGGTTTGTAAATCAGGCAACAATATACATGAGCTCATTTGTAGCCATGAGGAGGTGCTTTCTGCAGCACAAAGAGGAAGAGGCCTCCAGCACACATAATTTATTGATCCTTTGAAATTTTGCACTGGGCTAATACTTTCCACTGATTCAGCCAATTCTCAAACCTTTCAAGGTTAAGCCAAGGCATGTGTCATTCTTGGTTTGAATCGCCAAATCATGTTCCATTTACCTGAGCTTCCTTCAGCCTGTTATTCCCAGTGGCTCTCAAGAATGTGTGCTTGTGATTTGAAAATCTGAAACTGCTCAGTGGCTTGTACCACAAAGACCGGAGAAGAGTTTAACAGGTAGTCACCACGTAACAGCATCTTAACACAAACCCCAATCACTGAGCTAGTTTTATAAAAAATGAAGGGGTAGCTGAGTTAATCTCGTTCAGCCAAACAAACAAGGAGTCTTGTGGCACTTTTAAAGACTAACGTTTATTTATTGCATGAGCTTTTGTGGGAGAAAATCCTACTTCATCAGACACTTGAAGCTGAGGAACTTAAAAAATGGGAGGAAAATAAATGCCGGGAAGTGTAAGTTATATCTATGTATGACTCGCTAGTCAAGACCTTTCTTTGGTGGACATTGACTCAGAACCCCATGAGCTGGACATGTTACTGATGAGTTCCTGCATATTAGGGTGATAAATTTCCTTTTCCTGGGTGGTCATCAACTATATCAGGAAAGTGTTGTGTTCCGCCTCATGGATTACAGAATTATTGTGTTTTAAATCTAGAGGATTTTTAAAGGTTGGATTAACTGTGATACAAAAATATTGGTTTACCAGGCCAAGTTACAAAGCGCCTGGTGACAAAGAGACGCACACTGGGGTGTGATTTTTAATTCCCTGCTTTGCATTGCTCAGCGGCTTTCCTATTCCCCACCACCACCACGCTGTACTGTGGGCACACAAGGAAAGGAATGCTGGGTTGGGTAGCATCTTGCTTTTTTGGAGGCATTGGAGCCTCTATCTAATAGAAAGATCCCCTGCATGAACTGAGTATAATTCTGCGATTCTTGATGCAGCAAACTTATTACTATACAAATACATTCATCCTCAGCCCTTTTGTAATGTGATCACAGTTAGGGTCCTCCTGCTGAAAAAGCTCTGGTTTACGGTAATCCCGCAGTTTGCGAGAGCCATTATTACTGGAGATTGCACCTTCCTTGGGATGCTGTGGTCTCATGGTGTGCATATCTGTGCTACAGAATTCACTTGGCTCATTCAACCTGCGTCATGTCCCCTGTGACTGCCTCTAGGGAGAGATGAAGTTTCAGATGGCTAGGATCCGTTAACAATGTGTGTGCCACAGATAGGTCCACCGCCTAGAACTTCAGACCTCTGCAAGCAAATGAGATCTTATTGTTCCCTAGTGGCTGTGGGCTGCTGGGAATATAAAATCAAATGCTGCTAAGTAACCATAAAACTTTCACTGATTGTTATCCAGTTATTGATACTGCACAGGAAAGACAATAACGCAACTTGTACAAGTATCTGAATCTCTTTAGTTTGCTTTCTTATTTCATTCCCCTCCATGGGATTTATTTTCAACATGACAAAGCTTAGAGCTTTACAGGATACAGCTGTCATGACTAACAGTTAAGAGGTTGACAGGAAATGGGGTATTAGAATACCTGTGTCTCCTTATTATTTTTGTGTCTTCTTTACTACTAGAAGGGTTTAAACCATAACAGAAAAGTTAATATTTTAGTTTTGTGACATTCTAGTCAATGTGTATCAGCAGGTTTGTACTCATACGGTAGCAGCATGGAGAATTTAGCAACAATAAAAAGAGGGTCTCCTTTTATTGAGCATTGTATGAATGACTTTAGCAATTCCACACAGTTGAAAAATACTATGTAGAAAAGGTTTCCCATGTGGAAGACACTAAATCGCTAAGGCTGTAGCAGCCAAGAACATCCCTTGGAATCTTACAGTCTGCACTGTAACAGGAGGAGCCCAGCAATCAGGATTAGTGTCTTCCTTTCTACTGCTAACAGGGTACATGTGGCATAGCTAAATGACTTTGACCTAGTTACGAAATGGTAGATTGTAACATTATTGGAAAGCATTTGCAACCAGTAGTTTGTTACAAAAGTAGCTAGCATTTTGCATGGTTATATCCCCTTATAAATTCCCCCCCCCCCCCCCCCCCAAATAAGCAAAATTGTTTGACTCTAAACAAAACAAATTGAAAGAAGGTGAACTTTTAAAACATCCTTCCTTTCTGAGTAACTGAACCCAGCTTCCACCTTATAACCACAACAGCTGTCACAAAGACAAAATGATTTCCCCCCCTATTGCTTTATAATCTCCTGTGTCAGTGAAGCATCAATGTGGAGCCAATTTGCATGCAGGGTTCCTTGAATGCTTCTCATTCAGATGCTGGATTGTCATTCTGGTTTACCAACAACTTCATTTCTTGCTTATCTATGCTGGAATTGACAGTGTCGGCCTCTTTTTCCTGTTCAGGTACACACGTGCACCCCACAGGGATGGTGACGTAATCCTCCGTATACACGTAGCGACCTCCAGCACAACCTGAGGTGCGGCGTAAGATGACAGCTGGCATGTACACAGGGGTGCTGCGGAAGTGGAAATTCTCCTCGCCGTAACGCCCAGTGAGACAGCCCTTGCACAGACAGTATGCTTCCGGAATGTATTTGGGATACCTTGTGGGGTCATAGGAAATTCTGCATGGAAGTAAATAATAAAGAGTCTATTTTGTGCTTTTATTTAAGCCATCTGGAAAACATAACAAATATTGCCATCAAATTCCATGATATAATGTTTGGGGGCTTTTGCCAGGAGAAATAGCTGTAGCTATGGCTGATATTTGTAAAGGGGAAAGTGTTGGGTTGCTTACCGAACTGATCAGGGGCTGAGGCGCTGAGATCTGAATTGCCTTTGTTTCTAAAAACGGGCCATTGAGACAGTCAGATGCAGAACTGTTTTAAATCGTGAACTCAAGCAGAAAAATAAGGGTTACCCCAACCGGAGACTGACTTGTTAAAAATCGGGGGCTTTTTCTCACAGAGGTTTTTCTGCAGACACAGCTTTACTGTGTAAATATCTTTGGTAACATTTATTACTGCTGAAATCTCGCCTGGAGTTAGGCAAGATACCCAAGTCAGCTCTTTTGCATAAAAAAAATTAAACAGAGCCTCCCGCCCTATCTCCCCCCCACCCCCATTTCCCAGGGATGAGGGCACTCACCTGGAGTGGGAGAGGCCTTCTGCTCTGCCCGAGTTGGAGCAGGTATTTGACTCTGAGTCTCCTATTGTTAGGAGCGACCTAACCCCCAGGCTATTGGGCACTGCAGGGTGCAGTCCCACAATCTCTCCCATTATTACAACGGGAACAGCTTCAATATGAGAGTGGAGAAAGCTTCACCCTGGCCTGGCAAACAGATTGGGGGCTAGGGACTCTCTAGAGCGGGGGAAGCACTGGAGTCGAGTCCCTGTTCTAAATCAGGCAGCGTGGAGGTCCCAGGCTCTTGGACAGACTGACACGTGAATGCCGGCTTGCCGCAGACGTTCCCAAGCTGCTTCGTTCGCCCTGGCTGAGCGTTGTATGGACTAGGCGAGCTCTGAGCCCAGCTGCTGCATGTGGCCCTGCTAGTGTGCTAGGAAGGGGAATGAGACCCCGCAGGGCTTAGGTGTGAACATGAGGCATGGAGCTGGGGGACAGTGTCAGGACTTAGGCTGCGTTGGCCAAGCCCACTGGTGAAAAATCAGATGATTATGGGCAGTTAGGTGCCATCAGGATTATGTGAATTTCAGTGACATTTAAAGAGGCAGGCAATTGCCTAAGTCCCTACCTCCAGTTAGTCCCACATGCCTCCTTAGAGGTGACCTGCAAAACCAATTTAGTTTTATTTGTTGCCCTCTCTAGATACTTTATGATGTAGGAGTTGTGTATTATTTTCCTAGAATACACTTTTTTAAAAAGAAAAAAATCAGTTATCTAGAAGACAGCTTGTAAATAAAGATTAATCCACAGGCCAATGACCCTCTCCTCCATATCCTTCCTCAAGAGCCACTTCTACTGTGCTATCTACAAGAAATCAGCCAAGAAAATTATGGGTTAGTCATAGATTCAGGGAGAGCTGGCTACTTAAACTATAAAGAAAGCCCATAGCCCAGAACTCCTGTTCAGATCCAGGCTTCTGTCTGCCCTATTCCCCCCAGCTGGGCTCAAACAGTTCCCTCTGATGAGTTGATTCAGACTGTATTATTAGAGAAGTTTACCGATCCCTCACCTAAAAGGAAACTGGTATATGAAGAATTAGACTGTGGAACTCATTGCCACAGTATGTTATTGAGCTCAAGAAAACATAAAATCATCACTGATAAAAGCACATGAGACAAAAATTGGGAGAGTGGTAAATAATGAAGAGGACAGGTACAGAGCCATCTGAATTGGGTGGTAAATTGGGTGAAAGCATACTCAGTGTTCTAATATGGCAAAATGTAAATGTGTGCATATCGGAACAAAGAAGGCAGGCCATGCTTACAGGATTGGGGACTCTAACCTGGTACGCAGTGACTCTGAAAAAGATTTGGTGGTCACGGTGAATAATCAGTTATACAAGAGAGAATTTGACTCTGGGATGTATAAACAGAGGAATCTCAATTAGGAGCAGGGTAGCTATTTTACTTCTATATTTGGCCCTGGTCTGACTGCTGCAGGACTACTGTGTTCAATTCTGGTGCCCTCAATTAAAAAAAGGTTACCAAATTGGAGAAGGTTCAGAGAAGAACTACAACAATGATTAGAGGATTAGAAAACATTCCTTATATTGAGCTTCTTTGAGTCAGTCATTATGTTTAGTTTAACAAAGGCATGACATGATTAGTCTGTAAATATCTACATGGGGAACAAATATGTAATAATGGGCTCTTCGGCCTAGCAGAGAAAGATATAACACAGTCCAAGGGCTGAAAGTTGAAACAAATCAGACTGGAAATAAGGCACACATTTTAATTAACCAGTGGAACAATTTACGAAGGGTCACAGTGTCTTTGCTAGCACCGACTATTTTAAAATCAAGATTGGATGTTTTTCTAAAAGATTTGCTCTAGGAATTATTTTGGTGAAGTTCGCTGGCCAGTGCTAGCCAGGAAGTCAGACTAGATGAGCCCAGTGCTCCCTTATGGCCCCGGGATCTATGAATAAGAAGAGCAAGAGTCAAAGTCTGGTAGGATGTTTATGCAGATAACAAGAATATCCAGTTATTATAGTTTATGATAAAAATAGAGTGTTGGAGGGGAGGAAAATCCCCATGGTTCAGGGTTTAAGCCAGTCTCTAACTATAAGGGGTCATGATTGTCCTTCATGGGGCAGAGGGGGGCAGGTTACCTTACATCTGGCTACTCTGGGGTTCTTGTTCCTTTGTCTGAAAAACCTGGTGCTGGCCACTGGTGGAGTCAGGATGCAAGACTAGATGGATCTTGAGTCTGATCCAGTCTGACAACTTACAAGAAAGTTAGAACCTCCATCTTTGTTGAAAAAGAATGAAAACATTTACTCATGCATGAAGCAGACTAACTGTGTAATTCAGTATCCCCTTACATTCTCTAAATTAACCAGTTGCATACTGGACTTCACACTGATTTCCTGAACTACATTTCCCAGAACACCACAGGCCCAGGGTCAAAGGTCACATCCACTTCCCAGGTATAAAAGCTCCAGCTCTGGTGGTGTATCTTTATTTCAAGCAGCATGCTGCTGGGAGCAGATTGCAGGGATCTGTCCCAGTCAAAAACACAACTGATTTCAACACCCACAGAAGGTACTTTTTAGCAATCATATAATCTGTGTTACACTGTATGGTATGTTGTCTCTTAAGTGCTGGCTTTTCCCACAGAAAAGGAATAACTCCTTTAAACTCAAATGACAACAGTGTTACAGTATTCTAGTATTACAGAATACTATTTTTCCAATAGGCGTTCTTTGTTATTATTACTTGTATAGATTTCAGTGCACCATGAAATGAAAAAAAATGTGGGGCAGGAAAGTGAGGACCAGAAATTATGTTAATCACCTACATTGCTCTATGTACAACCCTCACCCCAGATGGAACTGTACCCAGTTTTTTAAGACCATGCATCTCGGCTTCTTGATTTAGGCTATGCTTGGAGCCCCAGAAAGTGCTTCCTGAATGGCTTGCAATGGCTCTCTGCCTTTTCAAAGATAGGAGTTTTTAGTTGTTTGCACTTTCTGATCCCTCAAAAATATCCTCTAAGTAGAGGGGTATACATGCAAAATTTCATATGAAAATAGTGTGTATGGGGAAGGGCTTGAGAAAGGTAGAATGGGGGGCTCAAAATGGGTGTTGTATGAAAAGTGTTACAATTTGACCTGAGGGGTTGCTCTGTGATAACAAGAGGTGTGGATGAAATCAGGGCTGATTCTGAGCCAAACCCTGGAACCAAATTACAGAAAGATTTTGGAGCCAGACCAGAACTTCGTGGCTGATTTCTCTCCATAAAATAGGCTGAATCTGAAGTCTGGATTTAAATATCTTTGAGCTTTGAATTTGAATCCAAGCTTGTGGGGCCTGAGCCCAGAGCTTAACAGGAAAAACCTTTCCTCCAAAGCCTCATTGTCTTTCTGTGTTTTGCCTCCTTCTTTGGCTTTGGTTTGAATGGTGATCACTATGCAAGAGGTGCTGTCAGGAAAAAGTCCATCAGTTTTAACTTCTTCCATCCATGCAGTCTATGCCACTGCACACCTGCTCCTGTTTCCACGTGTAGACCCAGGACGTTTATGTACAGGGAACATGTCTGTCCTCAGTTGCTGTAAATCAGTGGAGCTCCATCATAGTGCAATTTACAACGTATTTGTTTCTTTCTCTAGAAAGGACTCAAAATATTATATTTGTCTGTACGAAGTATCAGTACTGGATTGGTTGGGGCATGCTCTAATCTTTGTGCTATTGATGGTTAACGCTGACTGGCTTTTACACAGCAGTTCAAACACAGAGAAGACAGAAACGATCTCCTGGTAGTGAGCTATACCTAGATGCTGTATTTAAATTTTGTTCTAAGTAAATTTAAACTTCCCATGGAACTGTGGTGTCTAGTGAAACATGACTAGTTTTTGGCTTGCTCTTTCTTGTGACCCTGCTGAGTGCTCTGAGAGCTCTGAATGAAAAGCAAACTTCCTGCTGTTTGCTTAGTATGATGGCAAACTGAGAAAGAACACTTTGTCGGAAGCAGGAAGGCCTACAAAGCATTGAGTTGTTTAAGGAGCTGGCTGAACTATAGTGTGGTGCCCGTAGGCAACCTTCATAACGGTACTTTTTGCTTGGATTGCATGTTCCAAGCCCTTCACATGCACAAGATCAGTTTCAGTGCAGCGATGAGGAGGTGCAGGTCCGCTCAACTGCCAAGTCAGTATCGATGTTACATCGCAGTGAGCTGGTCTGAGATATGTGTAAAACAGCAAGCATAAGGTGAATTAACTCCAGAACCCTAGCAACAGCTCCAGTGGGGAAGGATGTGCCTGTCCATACAAAATGGGCAGCGTTGACATCTGTGTCCTGTAAATTGTTCAGAATGCTCAATAACGGGAGGATGCGCTGCATTGTAGAACTCTGATAAGGTCCATCTGATCACTTACACAGATCCGTTAAAATAAGAATCTGGTTAATAGTAAATCTGTGTTCTGCTGCATCCGCCCCAAAGTATCTCACTGAATCATAAGGTAACACTAAACTCTGTAAAATATCCTAGTTTGAGAAAATCAATGGAAGTTTATTCACAAGAAAACACCTTCCCCTTGTATATTTTTTTTCCCCCCTGAAAGTTCTACAGTTTTCTAAACCAGCCTGAGTGTTTAGCAAAGATGAAGCTGGATTTCCTCCTGTAATACTTTATTAGCCTTTTCAATACCTGAGCACTAAAACTGGCATTTTTATATAGAGAAAAATCATTTGGGGAAAAAAAACAAACTCCCAAACAAGGGATGAATGAACATTGAATTACATGATCAAATAAGTACGCATGTTGTATGAAGAAGAAGGCCCTAGAAAGTAGAGGAAATGTGTCACCTTCTCTGTATGCAAAGGGGAAGCTGCTGGAGACTCCAAGAGAGGATCAAATCAGAACTGGTGCTTCTGTGGGCAAATTGCATCTAACTCCTGCCTTAAATACATTGTTTTATAAGTGTTATTCAGCAGGGACTCAGCAAGGGAGTAGGAAGGCAAAGCCCAAGAGGAACCCAACAATTTATCTCCCATACAGGAAATTTTGGAAATACATGATAATGTATTCATCTTCTTGTGTATCTTGTTACGTATCCCACCTCTGATGTCATATCCTCTCCGTATATTGTAAAAAGGAGATGATGATTTCATTAGCAATGATGATGTGCTGGATACTGTACAGAACACAAAAATCAAGGCAGTTTCTGTCCTGAAGACTCCAAAGCCTCAAATCTGCTTCAGGATCCTCAAATCTGCTTCAGGATCCACTAGTGTGGATACTTACCCCAGGCATGGAGAGGAGGCAGGAACAGATCCTGATGCAGGATTGGGTCCTAAGAGACAGACACAGAAGAGGCTATACTGGGGAATCCAGAGGTGAGGATTTGAGTGGTTATATATAATTTTTTTTTTGGAGGGGGGGGGGGACTCAGGGAAAGTGGGTTTTTCAGAGAGACTTGAATACCTTCCTGTCAATCAGCTAAAAAGGATTATTACAATATTTATATACTGAAGGATAAAACAAATCAGATTTATATGCCAGCTCTTGTGGAATGCCACATGTACCCCTTCTTACATCACAGGTAACTACTGGATGGAAGTTTTGAGGGAGATGTCAGTGGGATTAGAGGGAGATGTCAGTGGGATTAGGGTATCAACCTAGATTTGGCTCAGATCCAGCAAACACTGAGTCGTGTGTACCTTTCCTCGTGTTGAGCGGCTCTCGTCATGTCAATAAAGTTGCTCATGTGTCTGTTAATGCGAGTGGAACGTTTGTGGCTTCTCCTGCTTGAAACGAGGGTAGCAGGGCAGGAGCATGCTGCAGGTGGCAAACCAATACTACTGGAGCAATGACCAAGGAGCACAGGGCTTACGAGCTGTCAGCTGATTCCAGTGCATGTCCCTGTAATATCGTGCGAGAGAAAGAGCGGCCCTTGAAGAGAAATATGACTATCCAGCGCACAGGCAACCAGCCAGGCTCTCTGGTCACAGGAGCTCCTGCTGTTGGCTGCATTTTTATAAGGAAGGGATAATTCAGGGCCCCATCTTGTGAGGTGCTCAGCGAAGTCAGTGAGATCCCATTGACTTCACTTTACTGTCTCCGTATAGCTCTGCAAGGCAAGAGAGTGATACGGGTAATTAAACTTCATGCTATAGGTCATCTACTGATCTTCTGTGGCCAGCAGGATGGGATTTCAATGTCGGGCAGATGTATTTTATGCATCCCCAGTCTCTCCACACACGTTAGATACTGCCAGCGGCAGGATTCTGGACCAGATGGGCCTATGGTCTGATCCGGATGGCACATCCTGTGCATCTGAGGGGTAGCAAGCCAAACAGGATGCAAGTCTTAACTTTTGTATAAGCAAATTAAGGAGCCAAGATTAGGAAAGCCGAGATAAGAACAGTGCAAAGATAAGAAAAGAGGCCACAGATGGATTGTGCATCCATTCAGCCCGCCCAAACTGACTGCTTTTAAAGTGTATCTCTGTGGCTAGAATTCTGTGCTTGCATGAGGGGATGTTGTAGGCGAGTGTCAGACCTAGGATTTCAGGAAACCATTTGTTTCTCTCTGACTAACTCTAACTCGTATGTGAAAAATTCCAGGTGGCTTGGAACGCTCTCAAGTTTAAACAAGAAAGAGTGACAAATGGCAGCATGCTGGGCTGGGGGCAGAGCCCAAGGGAGAAGTGCAGGGATGGAAGTTAGGTCTGACTTGCTCAACCTCGTCGTTATTCAGGATAGGGGATAAAAAGTATGTTAACAAAATCTGCCGATGTTGCATATGTCAAATGAAGATAGAGGAAATAATACGAAAGATTCCAGAGAGATTAAAATCAGGGAAAGAAATATAAGTTTGGGAAAAACTAAGCTAATGCCCGTGGGGAAAAATCATCTCTCCTGTAACCTGGACTGGCAGAGAGAAAGCAGGAGACCAAAAGACGGAGAGGCGTCAGGGTGATCGTGTGTGTGGTACAATCTGACCACTTTCAGGCTGCACGCTTGGGCGGTATCATGTCACGGAGTAGAGGAGCAGACAGTCCGTCTGCAAGCAGCATCAATGTGGCCATGCCTTAAGTACTATGCCCACTTCGGGGCACCCGACTACTAGAAAACCACCAGCAATTCAGCCGAGGTTTGGAACAGAGCGACAAATGATGATCAGAGAGGTGACGGGAGAGACTTGCAAGGCAGGTTCATTAGAGAGGAGCTTGGCTCAGACTGTTAACGTGGGTACTGCAATGTCTGTGGTGACTCAAAGAACAAAATCCTCAACAAGAGAGAGGAAGTATTTCGGGGGGCACATCTGAGGCTTGTTAACCATGGGAACAACTTGCCCAGGGATGGGATAGATTCTCCATCACTGGAAATCTTTAAATCAATACTGCATATCCTTTTAAAAGATAAGTTGTTGGTCAGAAAGTGGTGGGCTGGATTCACAAATTACAGGGTTAAATTCTCTGGTCTGCAATATACAGGAGGACAGACTAGATGAGGTACTGCTCCCTTCTAGCCTCAGTAGTCTATGAAATAATAGGCTGACGTTAAGAATTTACAGGACTGTGGACAGTAGAGGACAGGAGAACTCGCATCTTAAATAAGATAATCTATTTTTATCATTTGTCTGGTAATGGCTCCTGGATTCCCATGATACCAATGACCCAATAAAAGTCCGACTCTCAGGAAAAGCATCCCACCAATGAAATCCATTGTTAGGCAATAGACGCTAGGTTTCTGCATCCAGAGGGACAGCAGGTTAGCAGCACAGCCTCAGGATTCCCCGCCAATTGTGTATTTATTTTAAAACATTTGTTTACCTTCATTATGAACTCCAATTGCCATTTAAAACTAAATAACTAACAGCTCGTATTAATCACGTTGTACTTTGTCCCAAACTCCCCCTTGGGAGGAGCTCCCCATGACCATCCCCGGAGCTGACTCATTATCCTCTGCCATGATCACAAAAATCTGGACGTGGCTGAGGCCCCAGATGTGCACAGATCACCACCTATCACACTGACCACTGTTGTTTGTCTGACGGTAGTCAGCTGGTGGCTCTTATACCGAGACTAGACTGTAAACCCTTCGGGGCAGAGACTGTCTTTTTGCTCTGTGTTCGTACAGTGCCGTCCGCACTGGGATCCTGATCCATGATTGACCTCTGAGGGGACACCGTAAGACAAAAAATGAATATTGAAAATATTGAAAATAGGGCTACTCAAATGGCTAGAGAGAAGCTGGGGCTATTTAACTGGTGCAGTCTGAGGCTATGTACACATGATCACTTTATTGCGTGATAAGGCTCCTTATCATGCAATAAAGCTGCCTGCATACACACGATCACACAGTAATGCTCGTGTGTACGCTTTTTGCGTGTTAGACAGCCTCCGCAAATGTCCCAGAGTGCCAATCGAGGGCACTCTGGGACATTGGAGCTGTCAATTATGTCAATTTCACTGCTCTGGCTGAGTGTGAAATTGACATATATTTCAATTTCACTGCTCTAGCATAGCAGTGAAATTGACTATTATGGGAGCTGCCAGGTTTGGCATCTCCCCTGGACTGAGCTAGGGGGCTGCCGGTTCGGGCCAGCCAGCTAGCTCAGCCCCGGGGCTTCGGCTGGTGGCAGGGGCAAGCGCCACAGCTCCCGCCGCCCTGCAGTCCCCTAGCTCAGACCCGGGGCTTCAGGTGGTGGCGAGGGCTGTGTGCTTAAGTGCCACAGCCCCCTAGCTCAGCCCCGGGCTTCAGGTGGCAGCGGGAGACCCTGCCGCCACCCGAAGTCCCGGGGCTGAGCTAGGGGGCTGGCTGTGGGCAGTGCATGGTGGGACAGGTGCCCACCATGCACTGCTCTTATATCACAAAGGAGCGTTCACACGGGTGAACGCTCCTTTGCGATATAACCAGAACGTGTGTACACAGTAAAGCGCTATATTTATAGCGCTTTCCTTGTCCCACAATAGCTTATTGCAGGACAAGTTTGTCGTGTGTACGTAGCCTGAGACATCTGGATGAAAGAGCAGTGGCTTTATGGCTTTTTGATCCCTCTTGTCCTAAGACAGATCCCATCCCTCTGATTGGACCGACCCCTTTGCCTACCCTGAAGTCAAAGGCTATGTCTACACTTGAAAGTTAAGTCGACTTAAGGAGGCTTAATTCTATCTAACTTAGTCCATGTCCACACTAGGGTTTCATTAAGTCGACTTACGGGGCTGACTTAAGTCGACCTAAACAGTGGTATTTATTAACAGCTAAATCGATTTATTAAGTCGACCTAAACCCGATGTGGACACCCTAGGTCGACTTAGTTCTCTAAGTCAACCTAGGACTGGGGACAGGGGACCCCCGCTCCCCAACAGAAGGGAGCATGCTCCCTTCTTGCTGGGAAGCCTCTGGGTCCCTACAAGAAGGTAGCTGCAGCTGCCCTCTCCTTGGGACCCAGAACCCAGCCAGAAGGGAGCTGCAGGCTGGGCTCCTTTCTCTGGACCTGAGCAGTCCTGGCCAGAAGGGAGCTCCGCTCTCTTCTCCCCAGACCTGTGGGGTCCATGCAAGAAGGGAGCTTCTGGTGCTCCGCTGACAGGAGATCCCTGAGGTTCCCCTGTCAGTGGAGCATGAGGAAGGCAGCTGCCATGCTCCAGCTGACAGTGGGAACCTTGGGGATCCCATCAGCTGGAGCGTGGCAGCTCCCTTCCCTGCGCTCTGCTGACAGGGGAACCTCAAGGATCCTCCGTCAGCTGGAGCACGGCAGCTGCCTCCTTGCCTGGACCATGGGTCCAGTGAGAAGAGAGCGGGGCTCCAGGCAAGAAAGGAGCCTGTGTTCCCTTCTCCCCGGTTCTCACCCACTGCTCCCTTCTGCCAGGAAGCAGCCGGGTCCTAGAAGGGAGCCGTAGCTTTGTCCACACTTAAAAAGTTAAGTTGAGTCTGTTAAGTGTTTAACTGTAGACATAGCCAAAGAAATCTGCCCATACAGATACAATGGCAGGATTGAGGCTGGGTTTTGTAATTCTTACCCCAAGTGGAACAGCACCCTGTTAAGACCAATACAGGACAGAATAAATGGATGTGAGTTAGTTAAGTTATTGGTGTGTCCTATTCTCAGCATTTCAACATATTTGGGGTTTCCATGCTTTTTTAATGTAGCTATAAAGAAATCCTTAGTGTTTACAAGCAAATGTAATATTCCTAAATATACTAGCTTGTCTATAAAAGCCTCATTGAGCAAATGAACTGTTTTTATCTCAGGTAGGGTTATTTTTAAGCTAAAAACAAGCAGAGAACACCCACAAAGTAAACCTTTATGGGAGGTCACTAATGAAGTGGTATTTTTATCTTCAAACATGTTGCACATACTGAGACTCTGTTCTTCAGTCAGGGTGTTGTAGCTGGAGGACATGAGAAATTCAAGTTCTTTGGGGTTTGAGCTTGTTATTAACTTTCTTGTTCACAAATGTCCTCTTAGAAGATTAAAAATAAAGGACTCTGTTCTTTATTCAGGCTCAAATCCCAGATAAGTAAAAAGAGTAGGTTTGCATCCTGTTTTCAAAGCTTTCGAAAACACCATTTTACTTTGCTTCCTAGTATGATGTGACCTGGGATCATAAGAGAGAGGAGTCAACACTTGAGGACAGTGTTTGCAGTGGGGAATGTGAAGGCATCTCCTGGGAACATCACAACTGTAAATATGGCACACTGTGAACTCAGATACATTTTGACCCAAGGTTATCTGCTGCTATGAAATCCATGGATCTCATCGTTACACTGTGTCCTTACACAGTCTTGCACAATTAGTTTATTAAAATATTTTTGTTACTCAACAGGATTGTCCCCTCTAGTCCTGTGGAGTTTTGGGACTTGTATCAATGCATTCTGAAAACACCTGGCCTCCTGACTCCTCTTCCTGGTCGCCTCTGGATCTCTCAAAATCTCTCGAGATTCAGTGGGGAAAACTCTCTCTGTCAGAGAGAGACTGGCAGCTCAAAAGGAAGGATCAGGTGGAATTACCAGCCCCTACAGAGGAGTAATCTACACAGCGAACAATTTGGACCCAAATTTCAGCTGAACTTTCAGATCCTAGGCTAAGTGTTCAGGGCTAGCGGTTAGGAAAGCTGCCTTTTTATTTCTGAGTTTCTAGTAAGATACAGAAGACCTTCAGAGTCATATGAAGTCAGAAGTAACTACACCTTAGGATATGGTAGTTTTTCTTTATTATTTAGTAACAGCTTTCTTTTTTTTTTTTTAAATGCATGGTAATGTCTCTCTTTGAGGGAATCATCTAAAACATTAATGGTCTCCACCATCATTGGCATTCTGCTCCTCTCAGCTTTCTTCGTAGTTTATTTTCTCTGCTAAAGGCCAAATGCCTCCTGAATGTTTAACTTTACCTTGGATGGGATTTCCTTTATTTATTTTCAGTGAAACTTTAGGTAATGAAATCCTGTTTCCAGCCCACATTTCTATTCATGAAATTATCTGTTCTCTTTCCTTACGTAATTGAAAAAACAAGTGTACTGAAAATTCAGAGATCTTCACTAAAGAGGTTAAAATGTCCCTTGGTCCCAATCTCTGTTGTCAGATTCCTGCACTGTTGTAGGATCTGATAGCTACTCGGATGCCTCGTTTTACAAGGTGTAGTTTACTAAACATGAAAGACTGTGGAATTCATAACCATTGTTCCCTTTCCACACTGCGTCTGCTCCTCCCCACCTGGCTTAAAGGGCTGATTCTCCAAGAGAAAGCTGCACAGTCGTGGGAGATTCTTGATGCCAGTTTTATAGAATGGAGCTGATTCTGTGTGGGCACTATGCCCCATCTGTCACCGTTGGTGTGGTGGGGTAAAACTTTCTAGTTGAGAAAAAAGCTTAATGTCAACTCCATTTTCTTGTTCACTTTTCACTTCTCTTTCTACTCTGCATTTCTCCTGCAGCTTTGTATTTTCCTTTACACTATTCTATTTTACAGTATATTTTGAATCTTTCACGCTCTTGTTCTGGCTTTTTTCCAGAATCTGTTAATCACTCTGCTCGCCAAGGTAACTCCTTGCTCCTCACAATCAATGCCATTGAATCCCACCTTCTGTCCTTCACTTTGTGCTTCAGTCACTGTATAGCGGCAGCTCAGGCCATCTGCACCCACTTAAGATATCGAAGGACAGTCAAAGTGACTTCTGAGTCGGTGCTGACAGCAAGTGGGGAAACGAGTGGGTTTAAGCCTCTTTCTTTGGGGGAGCAAGGGACCTTGACATTACTGTCAATGGTAGGGGTAAATCCTGGCCTTATTGAAGTCAGTAGCAAAGCTCTCATTGACTCCAACAGGGCCAGGATATCACCAAGAGTTTACGCTCTTCTGTGCTCCAGCATCCCTTCTCCATGTTCGAGTTATTGTGAGACACTGGAAGATCTTAGCAAATATGATGCTTAACACATCTCTGTGCTAGGAAGCTTGCCTGAATGGTGCTCCATCCTTGCTCATCAATACAAGACAAGTGGAATCATGCCAGCAACGTTACAGAAACCTTTGTGTGTTCATTAAGGAATCTCTGCCTTTTCCCGTCAGAGCTTTTAAACCCAGAAGGGCCCATCGGGTCTGGCCTCTTACACAACATGCACTTGGGAGCCTCACTTCAACTTGTGCACCAAGCCAGTAACTTCTGACTGGGCTCTACCATACCTTCTAGAAAGACACTTTTGCTTCCAGATTTCCTTCTCTAGAGGCCTCTGTGGTGCCCTGTGTCAGGGAAACAGCTCTGATCTGACAGGAACCAGCCTGGAAGACACTAGTGGGGGATCCTGGAAAAGTAAATAGTCACCTGTAAGCCCAGGGGGAGACGCTGTGCAGGTTGATAGGGAGGCGGTACTTCCTGTCACTGGCTGCTCTGCCCCCTGCCGGACAGCTCGCGTTATGGTCTTGCTCCAGCTGCAGGGTGTGGTGGAAGGCGCTGAGCATGCCCGCGCTGAGCCGCCCGTACAGCTGCTCCAGGAGCTCCTCCGGCCGGTCGGCGCAGGTTCGAGCCCGCACTGGGCGCTTGCTCACCTTGAAGGCCTCGGCCGCGGGGCTGCGCAGCCCAGCCAGGAGAAGAGCCGCCAGCAGCGCCCAGACCTGCAGCAGCAGCGGGGAAAGGCGTTCAGCTGCTGAGCCCGGCGGGACGGTGCCTTCTCGGGCTCCGGGCCAGCAGCCAGTCGCCCCCGACACTCCCCGCGGTCTCCGCTCGCTCCGCGGGGCCCGTCGGTGGCTCCTTCCGCCAGACTCAGGGGCCGCCTCGGCTTCCCTGGCACCGGGGAGGGCAGCCGCCCAAGCCGCCCGCCACCGGCCCTGGCCCCGCCGCATGGGAGCGCAGGGCGGGCGGAGCCCGGGTACCGGCGGGCACAGGGGGTCTGATCGCAGGGCGGCGGCACGTGTCCCCGGGCGCCAACAGGGGCCGCCTCCGTCCTTACCTGGCCGGGCGGCATGGTGGCGGCGGAGCCGGGCTGGCGGCGGCCGAGCGGGAGGAAATGTTGGCCAAGAGCCGCGCTTCCCGCCGCATCGCCCCGGCCTCGGGGGCCAGGAGCAGTGGAGGCTGATTTGCGGAGCCGCGAGCCTGGGGGGGTCCGGGCCCGCGTCCGACATGGCAAGCACCCAAGGGCGGTGCTCGGAGCGGGGAGCAGCGGGGGCTACCTGCCCCTTCGCAGCCCGCCCGCCTCGCTCTTGGGGCGAACCCGGAGCCTGCAGGGCACAAGGGGGCTCCCGCCCCACACGGAGCGGGGACGATCCGCGCCCGGGGCCGGCTGGATGCGGCGCTTTGGGGCAATGGAAATGGAAAAGCAACACAGCGACCGGAAAACCGACGGAGCATCACGCAGGAGCTGCCGGGTCTGACAGCCACTTGTAATGTGTTCAAAGGCATCGGAAAGTCGTGGCGGCCCCACGCCGCTGCCACATGCTTCACTCAAACGCCCAACGCCGTAATGTGAGCAGCCCCTCCGGAAAGGGGCACGTTTCTTGCTGAAATTCAGCCTGTCTAGGGACATCAAGAGGGAGCTCTAGGCTGCTCTAGCAGCCCTGGAGACAGTAAATTGGAAGAGTGGGTCTCAATCTTTTGTGGGTCGTGACACACCTCGGGGCCTGTGCCCTACAGGACAATCTAGACCCAAAACCATGGGTTGGGACCCAGTAGTGGGGCACAGACCCTCAGGCACTGGGTCGCGGCACCCCCCGCTGCTGCCACCGAAAGACTGGAATGCACTGCTCAAAGGTGTAGTTGTTGGGTGGTGGGCATAAATGATTTTTTTTTTTTTTTTCAACTGGATACTGAGGAAAAAAGTTTGAAAACCACTGCACTAGCCCCCCCCCCCCCCGAATCCAGCCCTGCCCCGGCTTTCTGCAACACACTTCCACAGTAATGTGTCCTGACACAGTGGTTGAGAACAGCTGCTTTAATGTGCCAGATGGTGTTTACACTCGTCATCCTATAAGACAGTAAAACTCTGTGGGTCTAGGTGGAAAAATGGGTACGGCTCTCTTTCATCCAGGCCCATATGTGGCATGGGTTTTCCAGGTGTGCCAGGATGTATCCAGGACCAGGATTTATTTTTTTATTTATATAGCAGAATTTTGAGGTTTGTGGCCAAAAATATTACGCATTTTGTGAGATCCAGATGTCCCATATGTTTCTGCGTTGTTCTTGCATGTGGTTGTGCCAAAACCTGACTCTTTTTATTATGTTTTTGCTGGTAAAATTTGGGGGTGATGCCCCAAAATAGTAGGACCCCACAGGCTCCAGGTGCTGTCTGTCTGTCTTTGCAGAACCACTGCAGAGGGAAGCTCTGGATTTTTTTAGTGAATTTGCAGCAGCTGCACTACTTTTCTATGGAGCTGGCAGAATCTTTGACATTTATAAAACTAATTGCATGTAAGCATCAGATTCATAGTGTTTTGTTTTTTGTGCTTCTTTACCAGTCTGCTGAAAAGCCTGGATTTCTGGTGCATTAAGAGCTGCTGCATTTTTCTTGCATTTATACTATAGATTTTAAGGGACCCAGGGTTGAAAACTTGGCACGATATGTACCCTATATGTCTTACTGTCTTATTGGGCTGGGAGGAAGCTGCATCCAGTTTTTTTCCAATGAAGCAGAAGTGGCTATGTTCACTTTCTACCTATTTGCTTAGAGCCCTCAAATTGGCAAACAGGATTTGCAGTGCACATGCTCTGTGTTCCAGACTATGTTCACCAGAGGCAGTAAGGCTAATTCTGTAGTTAGGCATTTGAATTTGAGGATTTGGGGCTGAAAATATGGCTGGATCCAGGTTTTTGTCACCCTCGTGCAGAGTAGACCATTGAGATCAGTGATCCTAGTGGCAGAGCCATTAGAATTGCTTTTTATTTGGATTGTACAATTTGGGATCTTGAGCTAAAGAATGGCGAGATCCAGGCAGATCCTACTATCTTTACCCAAAAAGACCGTCGGAAAAGGCATGGGAATTGCTTTCAATGAGTCTACATTCAAGAACAGGTACTTTATACAGCTGCAGCACTCTATGGCACTGGTTCTCAACCTTTTCTGGGTTGTGGCAGCGTATTGCGACTCTACAGGGCACATTAGCCCACTCTCTCCAGGCCAAATCCAGCCATCTCCCAGTGACACATGAACCGCTGTGTAGCGACACAGTAACGTGTCCTGACACAGTGGCTGAGAACTGCTGCTCTATGGAGTCACTGCTGCATTCAGAGGTTCCTATGTCAGTGTTAATTTTGTATGAGTAGAAGCTGAGTTTCATTGCAGATGGAAAATTCATCTTATTTTATGTGAATCCATTTATGAAGGTCAAAGGAGAAACTGGATTTTTGCCTTCTAATTTTAGTGTCATGCAGTTCATTTATCTATTAAAAAAAATAAAGGCTGATATAACAAGATAAGGGGCTTCTACAAACTGAAATTTTTGTTACTTAAATGTGAAGCAAATGTATCCTTTGATTTCCCCACTGGTTTCCTGAGCTGGGATCTGAGCACATCAGTTTTACATTGTAGCACAGCTTTGTAAGAACAGATGGAAAAGGGTACACTTTTTGCTCTCTTCAAATACAGGTAACTGGAAAAGGGGGAGTGGGAGACCAAGCAGCACAATACCAATCCATTATGACCAGAAAACTGAATCTAGCATATTCAATACAAACTTTATTTAATATATCTAAGTCAGTTGACTATTAAAACAGAAAACCAGGAGTCCACGTAAGGCCTGATCAGAGGCCGACTGAAGTCAATGGAAAGACGCTTCTTGGCTTTGTTGGGATTTGGATCAGGTGCTCAGTGTGTTGTGCCAGCAGTGACCGTTCGGTTGTCAATGGAGGAGGCACTGATGGTTTCCCCCATGAGGAATGCACAACAAACCTGCACAGGGTTCTTGAAAGTGTGGAGCAGCATCAAAGACGTGATGGGACCACAGGCTCCGAAAGGGCAACCTGCAGAACCAGTGTTTCTCAGCATAGGAGCATCCATTTGCTGGGTGGAGTCAGAAGAGCACAAGATCATCCCGGTGTGACAGCCTGCTAACGGTATCCGTATTTTTACACAGCATCCACATGTCCCGGCTCTCCTTCCCCATTTCTGCTGTAGTGGAGGTGTGTGGTTGCCTTCCTGTCCTGAGGGTGGGAGGAAGGAGAAATTTGCAGCAGAGAGGACTGACAGAAGAACCCTCCCTGTAGGAGTCTTTCTCTCTTGTTTAGAAACTCTATTTATTTAGGGAGTATAAACAGGTTTTCAAACCCTTGCCAGGCGCTTACCAGAAACAAAGCAGTAATCACTGCACCAGAGAGGTTTTTGTTCAAAACCACATTTATAGTAATAGTCGTCTGATTTACTTGTTAGCATGTTGCCAGCTTACAGGTCGGGCGTCCTTACAACACTGATGGCGAGTTGTTTCTAATGTTTTTATTAAATTGTGCTAAACTTGTGATTTACATTTAATAGACCAGGCTTAGCTATCAAGTATCAATATTAAAAACCAAAACAACAAAAAGTGTGCTGTGGTTTTGTGGTGTGTGTGCAGGTCAACGTGCTTTTTCTGAGTATCGTATCCAGCTATCTTTGTTTTGCTGGGTAATCGATGTCTTCATATTTTCACATTTTTATGTTTATCTCTCGAATTTTTGAACCAATCCTCTGGAGGTGGACTATATATCTTTCTCTAATAAGAGGCTATCAATAGCCTAGCAGCTACTAGCAGCTGAAAGATTAATTCTTCATTATCTTTGGTATGGCCATTCCCAGACAGCCCCAGGAGGGTTACTAGTCAATCATTTGGTAATAAATATCCAAAACTTATGATAATTGGTTGCAAATTGCCTCCAATACTCTCCAATGACTTGACATGCTATTATGGTGGTATATAACTTGTTATTTAAATCAGCTTTTGTACCAGATGACTGGAGGACAGCCGAAGTGACTCCAATTTTTTAAAAAGGCAATCCCAGCAGTTACAGGCAGGTAAGCCTAACTTCAATACCAGCCAAATTGGTTGAAACTATAGTAAAAACCAGAATTATCAGACACAGAGATGAATACGATTTGTTGGGGGAAGAGCCAGGGTTTTGTAAAGGGAAAATCATGCCTCATCAATGTACTAGAATTCACTGAGGGGGTCAACAAGCATGTGGATAAGGGTGATCCAGTAGATAGTGTACTTAGATTTTCAGAAAGTCTTTGACAAGATCCCTCACCAAAGGCTCTTAAGCAAAGTAGGCTCTCATGGTATAAGAGGGAAGGTCCTCTCCTGGATCAGTAACTGGTTAAAATATAGGAAACGAAGGGTAGGAATAAATGGTCGGTTTTCAGAATGGAGAGAGGTAAATAGTGGTGTCCCCATAGTCTGTACTGGGACCAGTGCTGTTTAACATATTCATAAATGATCTGGTTTAAACAGTGAAGTGACAAAGTTTGCAGATGATACAAAACTACTCAAGGTAGTTAAGTCCAAAGTAGATGGCAAAGAGTTACACTAGGAAATGCTAGGTGCTTCAGAGGGAATGACCAGAATAGATATCATTAAGTGATCCATCCCTTCCACCATTCCCATCCTCTGGCAATCTCTGAGTATCCTGGCTAATAGCCATTGATGGACCTACCCTCCATGAATTTATCTACTTCTTCTTTTGAACCCCATTATAGTCTTGGCTTTCACAATGTCCTCTGGCAAGGAGTTCCATAGGTTGACTGCATTTGTGAAGAAAAACTTCCTTTTGTCTGCTGCCTATTAATTTCATTTGGTGACCCATAGTAGTTGTGTTATGAGAAGCCATAAAAAACACTTCCTTTAAAAAAAAAAAAAAAAAAAAAACTTTCTCCACACCAGTCATGATTTTATAGACCTCTATCATACTATTCCCTTAGTCATTTCTTTTCCAAGCTGAAAAGACCCAGTCTTAATTTCTCCTCATATGCAAGCTTTTCCATACCCCTAGACATTTTAATTGGCCATTTCTCTACCTTTTGCTATTCCAATACATCTTTTTTGAGATGGGGTGACTAGTTCTGCATGCAGTAGTCAAGATGCAGGCAGGGCCGGATTAAGTTCCAGGTTTCCCAGGGCTGCCCACCCTTGTGAACCCCCTATTGCTCCCCCCATGCTTTGGGGTGGAGTCAGGGGCTCTGGGGCCCCAGACAGCACTGCAGAAGGGGTTTGGGGGGCCATGACCAACGCTGCCTCTGCTGCGGGGCGGAGAACATGCTGCTGTGGGGTGGCCACAGGTCACGCTGCTGGGTGGAGGGGAAGCACACGGGCTGGCACAAGCCGGCCTTGCTGCTGGAGGCTAGGGAGGGGCAGGACAGATGCTGCAGTACTCTTACCCAATGTTCCCTCTAAGGTTTGGCGGCTTGTGTGCAAAACTTTTTCTGAATAAAATTTTTGTGTAAACTCACACGACAGAAATTATAGGCATTAATTGAAGTTAAAGTAATTGTAAATAGAATTAATTGTTTAATTGAATTTGAATGAATTTTTAATTGAAATTTAATTTTTAGAAAGGTTTTTATTTAAAATTAATTTTTTAAAAGTATTTTTTTAAAAAGGAAGGAAAAAAAGAAGGAAGGAAGAGAGAGAGAGAGAAAAGGAGAAGGAAAGAAGAGGAAGGAAAAGACAAAGAAGGAAAAAAGAGAGAGGAAGAAGGAAAAAAGAAAGGAAGAGAAAGAGGAAGAAAGAAAAAAGAAGGAAAGCAAAGGAGAGAAGGAAGGAAGAGGAAAGGGAGAGGAAGAAGAAAGGAAGAGAAAGGGAGAGAGAAGAAAGGAAGAGAAAGGGAGAGAGAAGAAAGGAAAAGAGAAGGAAGAGAAAGGAAGGAAGCAAAGAAAGAGAAAGAAAAAAGAGAAGGAAGAGAGAAAGAAGGAAAGAAGAGGAAGGAAGGAAGAGGAAAGAAAGAAAAAAGAAGGAAGAGAAGAAAGAGGAAGGAAAAAAGAGAAAGGAAAGAAAAAGGAAGACAAAGAAGGAAGAGAAAGAGAGGGAGGAAGAAAGAAAAAAGAAGGCAGGCAAAGAAAGAAAGAAGCCAAGGCCGCTGGCGGGGGAGGACCCTACCGCGGCCCTGGGAAGCCGCCGGTGGGGCGGAGCAGACCCCAGCCCCGGAGGCTGATCCCGGCCCCGTGCTGGGATCAGATCTTTTTCCTAGTGTATTGTATATAGGCACTTTTGTTAGGAAAATTGTTTGCAACGATTGATATATGTTAGTTTTTGTTTTCCAATTGCCCAGATGCCATCTCATCTATTAAAGATAGCTTGCTGTATAAGACATCATTTCCATGAAGTTGAGAAACATAATGCCTAACTTGAAAGTATTGGTACTAAGGGAGAGTGGGCCAGTTAAAGTTTGTTTTGAATGCTAAATAGGGTAGAAGTATTTACCGACCAGCTAGCCAAGAATTTGTATTCCACAGCTCTCCCAGTCTTTAAAGTGCTCCAGTTTGTGATTGAAGATCAGTATTGGTTGCAAGGTTTTTGTTGATAATGGAAAATAACGTATTTTACCTGTAATTTATCCCAACCCCATAGAGTAGCCTTTACCAAAGCTGTGTATACGTTTCTTGAGGGTGTGATTTATTAATCGATCGTAGCCTAACAATGTTTACACTGCCACAATTTTATTGTTCAATAAAGACCCAGTGTTTGGCTGGATTAGAATAGTCCCTCATTTCTGTGAAGCAGCTAGCTTGATAATAGCATAAAATATCTGGAGCAGCTAGACCATCTTGTTTAATGGGTTTGTACAAAGTCTTTGCACTCACTCTTGATCTTTTATTCTTCCGTATAGATTGTAATAATATCCTCGGTATTTCTGCTGGGGTGTTATCTGGGATGATTACAGAAGCTTTTGAAACAAGATATCCGTGGCAAACTGTGAATTTTCATTGCAGCTATTCTTCGCAACCAAGGTGTAAACTCCCCCTCACCCATGCTCCAGATCTTTTATTTGCTGAAGTGGTGGTTTGAGATCTAACTGATAGGGCTCTTAACTTTCCAGATATTGTATAGAATTTGCTGCTCATTTGCACCCAAATTTTTTTTTAGAGAAATTGCTTTTCAGATTTTGGCAAATTTATAGCTAGCATTTCAGAATTGACAGTTTACTTTAAATCCAGACACTTGGGGTCTTCTTTTTCCTACTGAAAGGGCTAGCTAGCTCCCTGAGGATGACGTTATCTGCCTCCCATGTCACGTTCTAACAGAGTGATCTAGTCATGCTTCTGAGCGGAAAGCTAATCTGCATTTGGCTGCATGTGGGTACAGCTGTGCCATAGGAAACCAAACTGGACAGTTTATTAATTGAACATAAGACCCACCAGGGTTGCATTCACATATAGAGTTGCAACCAATAATACAACTAAGAGCCACTGCAGACGGCCAGATTTAACCAGCCCGAGGGCCCTGTGCTGCCTCCCCTCCCCACCATGGAACCCCTACTGCCTGCCCCCCGACCGCAGGGGGGCCCTGGGGCCAGAGGACACTCCTGCTGTGGCTTGTCTGCCCGGTGGGTGGGGGCACCAGCTGGTGTGTGATGTGGGTGCATCCAATGCAGCCTCCCAGGGACACGGGTCCTGGAAGGCTGTGCCAGACAGCCTCACTGGGAGCCTGTTGGCCCCACCACTGTGTGGAGTGGACAGGGGCTGGCCTGCCCTGCTCCACCCCCAAGGGTGGGTCAGCCGGCCCAGGTGCAGGTCAGGGCACAGATCCTGGCTCTGGCCTCTCTGGCTCCAGGGCCCTGCCCCGCCTCCACTCCCCCAGCACCAGCAGGGAAGAGGTGCTCTCAGAGCTCCTGCCCTGCTGGCACTGAGCCTGGTGGGTGCTGGATTATTGGAGGGGTTTTAGGGGCTGGAGCCCAGCCCTTTTTGGCTGGGGCCTGGAGCTTAAGCCCCTAATGCCCCTTCGATAATCCAGCCCTGACTGCAGAGGCCAGTTAAGGAACTATGGACATATCTTGTAAACTAGACAAGAATGTCTCAGCCAGAATTGGAGAGAACAGTCCAAATTCAGGGTGATGATGAGGAAAATCCTCTTGACATCAACCTAGTTGTAAATCATGGAATCGTAAAAGGACAGAGCCCTGATTTTTGAGGGTTAAATAGCAACATCTAAATAGAAAATCAACTAGTCAAATATGAAGTTTAAAAACTGATTCCACACCCTTTGATTCCTACTTTTTTTGTTAAAAACATGTTTTACAAAATATTGGAACTATAAATAGGACTTAACGTCACTTTTCTGAAAAGAGGATGTAAATCATGGAGTCCGACAATGCTGTTTTATTGTAGAAGGCCTCAATAACTCCACGATTCACAAGTAAAATGATGTTTTTTCTAACAGTCAGCTCTACAAAATCTGAAAATCAGTCTTTTCTGACCTTGGGATCATTCTCAATAACTAAATTTCTGCAAATGAAATCTAGTTACCAGTTCTGTTGATGATGCACATGCTAGAATAAAATCCAACTCTCTCTGACTACACTCTGGAGTAAAATGGAGTTAACAGGAGTAAAATGACAAGACTTGCTTTTTAATCACCCAAAGAGCTGACCGTTTGAGTGAGGAAGTGCCATTTCTGCACTCTGAGTGTATCTGCACTTTGGGCCAGATTCAGCAAACCATTTAAGCCTCACCTTAAGTATGTGCTTAAGTCTCAAGTTTTGCTGAATTCAGCCTTAAAGATGACCATGTAATATGCGACACTATTAAAGTAAATCAGTTCATACTGATTGTGAAATAAATTTTGCACTCACATTAGGTTTATGAAATTCCCATCCTTCTTGCATGATACCTGAAATATTTTGGGTTGAATGGTGCTCTAAAAATGTAAATAATTGAAGAAACATCTGATTGATACTGTAATTATAAGATCTCTACAAACAAAAGCTTTCTAAGCATGCCACAATTCATTTCCAGTTTATTAGTAAAGTTTCTGAGCACTGTTATGCATGACCAAAGCAATGAAAATCTCAATTTTTATTGATTATAATAGAAACTGTTGACTCCAAATCCACAATTATATATAATTGGACAAATACAATGCAATAGGATTTTTCACAAACATTTGATCAAATTCTAATACAAAATTATCATTTCTGAATAGGTTTCTGCTTAAACTTTCATAAAACATAAATGTTAGCCTGTTCTATACATCATTCTGGAAGCAAATCCTCTCCTAATTCTTCATCAGCAAATTCATCTTCATCCACTCTTTTTCTTGCTGCAGTTTTTGGTCTCTCTGTTTGTGGTCCAAGTGGATCTACATAGGAAGCATCTAGGATTCAATGAAGAGAAGAAACCAATTACTTTAAAATAAATCTTAGCTTGTGTCAATCATGAGATTAAAATCAAGAATTCTGTGCAGCATGTTATAGATGTGTGTGGATGCTTTACAGGACACAGAATGACATTGATTTCCTGACCTGAAGGGTGCGTCTACATTAGTAAATTAAGTCGACTTAATTTACTCTGCGTCTACACTACACTTTCTTTAAGTCAACTTAAGCTGCTCCTTAAGTCGACTTAAGGAAAATTAAGTCGACTTAATAAGACCTCATTTTAAGTTGACTTAAGGCTTAAGTCAACTTCTTTATAAGGTAAGTCGACTTAGGGCAGGGGAAAAAGGGAGCCTCTACTCCCTTCTCCCCAGGAAGCTGCTAGCGGCTTGCCCTGGGAAGAGCCAGTCCCGTGTGGGGCTGGTTCTCCCCAAGACCCGCAAGCTGCTAGCGGCTCGTCCTGGCTCCCTTCTCCCTGGGACCGCTCAGGTCCGGCCAGAAAGGAGCCGAGTAGTCCACGCCAGAAGGGAGATCCATGCTCCCTTCTCCCCCAGACCGCTCCAGGGCTTGCTGCTTCAGAGACAGCCAGACCCATGCGGGGCTGGCTCTCTCTAGGATAAGCCTCCCTAGCCTGGGGAGCTGAGGCTTCAAAGGAGCCTCGCCTTCCCCTGGATCTAACCAGTCGACTTAGAGAGTCTAGTGTAGACTCTCTAAGTTGACTTAGTAAGGCCAGCTTTAAGTCGACTTAAGAGTCCTGTGTGGACTTAATAAGGTTGACAAAGTCGACTTAGTAAAGTCGACCTAAATTTCTAAGTGTAGACATAGCCGAAGAGTATACTGCATTGAGATTTACTAGCTCAAACCATTATACCCACATGCAGAGTCCCACTGAAGTCAATGGGATTCTGCATGGGAGTAAGAGTGAATGCATGTTTGGGGCCAAGAACAGGAGGAGATGAGAACTAGTGGATATATTCTGGTGGC
This sequence comes from Pelusios castaneus, assembly GCA_007922175.1. Lineage (NCBI taxonomy): Eukaryota > Metazoa > Chordata > Testudines > Pelomedusidae > Pelusios > Pelusios castaneus. The sequence goes on from ML685902.1 coordinate 718,530, forward strand.
TAAGTTTCCTTTTCAAAATTATTTCCACTGTTTTATTAGCTTTGCAGTTACTATAAAAGACTAGGAGAAATAAGTTTTAGGAAGGGGCATGGAAGAGGATGGATGAGTTCAGCCAGGGATTGCAGGCATTAATCAATTTCAATAGGATTTGCGTGCCTGTCTCCCTTAGGCTCCTTTGAAAAGCTCACCTAAATAAAATAAGAACATGTGACTGTAAAATTATAAGTGGCAGAGGACTGTAGTGAGAAAATACGGTTGCTTAAATAATATTTTGAAAAGGATATGTACCTTTGATGACATACAGGCCTACGTTAATTATTTTATGGTAGAACTGGGAACAAAGAAGCGATAACCATTTTTCATCCATGTTTCACGATGAAAAATGTTTTCACGATTTGTGCAATTCAATATGACCATCAGTTTTTTTTCCCCTCAGTCATTTGTCTAGGCAAAATGGGGTGGCAGAAAAGGTACTACAGTCTACTTGCCTATTTCTTTATTACCACTGCTTTCGTAGGGCTCGTTTGTTCCAGGCAAGGCCTTTAGCCTGGCACTTAGTCGTTCCCCTTTAACATTACCACCACTATCTGAGAGAAAAAGATGGAAAAACACAATAAAACACTGCCGCGTACTTCATGAAAGCAAGATAGGCAACTGAAATTGGATTATTTGCGTGGTTTTTTTCCTGATGATCATCATATTACATTGTACGAGTTCTAAAAACACGACTTTGGTGTGTGCGATAGAGTGGGTTAAATCCAGAGGCCCCCTGCTGGGGCTTCAGTGTCCTGCCACTGTCATCCCAGGAACGGAGTAGTAGAGAGGTCCTCCAAGCCCACCAGAGTGGCTGCGGGGGAAGCACTAATAAAAAAAAGACTGCCAGGAATAGCCAGACAGGGCCCATTGAAAAGGAGGGAGCGCAGAGATTCCAGAAGCAGGCAGTTCTCTGCTGGAGCTGGAGGTGTGCATTGGGTGCCCCAGCTAGTCAAAGAAAAGTGCAGCACAATGGACAACTCATTGCTAATAAGGACTGGGGGAACTCCTGGCTGGCTGCTGGGGCTCACAGAAAGATAAGGGCTGTGGGGAAGTGGCCCAGGGAAATGCAGTTAGAGGCAGCAGTTCTCAACAGCTGTCGTGACACAAAAGTGTATTGTGGCCCAGCGGCTGAGTGTGTCAGCTGAAATCAGCCTGGTGCCAAAACCTTCCCACTCTCACCCCCCACCCCAAAACCTTCATGGTGGCAGCAGGCTGTTGCCGCTTTAAGAGCTGCTGCCACTGTTGCTGCTTTAAGAGCTGCTCAAAAAAGCAGCTGCTGCCGAAACTATCTGGAGCAGCTTCTTTTTGTGGTGGAGGAACCACGGTGGCAGGGGCAGCATCCCTGTGTCGCACATGGTTGCGAGTCCTCCCAATAGTGTTGCAACACTGAAGGGTTTGAGAACCCCTGAGTTACAGGGATGTAACGTGGCTGTTACTGAGAGGGCACTGGGTTGGGACCCAGAGTAGTGGGCGGGCCTGGATACACTCAGCAGTCACTGGGAAAGTGACTATGGCCTGAGAAAGGGAGTTTCAATAGGCCCAAGAAGGGCTGCATCTGGAACTGTTACAAACCCAGAAGGAGGGGGGCTGACCCAGCTGGAGAACTGGGTCAGAGGACTAATGGGCAGGAGAAGAATTTGCAGGAAGGAAGCCCTAAGAAGTGCAGGAACCTCTGCAAGGCAGCCAGATCCCCACTGAGGGTACTGTGAGGGTCCTATTAGACTGTTAAAGGACTGAGCCTGGAGAAGACTGCAGCAGAATAGTGAGGGCTTTGAGAAAAGCCTGTCTGGATTGTATATCCTGAAAGGGATTTGACTTGTTTTGCTCATGGATTGTATGTGACTTAGCCAGAGGGCTGAGTCACGGAATATCTGCCCAAGGAACCATAGACCGTGGTCTCCAGATCAGAAAGACCTCCTACACACCCCACCAAGGAGGGGGCAATCGTGAGAGGTGTCTCTCATGCCATTGCAGTGTGTCAAAATATACAGTCTCACTCCATCTATGTGAGAGTTAAAAAAATTTAACATAAAAAGTTTAGCTTCAATTTCTAACATCTTAAAACATCTATTCAAATTAAGGAAAAGTAATACTTGTGGGTTTAAATAGATTAAAATGTGGTTGCTCCAAACAATGCCTCTTTTACAATGCATACAAACATTTCCTGCCTGTAATCTATTCATATGTTGGTGTGATCCACCTGTCAGATGCTATCAGGCTTAAATCCAGAGCATTTACTGTGCCTCTCTTCAGAAAAGTCTATGTGGCATGTGCTATTCGCATGGCAGGCAGGCACAGTTCCTACACACATCACATCTTGGACCTGCATCTTGCTGTAAACATTCGATTCACAGCTCCTTGCAATGGGGCCCCCTGGAATGTGACTGTTCTGATGGCTGCCTAGTACCCAGACACACTCAGATTAGCATTCTCTAGCCACAGCAGTATTCCAGACTTTCTAAACCATCTATTCACAGGGCAGCCTTAAATCATTTTCACAGTTTATAGGAAGCTTTCAGTTTTGTCTGCTGGAACAATTCGTGATTCAGTATTTTGCTTCCAGGAGAAAATGCCTCCTGTCTGGACTGGTACATTTACAGAACAGTTTATGCCATGCAACCAAACATAATTACACTTCTTTGCAACATGCAATGTGCTGTTATTAGAAATGTTCCAGCTGAAAGGGAACAGGCAACCTGATATGGAGTTGGTGTCAAATTGTAATTCCCATATTTATTATCGAAGTTCTGTTGACAAATTGTTATAATTTTTACAAATAATTATTTTACTCTAATATTACTGACTGAGTGCAGTGTGCTCAACCCTTCACATACCCTGTAAGAATACATTGCCTCTGTTCCAAGGAACATATAATAAGTCAGACAGTGCTATATACCCAAATATATTTTTAGGGTGAGGAGAAGGCTTTTTATTATTTATCTATCTTTGATGGATTGTTATTAAAAGGCTTCATGGATGAAGTGTGTTTTAAGAAGGGATTTTAATAACCAGAGATATCAGTTAGGACGTGAAGAACCTGATCAAAAACTCTGTGAAGTAAATGGAAAGTCTCTCACTGACTACAAAGGGCTTTGGGCAAGACCCAGGGGCCAAGAAGAGAGTGACAAGTAGTACGGAAGAAGGTGTGAAGATGGAATTGGAAGAGGGGAAAAAACAGGTCTTCTGGAAGAAATGAGAGAGTAGGTAGAATCTGTGCACGTAGTGTTACGGTAATTCAAATAATAATAAGGCCTTATGACTCTGAAGACAAGAAATTTGCATTTGATGAAAGTGACAGAAAAGGAAGGGATATGAAGAAAGGAAAGACATGGATGGGATTGCCAGAGAGAGGAAGACAGTACTAATGGCAGCAAATTAGTGTCAGAGGAGATTTCTGAAGCCACAATAAAAGAAAATCAAAGGTAAGGTGAAAGGATTCTGGCAGTTTGGAGGGGAAGGGGAACATATAGTTTAGTTAAAGATATTGTGAGGAAGAAGTGGCAGGATTTGACATAAACAGAAAAGCAGAAGAGCTGAAAATAATTAGAAATACCTGAAAACAGACTATAAATAAACTGAAGACCTGAAAAGGAGCTCTGTGTTGCTCAAAAGCTTCTCTCTCTCACCAGTGGACGTTGGTCCAGGGGGAAAATATTACCTCACACACTTTGCCTCTCCTATAAATAAACTATCCTCTATACTTTAGCATCCTAAATTGAGCAATTTGAACTATAAGGCCTCTTGGATTAAATCTGAAGGCTCTTGCGTAGCTTTTGCTTGATCCTAACTCAGGCAAAATTCTCATGACATTAAGTTAATGGGACTTGTGAAAGAATAAAAAAATAGAAACCACAGATACTCAAACAGAAGAAACCACTTTTTTTTCTGAAAACCCCTCCCCAAAAAACTAACGGACTGAAAAAAAGATGAAGATTAAGTTAAATACAACACTCACTTTGTCTGCATGTTTATGAAACAGAACCCACTGTACAAACTGAAAAGCTTTAAATTCTTAGTTAAATGCAGTACAATAATAATAGTCCCCATTTTACTAGCTAGTTAGACCCACCACCCTTTTTTGTATCTGCCTTTAGATACTGATAAACTTTTACCAATTTGTCTATTTATTCAACACCTAGCCTATTTCAAAATTTCAACCAGGCTGCTAAACACATTCTCTGTTGATGTTATCATAGATGGACAGAACTGGAGGTGTGCTAATAATTGACATAGTTCTGCAATCAACTGTCCTCCTTCCATAGTTTTACTTCCATAAACAAGATGCCCACCTTCCAGAAGTTAGCTAGAGTCTAGCATATGAAATCTCTACCTGTTCATGACTCCATCCACTCCTTTTTTTTGTCCCCCAACATCCAGTGACAACTGATTTCATCCCACACCAATAGTGCTCTTCTCAATTGGCAATGACTCCCCTTTTGTTTCTTAATAGGTATTAAAAAATCCACTTTGTTTTCATCACTTTCCTTTTAACTATTCAGAATAAAGCTTTCAATCACAGATTGAAATTAGATCTTGATTTCAAAACTTTCAGATGAATGCTATATTCACATTCATTACAGCATTATATTACTTAAGTGTTAAACCTAGTAAGGAATGCAGGATTTGGCCTTCACAACATCCTCCGGCAAGGAGTTCTGCAGGTTGACTGTGTTGTGTGAAGAAATACTTCCTTTTGTTTGTTTTAACCTGTTGCCTATTGTAACTCCTAGCTGGAAATGTCATTTGGTGACTGCGAGTTTTTGTGTTATAAGAAGAGTAAATAACACTTCCTTATTTACTTTCTCCACACCAGTCATGATTTTATAGACCTCTGTAATACAATACAATATTGACTAAAGGGAGATTTTTCTTTACTTTGGCTTAAAGAACCAAATGAGAAAAACCTCCTAAAGAATTTGAGTATAAAAAGCAGGTTAAGATATTTTATAAATTTGATTTTAAAATTGTATTTAATCACCAAAAGCAAGTAAACTTGGAATTATGGCTACCGCTCTCTTCATCTTGCCTGCTTCTTTTCTCTCAATCTCTGTGCATAACGGTAAATGATATTTATGTGAACATAGAGATGGATAATGCACTTTGTATCCTGGTGTTTATTATTGTGCACAAAATCATGTGCTAATTTTCCTGGGGCATCATCTGCTAGTAGCTGCTAGTGTACTGAACCTCTCATCTGAAAATGAAAAATAGTTTAATGCTAGAGGAATGGTTTAAAAAAAAAAAAAGGGAGGTTGTTTATGGGGGAAAAAATCAATGCATCCATTACATACCCAACAAAAAAGATTGAGGACAAATAGATACTTAGGTATCTGGTTACCATTTATTCCATACTCAGACAAAGTAGATTCACTTGTGAAAACACTAGCACACCTAAGCAATTTTTTTGTAAATTAACTTTTGATCAACATGTCTGGTATGTTAAATATGTAATCCGAGATTTCACTCGTCTTCATAAAATCATTAGGAAAGACATGTCATGGATGTTGTAATATATTAACTCAGTAATATCATAACACCCTGTTAAAAAGGAATACTTGATAACGCTATTCCTATATAATGTCTCTCTTCACAAGAGCTCACTGTTGTAATGATTATTGCGTTTCTATTGATATTTACATGGTATGTATTTGTAAATCGGTTAAAACTTCCAAAATAAACAAACAAAGCATTAAAAATAAATGTTGTCTAACCTTTTTTCTAACCTCTGCAATACACAAAACAAGGATAAGAACAGAATAGCCCTAACTCTGATTTTTCTGATATGAGGTGGTGGTGTAGCTGTGTTGGTCTTAGGATATTAGTGAGAGAAGGTGGGTGTGGTAACATTTTTTTATTGGACCAACTTCTGTTTTTCAGAGAGAAGCTTTTGAGCTTACATAGAAGAGCTCCATTTAAGTTCGAAAGCTTGTCTCTCTTACCAACAAAAATTAGTCCAATAAAAGGTATTACCTAAATCATCTTCTCTTTCTGTTTTTCCTAGCTATTTAGGTCATACTCTTAATGTGAAAGTTAGTGTATTTAATATATGTGCACATTTTATGCATAATATATAATGTTCACTCACACACTTTCAATTGCACTTTAAAAGTTACTGGGTTATTGTACAGTCTGACAATGGTGCAGATTGCTAGAAGAGCAAATTAAAATAAGAGTGAACATATAAAACAAAACCAGTTGCAAAGGCTGGTAATTTTTACGTGGAAGACTGATTAGTTCGGAAAACTCTCGTATAAGTAATTCTCCTTTGGAATAGTGAAAGATTTTAGCACTGCTATATCCAGTTGCAAAGGTTCTAATGTCTCTGCAGATGTTTTTGTACTTGTTAATTAGATTTATACCACATCAGTCAAACTGTACAGATTGCCAGCTGATATTTCTAAGCAAACTTTCAATGGTCATAAGTTTAGATATATGGGAAGAAGAATTACTACACAAGCAATTCCTCCAATATCACAGAATATATTAATTTGATTTTTTTAGTACTATTTCACACATCAATATATTTGAGCAGAGGCGTCGTTGCCGTTGGGCTGGCAGGGCGCCAGCCTTGGGTAGAAAAGCCTGAGCCCCGAATCCATTCCAGGGCCCAGGAACCCAGAAAACTCCGGCGGAACACATGTTCCACACTGCCCTGCAGGCAGGCTGCTGCTCAGCTGGGAGCAGCGGCCGCCAGCCGGGCTGGGGAGTTTTCAAACCTCCCGCCCTGATCAGGCTCCAAAAGAGCAAGTTCAGGGCAGGAGCGGCCTCCTGGCCAGCCCAACGCCGGACGCCCCTACAGCTCTCCGGCCACGTAAACTCAGGGGCTGGGCAGGTGAGTGCTGGGGAGCTGGGACCGGGAAGGCTGGGAGGTCTGGGGAGCTGATGGGGGATGGGCAAGCCGGGAAGCCGATGGGAAGCTGGGGAGTTGGGGAACGGGGGCTGGGGAGCCAATGGGAAACTGGGGGACCGGGGAGCCGATGGGAAACGGGGGGGGGTCAGGAAACGGGGACCGGGTGGGCTGGGAAGCTAATGGGGAACTCGAGGGTTGGGGAACGGGAGCCGGCGGTGACCGGGAGGGTCGAGGCGTTGCAGCCGGCGAGCCGGAGGCAGGGAGCTGCCGGGCAACGGAGATTGGGGGGCCTGGAGAGTGCCCCGGCCAGAGAGGACTCAGGTTCGGGGTTTCTAAAGGGGACTGGGGGTGTGGGGTGGGTTCCCCTGGGGGACCCGGCCAGCTTCAGATGGGAGCCAGGCTATGGCTGCTCGCCTCCCCTCCGAGCTTGGGGATGCAAGCAGCCATTACTTTCTCTTCTTTCTTTCCTTTTCTTCTCCGTCCTTTTTTTCTTTCCTTTTTTAAAAAAACCCAACCATTAAAAATTTATTTTAATTAAAAACCTTTGAAAAAGGTTTTTAAAAAACCTTTCTAAAATTAAATTTCAATTAAAAGTAATTCAAATTCAATTAATTAAAATAAACCCAATCAATTGTAATTACAATAATTTTAATTAAATTAATTAATATTTAACTTTTAATTAAATAAACTGGTGGCCCTTCACGGTTTTAAAATCTATTTTGGTGTCTCAACCAAAAAGGTTGGGGACTACTGATTTATAATGCAAAATTTTAAGTGTGTTCATTTGCTTATTCTTTCTTTCTAATGATACTGCTATCTTGGGGGGGGGGAAAGTCCTGTGGAGTCTAGGGGTGTGGCCTAGCTGGGGGTGGGGCTAACAGAGGGTGGGCTGGGGGCCACAGCCCTGGATCTTTTTGCTATCCAGCAATGCCCCTGTATTTGAGGCACAAAACATGCATGAAATAATTTCTTTTCACATGATATCATGAGTGAAATCATTTAGTTAGACTTAAGTTGTCTTTTAAAATATTGAAGTGTCTTCAATAAAGTGCATAGCAGCCTAAAGTTCTTATCACAGTGAATCAGGATGCGTCACTAACCCAAAATGTGTTTTAAATGTACCTTTATGTGTCCTTTGCACTTTGGGTGATGGTGGGGTCCATGGAGAAAATGGGGCTTGGTTTGGTTTGGCCAAAAACCAATCAATTCAGCACTCTGCCCGGTTAATGTAGTCTTTTAGGCAAAATCCTGCTCAAATCTAAACCATTTCTGGTACAGAAGTTAAGACAACCTGGAGGGTATGTTAATACACAGAAAACATTCAGTTTACTCTGATGGAAGGATTTGTAGTTAATGGAGCATGGAGAGGTGACCAGACCTCCACAAAGCCAACTCAAAATGCAACTGATCATGAAGCTCTTGCCTTAGGTAGAGAGCAGGCTTTCTGCAAATCTCAGAATGCAACCCTGCAATGCAATGCCTAGTGCCCTTCACGTCTCTAAAATCCACATGTGCTCCTTTGTTATACAAGGTGCTTCCTGAAGACTTTACTGAAGAGTATGTACAATACAAGGAGCCAATCCTATTCCTCTCACTGAGATAACTGCAAGAGGCATGGAGGGGGTCTAAGAAACTCAGATTGTCCTTGTGGAGTTTCTTTAATTTTTTCCCCCACATGTGGGAAAGGTCTTGGGAGTCACCAAGAAGGCAAGCAGTTCAGCCTTTCAATCCCATGTAAATCAAGAGATTTAATCAATCCCAATTCAATCTCATGTGATTCTATTCAATCCCATTTAAGCCAAAGCAGTTATGTTGAACTGTAAATCTGTCTGAATTCTGTTCCCATTCTGATTGATTATTATTACACTCTTCCTCCAAGGAACCAGTTCTGAGTGTTTGGACTGGGAGGAAGTGTCTGCAGGTCATGACCAAAATCTTTCCAATTAAAAACAACCCCCAGAAGACTTTTACAAACTTGTTCTTTTCTCTTTCTATGGACACGTCACAGTACTCTTTAAAAGAAGGGGTGTTCATATAAAATGTAACATTCGAAGAGTGTTCATTTAAACTATTATATATAGGCCACAAATTTATTTTTAGGAAAACTGAGAGACCTCTATGTGCAGCATAAACCTTAAAACAAAATAAAAAAGCTACTGTATTAGGGGGGATTTTACAGAGCGAAGTTTAATATTCATGATACTAAGACCAAAGGAGGTAAAAAAGTACGTGAAGCTTGTAAAATAATATTTATGCATTACTCAATACATACTTCAACTATAAAAGAGTTTACAACACTTTGAGGGAAAATTCTTCTCTTTAGGACTTTGACAGGTCCGACACTTAAGCAAAGTTATTATTCCAGGTACTTACCCCCACCAGCGCTGCCTTCTCTGCGGCTACGTGCACTGCCATCTCTGCCAGATTTAACACGCTAGAGCAACAGTGAAACACGTTTGAAGGAACAAGCACAAAAGTTTTATTTAGCATAATTATATTAGATAGAATTATTGAAGCTCAACATTTAATTTACTGCTATAAACAGCAGAGAACATTAAAATAGACTTAAATTATAGCAGTATTATTGTATTGTGTAACTAAAATCTTATTTCATTAGTACAAAAAGTCACATTAAAAAGTATTAAATACAATGTTTACATGGAACTAATAAAGTTCAGACAAAAAATTTCAATTAAACCTGTTCTTTCAGATAACATTTATATAAGAAAGATATATAAAAACACCTTAAATGAAGCTTTTGTTAGCACAGCTGAATAAATACTCAAGATATCCCCTTCTATGTGAGTTCAAAGCACTACTTGCCTACTAACTTCTTGTAAATCCAAGAAGTGTTTTATTTTTGTAAAGATTCAAGTGGGAAGGAGGGCAATTTAAAAAAAAAAATTACTCCACCGGTCTTAAATTTCTAATATTTGGCACAGCACTATATGTCAGGAAAAAAAGTTAATTTAATTTGTTGTTGAGTGTTAGATTTAACATGAAGGCAGTGGTAAATACTATAAAAACAATGTTTAAAAAGTCATCTCTCTTGGCATGGGGAAAGGACCACAAACACCTTCCAGCTGTGTTATTTTTAGGATTATTTAAAAATATTACTGTTTTGTCTGAGCAATACTTCTGTAGTGCATGACTGATTGGACCTCTCGTTTTGAAATCCTAACATTCAAATGCATACATCTTGTCAATTACAGAAATCATGCATCTCAATACGGGGACAGTTGCAAAGCCTTGATGTTTAGAACCTCCATCTGTTGTATTTTTTTAAAAAATCTATCTGAATTTAGTGTATAAAAATATGAGCCTGTTTAAAAAAAGACATGTGTGGACTATATAGGCCTTACTTGAAAACCAAGAACGTGTGATATAAAATGACTTTTCTAAGCAGTTTTTTAATATTAGTTGAAAATGTTTAGCTGGATGAAGATTCAAGAATAACAAATTAATTGTGGTTCTTTAAGGCTGTAACATGTTAGAACTTGCTCCTGGAAACATGATGCACATATTTAAAGCATGAAGCATAAATTCCAATGAACTGAGTAATTCCTTTGAACTCAGTGGGACTACATACGTGAAGTTAAGCATCTGCTTTATGGTTTGCAGGATTGGGGCCCTCACCATCTATGCTATAAATATATCGGTGTCTGATGGACACTGAATTTACTATCTCCACCATGACGAATCTCCTGAAAGTACTCTAAAGATGTAAGTAATTTCACATCTATTTTACTTTCCCTTATGAAATTCTTACAAACTGTTATACAAAGGATCTACTTTTACTTTGTGCCTGGTTTTTATTATTTGATTTTAATTTATCTTGACCTCCAGTTCATGGCTGCATCATGTATAATTGAAAACAAAAATGCGCTCAAAAAATTCTGGAGACTGAGCAACTGCAAAATGATTCTAACAGCCTCTAAATGATATGTACAGTGCTGTACAATATACAAAGTGCAGGCACATGCATTCCATCTTCATTACCGACGGCACTGTGGAAAGCTCTTGAGTATTTCAAACTTAAGGGCAAATTTAAAAGGAGAAAACAGAAGATGAAGACAGTGGTTCTAATGTGGAATATGTAGGTTTTATGTACTGGCATTTCAGTTGTGAAAACCCAAGACCAAATTCTCTAATATGCCACAAGTGTAAATGAGTTTGTTGACATCCTACTCCTATGTGGATGACAGAATTCCTTTTGGCACAATTGGCAGCCTCTGGTCAAGAGGGGCCCAGGACTGGAAGAGCAGAAATGTGCTCCATGTTAGAACTGAGATACACTGTGAGGAAAATCATGGTGTCTGTACATATTATCCCTGTTTCACGTCACAGCTTATGAGGTCCCCATTTTCAGTCATTAAATTCACGTAGAGAAATACATATGCAATTCTACTACTTGTACATGAACCAATGCCAATAAGGTTTTGTGAATTTGGGTACCAGTATCTCTGTATGTACATCTCTTTTAAATGAGATACCAGGAATATCTTAATGTAGTAAGGAATATTCAGATGAATATTGACCAGGAGAAAAATTTCTGCAGGGAATGAAACCCACTCCACAGATGTTCACAAATTTTTGGCTGGAGGCCTTTAAGGGCTTGCCTATACTTGGAAATTTACCAAAAACAGCCATTCTAGACTAGTTATTTCAATATAATCCCGAGTGGGCATTCTTATTACAAAATAAGAATGGCTACATAAGAATTTTCGGCTGTCTACACTTGAAAGTTAGGTCGACTTAAGGAGGCTTAAGCCGACATAACTTAGTCCATGTCCACACTGGGCTTTCATTAAGTCGACTTGAGGGGCTTCTTTTAGTCGACTTAACAGCTAAGTTGATTTGTTAAGTTGACCTAAACCTGATGTGGACCCCCTAGGTCAATTTAGTTCTCTAAGTCAACATAGCGCTGGGGACAAGGGAGCCATGGCTCCCTGCTCCCTGACGGAAGGAAGCCATGCTCCCTTCTTGCCGGGAAGCCTCGGGGTCCTGACAAGAAGGCAGCCATGGCTACCCTCTCCCTGGGGCCCGCGGGGGTCCTGGCAAGAAGGCAGCCACAGCTGCCCTCTCCCTAGGACCTGGGACCCGCAGGCTGGACTCCCTTCTTTGGGACCAGAGCGGTTGCGGCCAGAAGGGAACCCCGCTCTCTTCTCCCCAGACCTGCGGGGTCTGGGCAAGAAGGGAGCTGCCGGTGCTTCACTGACAAGGAAGCCTATGTTCCCTTCTCCCCAACCCGCATGGAGGTCCCGGCAAGAAGGGAGCCCCAGTTCCCACCCGCGGCTCCCTGTGAGAAAGGAGCCACGGGTCCAGCAAGAAAGTACCCGCGGGTCCTTTCTGCCAGGGACTGCGGCTCCCTAGAAGGGAGCCACCTCTATGCCCACACTTAAAAAGTTAAGTCGACTTGTTTAGTGGACTTAACAAGGTCGCTCTTGGTAACTCGACTTAACAGCGTCGACGTAACTTTTTAAGTGCAGACATAGCCTTCCAGACAAAGTATTCCAGTAAATTTCCAAGTAAACACGAGCCCTTAGTAAGAAGTAGTGAAAAGCAGAGCATGTTTCTCAAGTATTTAATTATCTATTTACTACTTTACCACTTGGCACAGCAATAAAGAGATCATGGCTTGGTCTGAAATATTGAGGAAGGGAAACTGCTTAAATTGCTGTTGGAAATTGAGAGCAATAACTGAACTGTGCATTTCCTTGCAGACTGAAATCAGTGTTTGGCAGGGAAGCAAAGGATGAATTTTATAATTTCTGAGCTATATAAGTTTGAGGAAGGCATATGGGACTTATGGAGAAGTAGGCGCAAAAGTGCCTGGTAATTTTAGAACTTTTCAAACCATGTGATAAAAATGAGACATCAAGATAAAAAACAGTGGAGAACCTAGAGCAGGAGAGAATTGCAGATCTGCAGTTGTTAGCAAATACATGTTTTGAAATTCTGTTGTAAAAGAGAAGAATATCAACTTACTCTAGAACAGTGGTCCCCAACTGGTCGATCGCGATCTACTTCTGAATGGCAGTAGCCATTAAAACCTATCACTGTTACATCATCTGCTGGCAAAAGATTGGAGACCACTGCTCTAGAGAAATGGTACTCAACCTCTTATAATTGGAGAGACACAAATTAAATGATAGCATTGCAATGCTGGTGTTTACAGAACACGTACGGTATAGACCGTCATAATGAACACAACATTCTAGGCATCTGCAAATTAGCCTCTCCAAGTTATGGTTAAATTACCAAAACAGTATAAAATGATTGTGTGTTAGAGTTTGTCTTTCTGTATACCTATTTTATGATTAAATGGAGAGATGGAATTCAGTAGCTAGTTCCTGGACTTTCAGTGATTAATGTATCAAGTGAAAGTCAAAATGAAATATCATATTTTTTACAGCATTGATATATTACCATAATCTTAAACAACTAAGTTAAACAATCTATTTGTTTAAATATTTTCTCTAGCAGTTTAATGCATATGAGTGGAAAGTGTTCAAAAATGCCCAGAAAACTCAGGATCACATCATCAAGTAAAGATGTTAAAAAACAAACAAAAAAAACCCCCCACCAATCCACGAAAACCCAACCCCCCCCAAATGAAACCACCCAACCACCAAACAAAAAAGGTATTTGCATAAAAAGTGTGAGTTTTTTTTAAAGGAAAAAAGTGCTTTTCTTACGTTTCTTATATTTGCAGGCCTATGTTGTATATTAAAAAACTCAGGAAAAAGCAGTCATGGTAGTGTATACAAGTGAATAATTACCTCACCAACCCTGGGGACTTCCATTCCCTCAATTAAGACATAATCCAGTTTTTTTACAAGGTTAGTCTCTGACATTTCCTGAGTAGAGTTTGACAGTTATTTCATGTTGTGGAAAAGTGAGTATGTTTGTACCATCTACTGTTATCAACTAGGGATAAAGCAGAAATAATGTACTTCACTTAAATGAGAACCTCTCGGAACTGCACATGACAATGTAATGTATCTGGTTAGCTGTTTAGTTACTAATGTCAATACAGTGAGTTGGCATCACCACCAAAATTCACGCTGAGCCTTGTTTACTGGTCAGTTTTTCAAAGTTCACTACATTCCACATGCTTTGAAAAATTGTCTTCAAAACTGTTATGCTGTGAGAAGGGCTGTGGTAGAGTTTGTAGTGCAAATACAGAGTTGTTTGATCAAGGCTTCCTAATAACCATTATAAGTTTCTTTACATTTTCACCATGCTGTGAAATATATGTACCTTGCAAGATTATCTTGAATACTGATATGCCACAAGAGGGATCAGGAACATTTCTTGGGGGTAAATTTGAAGTCATTTAGTAAAGAGGTTCTTCTGAGGCTCTTCCCCAATAAGGAGCTGACTTTTAGTATTCAAATTGCTCTAAAATCCATGTGCCTAAAATTGTCTTGAAAACTGGTATTGCACAGCTGGGGTTAAGGTAGACTTTGGGGTGAGGAGAATACACCTTGAGATAAATGGGTCAGTTCACACCAGTTAAGAGCTGTTGTCAGCTACACATCTCCATGCGATGTTTGGATTCACCTAAGAACATCTCCTTGAGATTCATGAGTCACTTCGCACCTTTGCAATCCTCCTAAACTGCAGAGGGCCTCCCTATGCTAGTCCCAAAAGTGGAGTACACACTTTGGGACTCCCCTTCCCTTGCCTCTGCTACCACCATCTGGTAGACGTGCTCTTCACAAGCTTATGTTTACCACCTTCCTAGGTGCTCTCGATTCTCCAGCCCTACTGGGGAGGCATGAAGCTGTAACTGAATGACAGTGAAATGTTCCCAGGAATTCACCTTATACCCTCCAATCATGCCCTCTTCACACCACAACTTCTTTAAAAACCAAGGGGAATTCACTGCCTAAAATTTTCATTTAAGATAGCATGTTAAGGTTGACTAGTTGCGTTCTACCCTTTCAGAATGCACCTATATTTAAACTTCTGAAAACGCAGGAATCCAAGAGTTAAGGTAAAACAAACTTAAACCTCTGTAAACCAGGAAGTGATGGTACACTCTAGCTAGACTAAAGTACTATTGCAAACATTTTTTTACCTTTCATTATGCTAGACAGGAATGTTACAGAATGAAAAAAAATCCACTTTCATAGAAGAAACCAAACATACCTGTTCTCTCATTTCTTTTAATTTTTCTACTCTCTTGAGCTTTGTCACATACTCTTGAACTTCCTTCAGACCCATATCTGTGCAGAGACGAACTAGGAACCGTAGACCTAATTGTACATTAAAAAACTATATTTAGAAGAGGTCTTGAGGGCAGGTGAAAAAACAGCAGTGTATTCAACTTCAACCTAATAAAACTGAATTTACAGAGTAGCAGCATGGTCTACTGGACATAGGACTGGGGATCATGGGCTCTTGCTTTCTAATACCAGCCACTCAGGTTTATTGTGTAGACTTGCTGTCATGAAGATCGATAATCTATTCCAATAGGAGACCTTCTCCATCAATGTCAGCAGTGACACTGAAGCGCTACAGCACAGAAGATGCAATTATATCACTGTAGCAGTTTAAGTGTAGGCATACTGAGAAGAATAAATAACCAGCACAGCTATAAAACTACAGGAAGGGGGTAGGAGGAAGAGAGTCATTAAATCTGTTTATTTCCATTTCCTTTTCTCAATACTGCTCTACTATTACTTTAGCCAAGCACTAGACTTGTCACAAGGAATGTACAAAATTAGTATTGAGAAAGACGATAGTCTGTAAGAATATTTTCTATTTTTAAAATACCTACGTAATATGGATTACTAATAGATATATCCAATCTAGCGTAGAGTTTCCATTAAACTGAAAGGTGCCCCATTCAATGAAACAACTTACATTCAACATTCTCTGGAAATTTTCTGTGAATCTCCTTATATGTATCTAGAGCTTTTTGGTAGTTTCCTGCGAAGAAAATAGACACCTCACAGACACACAATGGCACAGCAACCTGACCAGAAACTGATGTGACTTGGCATCCCCCCAGTTTTTTTCAGCTGCTTTATTTTTGAGTACATGGTTTAATAATCCTAGATCACAACAGATTCACTTAAAGTTGGCATTCTTTAATTATTTATTTTTATTATGGTCATGAACTTTTAAAAAAATCCATTTATGAAAAATGTTGGGTAGGGCTCAAACTATATTGGAATGTGCTTGTAGGATATACTGGGGATTTTGTTAGCATATCTAAAAGAGCATAACATAGCCACGCTGTCTTGCCTCTCCAGTGGGAAAGCTCTTTTGTGCTGCTTTTTGCGTCAGTGCTGTACCGAGGGTGTAAGGTGCCTGGAGGCCAAGACTGCATTTGTGTCCGCCCCCCCCCCCCCCCCAGATGCCATACATCCCTCCTCCATATGGGGCAGGAAAGGTCCCAGGCCATCCCCAGCTGCCCTGGGGAAGGGGGATATCTATGTGGGGGGGTGCAAATGCCACCCCGTCCTGGGGCAGCAGCCCCACAGTCTGGCCCTGGAGTGCATCAGCCACACTGCTGCCTGCCCCACTACCTGGGGCAGATCAGCCGGCCTGCGGTTGGGGCAGGAAGGCCACAGATCGTGACCCCTGGCCCCGAGGCCCTGGTCCCCCCCCCCCAGCGCTGGCTGGGCACCCCCCAAATGCTCCACCCCCAGACTGGCTGCTGTGGTGGGGGGCAGGGTCCATGAAATCCAGCCCCGGGGAGGCCCGCCTGACACCACCCCTCCAGCACCCGCGGACTTGGTCTCCCTCCACCCCACTTGGTACGCCACTTCCTTATCTGTCAATTCACATAGTCACCCAGCTTCTACTCCCCCATCCCACAGAACCAGGTAACTGGACAAACAAACAGCATAAGAAAATCAGCAAATTTGCTATTGGGTTCTTCTCTCTAACGTTCTAAAGAAACAAAGAAAGAGTGGGCACAATAGGATTGCATGAAAGAAATGCATTACTTATTAAATGTCTTAATCATGTTCTGGTGTTAAAGAAGGCAAAGAAGAAGATGCAGTCTGTGTCCCAGTGTGGTTATAATCAATAGCATATTCATTTTGTTGAACCCATTACAAAATACAGTGGATGAGAGTTCAGTCTTGAAGTGGTAGTATATTCTGTTTTTTTAATCTAGCAATTGTATCCACTACAGAAATTGCAAAATGTGGTCTGTTCTGCTGAAACAACTCTGGAAACTTCCTACTTGATTCTTGTTACATCACATGGTGCTCTGACATTAAAGAGATCTGCTATGACTATTTACTCTAGTTTGACTTCTTCTCTTTACTTGCACATGACTGCTCCACTCATAAATATACACAAACATGAATAACAAAATGCAAGACTTCAAGGAAGGGCATGCTTTGTTATATACAAAATTCACAAAGCAAAAGCTATAGGCTAAGGAGATTTTAGAACCAAGAACTCATAGATCTGCAAAAGATCAGTAGATAAAAATTCAAAATATTTAAAGTAAAAAATATCATAGAACCGGAAGGGACACTTACCACTTCTTCTATAACAACTAGCAACCATCAACTGCCATTTCACTTCGGTTGGTCTGCATATAAACAAATAAAAACATTTACTAAACTAGTAAATAATGAAATAGACAAATTGTTCTGTGAAATTCAAACTATTGGTGGATATCCACTGTTAAACGAGCATTACAAAATTTTTCTTTTTGGCTCACTTAAGGTGAATTCTTTCTAGAAGGGCACATACACTGATAGGGTTTTTTTCATTATTAGCCAGTTAAAAGATAATAAAGATAAAGCTACATGTAGATAAAGCTAGTAAGTTTCCATGTCGATTCTACAGGGCTGAATGAAACCACTTGTGGAAAGCTCTTTGGATGACAATCCTGTCTGACAGTTAATATGTCCTAGAAAATATTACATACTAACAATTTGTAGGGAGGCTTCTCTAGTGAAAATCTAGCATTCTTCTTCCTGTACTGTTTTTATCCATTTTTTATCAATTTTATTTTTTTCAACTACAGCTCAAACCAATTTTACCTCCAAACAAGTCTGCTGCTTATTTCTCATTTGTTGCATATGTGTATGTCTGCTACAGACAGCAATGGAATACAAGTGAGCACCCGACAAATCTCCATTGCAATAAAATTATTATTAGGCAACTTGGTATGAAAATCCTTTTTTAGAGCACAGAATTAAGCTCCACAACTCCCACTACTGTTTGAATTGGACATGTTGCTAAAATTTGCAACTGCAAACGTCTCAAAAACACAATTTTTCTATTCATTTCAAAATGTACTTTAAAATGCAAATTAAAGGAAGTTATTTAAATAAACAAATAACTGAATGATTGGCATTACTATTCCACTGAAAGAGAAGTGAGAGCTGGGGTTTGGGGTTGATGCAAAGTTATCATTTAAATGTCTATTTATAATCAGCAGAATAATGTCTGTTACATTACTGTGGCCTATTTTCAGGATTAACAAATTGCAAATAGCATGAACAAGTTTTTGTACTGAACAAGCTCCCAAATATTTATGTTCTGTTAGCTACAACTAACAAACTCCTTCCTTGGAAAATGAATTCTCACTCTTAGTGGCATTACACACAATAATCAAGAATTTCATATGCTAATAATTCATAGATACTTTACAATCCATATACAATGCACAAAGTTTCATGCATAGAGTGGTTAGAGCATTAGGTCTTAAATGTTTAGGTCTGTGCCAGAAGATTATGAAATCAGTATGAATTTTTTCTAGTTTCAGCTGTGCGCTTTCCAGTGTTTTAAAATGGCCTCCTGAGTGCCAACATATGCAATCCAATAGTTTGACTGCAGCACACATTTTTAAGGTGGTCAGCAGCTTCACTGAAGAGTGTGTTAACCAGTCCTTAAATCAGTGTTTCACAAGTATTTTCACTGGTTTGTCTCAGGTTTTTTTAAGCTATTTATTTAAGAAAAGAAGCTAATGGGTTGGGCATATCCTGATATTAAATGATATTAGCTGGAGAAATTGAGGCTTGAGGCAAACCACAAGACTTCACTCACGAAACAATGTCCAATGGTGAAGATAGTTATTCTCATTAACATATTTTTCCTTATCTTCTTTCTGTGTCTGGGGTTGCATTCTGCTGGTGTATTTGTTTTGGTTTACAGGACTAATCCTTTCCTTGCAATTAATAACAAACCCAGTAATCAATGGGAAAGCAGAACTTCATTCTGAGCATTTTACTAGGATTTTATTTCCATTAATATATTTTTAGACTTTTTATATAGTAGTATGTGTTAGTAAATGGGGCTTTAAATACAAGGAGTTTCCTATGTAGATCTGACTGCAAGGACAAAAGAGATAATGGAATATTTCTATATATTACCTTAACTAGTTATTTATATATTTAATGTTTGGGATTCTTTTGAAATCGTAATTGTCTTATTATAAAGTTAATAGAAGAGTCTCAAATATACCGACTCAACTTTTACTACAAGCTGATAAGTTTTTCTGTCAACTTTCACTATTTGTAAAGGATCAGCTAAGTTAACAAGATGGTTCTTGTATGTCATCCTGGAGGTGATGGGATTTTAGGTCGTTCTGGTCTCATGAGGTGGTCCCTCAGGTAGCTGAGAGTGTTGGAGATCAGGATGAATTGGATCACGTATTCAATGGGCAGTCAATGTAATACCTCAATATGAAGCTTAGTTAGTTCTGCTTACCATGTTGCTTGGAAGGGAGGCTGTCATAATCCAGACCAGTAGAGCATTTCTTGAACCAAAGCTTGTGTTTTTAGATTATTAATAATAATAATAATAATAATAGATAATTATTTGTGCTAGCTAGTGCCTAACAGCTGAAAACAGAATTTAAGTCCCCCAATGTACATGTGATGTGCAAACACACAGAGGAATCCCTGTCCAAAGTATTTACAATCTAGAAAGACCAAGCAGACAAAAGTTGTGATGAAAGAATCTGAAAACACAAGCAATTTTTCCAGGGTGGTGATAGAAATCCTGTTAAATCTAGTTTCATTTTCATTTTGTTTGGTTACTTATGCTTGCCCCATGCCTAATTTTTTTAAATATTGTAGACTCATGGACTTTAAAGTAAAAAAAGGATCATTATGATCATCTAGTCTAACCTCCTGCATAACACAGGATCCCAAGCCTATGACTGAGTTATTGAAGTCCTCAAATAATGGTTTAAAGACTTCAAGATACAGAGATTCCACCAGCAAGAGTTCCATACCCTATGCTGCAGAAGGTGAAAAACCCCCAGGCCTCTGCCAATCCACACTGGGAGAAAATGCCTTCCCAACCCCAACCAAATAGAATCATAGAATAATAGGGACGGAAGGGACCCACGAGGTCATCTAGTCCAACCCCCTGCTAAAAAGCAGGACCACTCCCACTAAATCACCCCAGCCAGGGTTTTGTCTAATGGGGCCTTAAATATCTCCAAAGATGGAGATTCTACCACCTCCCTAGGTAGCCCATTCCAATGCTTCACCACCCTCCTAGTGAGAAAGTTTTTCCTAATATCCAACCTTGACCCCCCCAGCTGTAATTTGAAACTATTGCTCCTTGTTCTGTCCTCTGTTACCATCGAGAACAGCCTAGCTCCCTCCTCTTTGGAGCACCCCTTCAAGTAGCTAAAGGTTGCTATCAAATCTCCCCTCAGTCTTCTCTCCTGTAGACTAAATAAGCCTCGTTCCTTCAGTCTCTCCTCGTAAGTCATGTGCCCCAGCCTCCTAATCATTTTTGTTGCCGTCCGCTGGACTCTTTCTAATTTGTCCCCATCCTTTTCTGTAGCGGGGAGCCCAAAACTGGACACAGTATTCCAGATGCGGCCTGACCAGTGTCAAATAAAGGGGAATTACCACATCCCTCGATCTGCTGGCAATACTCCTACTGATGCAGCCTAATATGCCATTGGCCTTTTTGGCAACAAGGACACACTGTTGGCTCATATTCATCTTCCCGTCCACCATAACCCCCAGGTCCTTTTCTACAGTGCTGCTACTTAGCCGATCGGTCCCGAGCCTGTAGCAGTGCATGGGATTTTTCTGTCCTAAGTGCAGGACTTTGCACTTGTCTTTGTTGAACCTCATGAGGTTTCTTTCGGCCCAGTGTTCCAATTTGTCCAAGTCTCCCTGGATCCTGTCCCTGCCCTCCAGAGTATCTAGCATTCCCTCCAGCTTGGTGTCATCCACGAACTTACTAAGCACACAGTCTATCCCATCATCAAGATCATTAATGAAGATGTTGAACAGAACCAGCCCCAGGACCGACCCATAGGCACTCCTCTCGTTACCGGTTGCCAACTAGACATCGAGCCATTGCTTCCTAGCCGCTGAGCCCGTTGATCTAGCCAGTGATCAGCTAAACTCTGAGCATGTTAACAAGATTCACCAGCCAGACAGTGGAAAGAATTCTTTGTAGTAACTCAGAACCCACTCAGTCTAACATCCCATCATAGGCCATTGGGCATATTTACCATTAGTAGTCAAAGATTAGTTAACTGCCAAATAATTCCACCCCCTCCATAAACTTATCAAGCTCAGTCTTGAGATGAATTAGGTATTTTTGCCCCACTGCTCCTGTTGGAAGGCTGTTCTAGAACTTCACTCCTCTGGAAACCTTTGTCGAGTCTAAACTTCCTAATGGCCAGTTTATATCCATTTGTTATTGTGCCCATATTGGTGCTGAATTTAAATAAGTCCTTTCCCTCCCTGGTATTAATCCCGCTGATGTCTTTATACAGAGCAATCCTATCTCTCCTTACCGTTCTTTTGGTTAGGCTAAACAAGCCAAGCTCTTTGAGTTTCTTCTCATAAGACTTTTCAGATTTTTCATTTCTTGAATCATCCTAGTAGCCCTTCTATGCACCTGTTCCAGTTTGAATTCATCTTTCTTAAACATGGGGGGCCAGAATTGCACACAGAATTCCAGATGAGGTCTCACCAACGCCTTGTATAATGGTAGTAACCTCTCCGTATCTCTATTGGAAATGCCTTGCCTGATGCATCCAAGGATTGCATTAGCTTTTTTTTTGGCCCCATCACATTGGCAGCTCATAGTCATCCTGTGATCAACCAATACACCCAGGTCCTTCTCCTCTTCCATCACTCTCAACTGATACACCCCCAGTTTACAGCAAACATTTTTATTAATCTATAAAATGCATGACTTTGCACTCTCCATTTCCACTTATGTAAAGTCTTGTTGTTATTCTACATATTTTGCATTTTTGTTTATAATTTAAAGAAGCGCTTGAGTTTAACTCTTGCCTTTTTCATTATTACATTTAACCCATACTTATGTTTTAAATTATTTTAAACCCTCAGTTTTCTTTTTATGATTTTTACTGTATTTGTAACCTTTGCCCATTCAATTAATATTAATTTCTAATGTACTGTTAGTATCTTTTCTGCAGTGCAGTCTTTCCTTTAATGATATCTGGATTGACCAAACACATAAATAGTTTCTTGTATTTTCTGGGGGACATACACACGTGTGCGCTACCTCTGAGTTTCACAGGGTTCCATGAATTTTTCCTTGTATGTTGACACAAATTCCCCATGGTAATATGTATGTGGTCCTTTTAGGAGGAAACAAATATTTTTCTATAGCTGTAAATAATTTCAGTTGAACTCTGAGTTCCAGTTTCAAATTTGGCCAAGTTTTTACTTAAAGGTCACTTTTATATGTTAAACTCCCTTTGTAAGTCTAAAATAAAATATGAAGATCACCTTACGTAGTTCATTCTATGGACAGCATAAATGTTCTACCAAAAACATAATTTTACTGAGTCTGGTCAATCATACTGTATTCTGAATATAAAATTTAGAATCAATTAGATTTGTCAGCATCTTTCCATTGTTAGCGGTTAATACTGTACTGTTTGTGGTTTTATTTAGTTTTGATGTTTTCTGCAATGCCACTCTTTTTATGAGAACAGGAATAGTATGAACAGGGAACCGATTAATTGCTGAAAGATACTTTTGTTTGAGGTTGAATCAACAGTCTTTCCTAGATGATGAAACCATGAAGAGGATTTTTTTTTTAACTTTTGTTTGCACTAGAGCTGCCTGATTAAAAACAAAACCACTTCTCCAAACAATTAATAAGGTGAGGAACCTGATGAACCAATACCTAAAGCTGTATCTAATGCTGATGTAGCTTATTGCCAATTAACATGTCATATCTCTGATATGATTACAAGAAGGAAAAACACTCAATACAAGATATTTGACTAAACATAGAAGAACAATCATTTTTACTTACTGAATAAGTGCTGCTCTTTCAAAGTACTGAATTGCTTTTTCACAGAACTGGGTATCAATGTAATAGGCTCCAAGCCATTCAATGACTTCAATGTTCGAAGGGAAATACCGATATGACTGACAAAATAAGGAAGGTGAAAGAAACACAATTTTAGTGATAACACCTTAATTTTACTTCTGGAATATCTTACCATTTCAGTGTTTAATTCTCCAGATGCCAAAAAATATGTGATACATTAATGAAAGAGCTGCACTATACTAACTAATCCCTAAAGAGAACTTGCCAGGTTTTGTAATTATAAAATATTTTTCAGAAGAGTTATCTGAGATGAGTTTGTCACATTTTCCATCTGTCCTTACTAGAATTATTATTCGCAACAGCAAAAGAGTATTTTTACACACACAAGCAGTTTGCCTTCTTAGATTACTATTGTATGTAAATGAGTTAATTAAAATGCTAAGCATGTTTCTTCTACAACAAATTACACTAATCAGTTTCAGATAGCAAAGTAGTCTGTTGGAAAACTCATGGAAATGGATTTTTTAATATAAAAGTTTTCATTTATAAAATAAATAAAAGAGACTAAAAATAGCCATTTCTGAGAAACTAAAAATACTGGGCCAAATTAATCTCCAGTCTAATGTATCTCCACTGCCTTTGAGAGTTACACCAGCAATGGGTGTGGTCCACTGGCTTTATAATCTGAAGTCCGCTTGACATATGTGCGATGAGCTGATAATCTCATTCCTGTTCCTAAGAAAAGGCATCTGCCTACATCACTCAAAACTGGGTAGTCTCCGGAAAGATGCCAAGGAAAAAAGTAAGCATTGAAAGTGTGAACTACTACTGTGTCCTCTCTCTGGTTGGACCCTTTCAGAACAGAAGTAAGGAAGCACCTAGTCAGAGTAGTGCAGGGAAGGCCAGTGATGAGTGCTCTGTGAATAAAAAGGCCAGTCTATCCAGCCGTCAGTCCTATACCTCAACAAGCACTAACCTAATTCAAAGTCTGAAAAAGAGAGTCAAGTGTATACACACTTCAGCTCTATTTCAGGGGAACTTTACTAACCTGTTTATAATTAATCTTGGGAATAATGCTGATTTTCGTTTTACTGCTGGAGGAGCCTGGGGTTTTTTTAAATAGGACTAATCTCTGGATTTACCAGAAACAAAATTTGCTACAAGTGCTCTATTGACATCAAGTGGAAATTTCTCATAAGGCCCTGTACAAAAGTTTAATTCATTTCAAGGGAATCAATATTAAGGGGATAATGTTAAGAAATCTAGAGATGTAAATTTATTTATTTTTACCAGTAAGTGGAAAAATTGGGCTTTGGAATAAGACAAATTTAAACTAGACAAAAACCCAGAATTGAGTCACTGCGACTTTTAGACTTCATTCCAACAAAATTATACTTCATATTTTATAAATTACAAGCATGATTTTTATACTATATGGTCATGCTCTGACCCTATTCTTTTAATTTTTCCAAGGAAATGTATAGTGACTGAGCTCCAGTCAATTCTGTATTGTCTGATGCTATCAAATCTGGAGTTGTGACTGGCTTGCAGATCTTGGAATGCTTCCCTCTACACACATGATTTCCTTACATTTTGTATGCTGATGGTATTAGGTACACTCTGCTTAAAAGTAAAAGGGCTTAAAAATTATAAAAATTCATGTATCTTCTATTTGTTTTCAATTGGAGACTTGAACATCTGCAGCAAAATTGATTCTCAATGGACAGCGCTATACAATTAAATACAAGCTTACATTTATAGCATGCATTTCAACTGAAGTAGACAATTTTAAAGACAATTATAATGACAATTAATTACAATTTCAAGACAATTCTAGATTGATACACAGTATACAGACACAGTGGGAGACCTAAAGAAGGTAGCATTCATTTGACATTATAAGTAGTGAAAATTGCCACAATTTATCTTGATAAATCAATATGACCCATTCAGCAAAGTACATAAGTATGTGCTTAACTCTAAGGTTGTGAATAAATTCTACTGACATCAGTAGGATATACGAGTAAGCACATACTTAAAGTTAGGCACACACTTGAGTGTTTTGCTGAATCAGAGCCTATAACACTAAGGCAAATGCTTTTTTTTAAATCATTGATAAGGTGATAGGGGTGGGATGTGTGTATATGTATAAGAATAAATGATCATTTTACCTACTTTAAAATAAAGTTAACTATGGGAAAGAATGTGGCATGTTGATGAGTGTCAGTCGCACTACAAAAGAGTTTAGGACAAGAAGTGAAGAATGATTTATCTAATTGTCACTATGGGAGAGATTTACATACAGTAGGCCAGAATATAAATACATGACTTGGAATTTTGCCTGGTTTAACATTCCTACTCTCTTGGCAAAAATGCCATGGGATCTTTTAATGGCCATAGTTGGTCAGGACTCCAGGAATTTTATTTGAGTACTAAAAAAATATTCCAAATTGTACAAATAGAAAGAAATGCTTAGAAGCAGGTAACACTAGAATTATTGTTGCAAACTGATTGCATAATAAAGAGAAACAGAATGCACATCGCTATAGCACAGGAGGCTGTATTTACAAACAATTTATGTAGTGATCTAGGTGTGTGTTAGCACAAGTAAGAAAAGGTTGCCAAATTATCAGATGCTGGTCACTTTAATCACATTTCATGTTAATAAGTTTCCATAAAAAGAACATAATATATTTTACTTTTTCATCATCTACTATACATTTTTTGAGGGAGTTTCTATGGTATTCTCCTTATTATAAAGATCTGAGAGAAAAGTCTGATTCTCCTTACTTTCTGTAGATACATTTAGCAATTTAAATACTACTTTAAATAAATACCGCCTTGTCCCATGTGCCTTTTGGACAATTTCATTTCTGTACAAAGGTGGCTTTTGGGATGGGCAAAGCAGGTGCATGCCTAGGACCCCGAGCAGTAAGGGGCACCGTCGCCTGCTTCGCCTACCCCAAAAGCTGCATCTGCCTCCACCAGCATCTAGAGGAGGAGCTGGCCCTGGGGCTGGGGGCTGGCGGTGGGGAGCCAGGGCTGTGGGGAGGGGACCGAGGCCATGGGGTGGGGAGGTGGGGAGGAGACTGTCAGCAGGGAACTGGGACTGCAAAGAGGGGCCTGTGGGGGCCTATAGGGGGCCGTGCAATGGGCCTTCGCCTAGGGCCCTCCATTGCCTAAGGCCACCTCTGTTTCTATATATATTAGAAAATGCATAGGTCACATACCTCATAGTAATATTGAAAAGCTTGGGATTTATCACCTTCGTTATCATACAATTCTCCTAATTTCGATAGTGCATGTGAATCAGTTGGAACTACACTGATCAGCTGCATGAGCCATTCTATGGCTTGGTTGGGATCCTCCATTATTTCATATCTGAGGTATCTTCAGTTAAGAACAATTCAATTGGTGATCATATTTTGGTCCATCAAGAGGAATTCTTACCCCTTTGTATAATATAAATGTAATCCATAACTTGCATGTTGAAAAGATTTGCCAGACATAGTGATGTGGACACACATATTTGGGATTTTTGCACATTTACTTGACAGCACTGTTCAAAATCCCTATAGAATGACGTACTGTAGCTCTTCCCTGACACTCCTTCTACTCTTACCATCCCCAGAATATCCCCTGTCACAGCTTGCCAGGGGATCCTTTGAAGGCAGTCTTACCAGTGTAAACACCACCACCAATCAGAACCAGCGGTTTAGAATCCCTTTAGGCCACTCCACTGCTTTAATATTGTAGAGGGAGGGAGCAGGAGTGAGTATGTCACATCTTGTTTACAGTTAGATTCATATCTGCTTTTGTTTCTGACTATAATAAGTTTTTACAACTTTCATTACTTTTAAAAGTGCTAAGTCAATACAGCAATGTGATTCCATTCTGGTTTGCACATCATTAACAGAATGTTTAACTAAATTCTTCTGACCATAGAATCTTTACTGCTGATGAGGCATAGAGCCAAGAAAGACACCAAACTGGCTGACCTTGTTGTATCGACAGATGATTATGTTATTACATGTAAATTGAGCAGATTGGTCTGGAAGCCACTGAGACAATAAACAAGGAACTCTACAGGTATTTTTCCAAATTCTCTTATCAGAATAGAACTTCACTGTAAAGACCTATAAAATTTTGTTTGTTTTACTCCATTATGCTTATATCATATTGTTTTCAAAATAATTTTAGTCACATCTATAAAGGATTACAGGGCTCTCCTTAACCTTAATTATTCTTATCTGAACAGGCTTTCATGTATGTTAGTCTACTGGCTTAAGTGACACTGCTCATCAAAATAAGGGCTGTAGGATCATGCCTTATTTTTACACACAAAATATATTAATTCCTTCTAGTTACACGTAACTATACAAAATATACAAAAACCAATTTTGTCATGATAAGACTAATCTTATCTAATCCTTTAATGGAGACTAAATTCAATATTTATCATCAGTACGGGACAAAAGATACAAGCTTGCTATTTGGTAGAGAACTTGAGCACTGTTCCGAAGGATTGCATGAAGTTTCAGAAAACAATCCAGAGCCTCGTCTATTCTGTTTAACTTTTTATATGTTAAACCTAAAAATAAAAGTTACAAAATCAATTTGAGAAGCAAAGTACAACATCAGCACAGACAGTAATTTTAGCAGAATGACTAAGGAGAAAGAAACAGAAATGCTGTATTCAGAGGAACACTATCGAGTTAAAAATAACAATTGTCTAATTATTTTATTCCTATAGTATTGTAATAGGAAACTGAATAAGAGAGACTGAAAAAAATCTTTTTTTCCTGTTTCCAGTTTGCTAATTTGTACATTTGGCAGCCCTTTTTAGATAGTCAATTTCACTATTTTGCCTATACAGACAGTTGGTCAGTTTCCCTTGTTTATATTGAGTTCTCACAAAGCAACAACAGATAAAATAACATTTAAAAAAACAGGAAAAGAATATTGTAAAGCTGCAGCAATATTCAAGGCAGGTGTGGAATTAAAACTACCATCAACTTCTTGTTTTTTGATGGAGTCCTTTTATAAAAGCAAGCTCCATCACTGCTTAGAAGTCAATGGAAAATAACTGCACTTTCTCTAATGGTCACTCTGTCATCGCAACTGCATCGCAGTCAGTGCTTAAAGGGAAGGATAGATTTGCTATGTGCTTGCTTGAGAACCATCCTGACAATCCTTTCCAGATAGTGTGACCTGGGTGAATCAAAGCTGATTGGGGCAATGGTCATGCACCATCCTTTAATAAGGAGCAAATGAAGGGGAAGAGGAGTTAATTTGGTTGACTACTACTATCCAAAACCTACATTTTGAATAGAAAATAGCAATTTACATCATCAAAGTGATTTACCAACATCAATTAGTCTAAGAGCAGGAGAGTAATTCGGGTGCCGCATTTCTGTGGAAGAGGACTGAAGCAATATCTTAAGTCCTTAAGTAAAAGAACTAACAGTTTAATGGGAATGACAGAACATATTTTAATTTCAATTAACATTACTAAAGAGGACAAGTTTGAAACCTAGAATCTCAAACATACTATAAGCTATGCAAAGACCTCTACCTTACCTATATTGTAAAGTGCTTCAGTGCACGAGGAATCATTCCTTAAAGCTTCCTTATAAAACTCTGCTGCTTTTTCATAGTCTCCATTTGCAAACACAGTATTTCCCTTATTAGTGAGAGCTGATGGGTTGTATCTATCAGAATTCACAGCTAAATCTGCATAGTTGGTTGCTTGTGCTAATTCATTCTCCTGCATAAACAAAACATATGGTGTATTAATTACTTGACAGCCAATAATTTTCTTTGGAGCTAACCTTAAGTCTGTGATAATTAATATAATGGCAGTTTGAAAAAAATATTTCATATTCTTCAATCTTCTTCCCTTCTTCCCTAACCATATTCTTTATGAGCTTGTAGGAAACATCTCTCATATATTTCAGGTCATAGAATCATGAAAATTACAAAAAGTGAGACCTCTATTGTCATTTTGTCCCTCTCTCTCCCAGTGCTGGATTGCTCCTTATATTGGTGGAAAAGGTGGGGAAACACTGTGGAATCTTTTTTAACCTCCAAAAATGAACTCATATTATGGTCTACTTGAAAATTAATATTAATCACAGAGGCACAGCAGACAGCATAAAGCGGAGTTCTAAATGTCATTGTCTCCACACCTCCCCAAGTCTATTTGCATGAGTTATGGGTGGAATCACAGCCCCCTTCCTGATTTGGAGATGACCAGAACCCAGCTAGAGATGGAGGGAGGTAACAGTACACATAAACCCAGTGGTTAAAGTATAATTTGGTGGGCCCTGGAACCTCCTAATCTCCGGGCCCACTTCCCATATTGTCTGGGCCCCCTTCATGCATGTGTGGGCCCCAGCCCAGGTAGGCATTTGCAAACACTTCTCAGTACCACATGCATTGGTTATCGCTCCATAAAAATATTTATAATTATATATGGCGTTTATGTCTATAGCAATTCTTGTCACAAACTAGCAAACACTGCAGAACACAATAAATATTGTGATTAACAACGGTGGGGCGTAGGACCTGCCAGCAGCCAGGGCAGGGTGAAACATGCATTCCACCAAATTTTTCTATTTTTAGGGGCCCTGGAACTGTGGCCCCTCAAATTTGTGGGCCCCGGAACTGTGTTCCAGTGCGTTTCCCCTGACTTTTACCCCTGCATAAACCCAGCAGACGACAAGGAATGGCTGACAAGCCAGGCAGCTGGATATATACACTCTGGGAGCACAATAGCAGTAGGAAGCCAGTGAACAAATAATCACTGGACCATACATATGTATAAAGAGCTTCATGAACAATAACTAATTTAACTTCACATCATCCACATGAGGGAAGAAAGTCTCTTGTCCCCCAGCAGGGGCTATGTCTCTCGCCCTCTTCCGGTAGCAGCAGCAAGAATTCTTCACCCAATCCATAACTGCTGCTGCAAAATTTGCTACTTAGCTTAGACTCTTCTGAACTTAAAGTTCACCACACAAAAAAAGAGTAAACTTACCAAATAATAAAGGAATGAAAGGTTTGTTGCAGCTGCACTTTTTACTCTGCTATCCTTTTTTTCAAACATTTTTAAAGTCTCCACAGCCTAGAATTAATGTATAAGCAAGTTATTACACCGTGACAGTTATTCAGACTACTCCTTCAAGAAAACATAGGACTGACCCACACAGTAACAAATAAAATTACTACTAAAGAGTCTCATCACAAATTAATTACTACTTAGTAATTGAATCATTACTACATAGACAACAATTATACATATGTGAAAAGAGTAACAAAAATGATTATAACAAATAGACTAACAAATATATTTAAAACTAGGGAAATTTCTTTCAACAATATGAGGAAGTTTATTTCTACAGACCAAATACATAACAAAATCTTTGGCTACTTTCTACTAAATATTTACATTATGTACATAAACTGTTGAATGATATAGGGTGCTCAGTTCTACTCTCTGTTAGATCAGTGCATCTATAATGACTTCTGTTTAACTCACAAGTGAAAACTCTCCTTTTCCCCTACACAAGTTAAAACTTTGAATTTACTTTTATAGTAATGTGAATGCATAATGCTTTATGTTGGGGTGCCAAGATGGGGTGGGAAGGGAACCAAAATATTTTAAAATGACCCAAGAACATGCTATTTTTACATTACTTTACACAAAACACATGTCTTAGTGAAGGGCAAGAGGACATGTGAAGTATATGCAGTTAGCTGAAGTTTATTGCCCTTAGCAAACTACATAGGAAGTATAGAATACTACAAAGCAGAATATTTTTCTAATTATATAGTATTCTCTAAAGAAAAGCACCAATTTCAGACTCAAGGAAACAGTTTCAAAATGTATGAATTCAGATTTTATGAGCTTTGCAACTAAAAACTTTTGCTGTGAAGATTTTGATTCTCACTATGTATTTGACTGAATCTCTACTGTTCAATTGTTTTGCCAACTTCATGCTGCACATCTCAGTTACAATGGAATTCTCGTTTAGTGACCTTTCAGATATATATCTATATATATCAAATTGCTTTCCTAAAGTAATTGCCCATTGTTGCTGATTTTTTGCCCTTTCATTCTATTTATATGGTGGCATCTTTGTTGTAAAAATTAGAGTGTAAATCATTTCTTTGTTTTTCAAAGGGAGAAAAGAAGTTTATGCATGATTTTGGGTGCTGCTCAGCTACTGGTAAAGCATATCACAGATTGTGTGAGCCAGATGAAACCATAACATGCCTTGACATTAAAATGCCATAGCAGTACTCCTTTGATCATGGCAAAGTGGAAATGTTGCTTCTATATAAACCTTTAAATTGAGAAGTTCACTATTTATGTATCGTGAGGGTAATGATCAATTAGAGACAACCACCACAACGAATATTGTCCAAACCAATCCTTATAAAGGTATTTCACAATTCACATGTTGTTTATCTACAAGGGCTAAGTTTAAAAGTAATGTACCTGGCCTAAGCTGTAGACAGATTCTCTGTAACAGCAGTAGAACTTGTCTGGCTAAATCCAATAGCTCTGCTATAAAATGTTGTACCAGAACTGCGTCATAAATTAAGAGAGATTCAAAGCACTGCTAATACACAAAGATTATTTAAAAACAACAAGTAAATACATCTGAAAAGGCTAGGTAGATGGTCAGTGGAGATTTCTGATATCTTTTTTACTTATCAGTTTATGTGCATCTTCGACCTGAAACCATCGAATTGTGTACGTATCTGGTTCACAAAAATCTTGTGCTCATATCACTGCTACTCTTGGCTGTTAAATCTTGTGTTAAATTAGATTAGAAATGCTTCTGGGCAGGGACATTCTTACTATGTGTTTTTACAATGCCTAGAAAGATGAGGCCCCAGTCCCACTGAAGGACATCCCATTGACACCATACTACTAACATAATAATGCTTTTGAGAATGTGGGTCCGTCATATGAAAAATATTTCATGATTTCACTGCCCTTTGAATTCAGACTGCTGCTACTGTTTCACAATATATCTTTCCTATCTCAAACTCTGTATAAGGTTTCAATTAAGGGAGTGATTCGGCATTCCAGAAGTTCACAGTTCCTGTACTAGCCCCAGAGAACAGAAATAATGCTTAAATCTCACACCTG
This sequence comes from Pelusios castaneus, assembly GCA_007922175.1. NCBI lineage: Eukaryota > Metazoa > Chordata > Testudines > Pelomedusidae > Pelusios > Pelusios castaneus. The sequence goes on from ML685902.1 coordinate 750,857, forward strand.
TAATTTTATTTCTTTTGTAGCTTCCCTTATAATTTATGGAAAAACACAGAGGGGTGTGTGTGAGATGGTTAGAACAGATGACGGGCCACCAAAAGTCTTGGGCTTTATGCCTGTCTGCCACAGATTCATTGTGTAACCATGAGAAAGTCATGTAACCTCAAGATGCCCCCTTTTTACCTACTCTCCCACCTTACAGGGGTGCTGTGGTAAGGTTTAACTAACGAATTTTTGCAAAGCTCTTTGAGACATTGTGCTAAAAGGTATTAGATATGTAATTTTATGAAAAAAAATACATTTGATTTACATGCAAACAGTTCTAAGATTGCGTAAGTTCAAGAAATACAAAAGTGAAGTTCCCACAGCATCTTTATCATGTTTTATAATTACATTATTGCTGCTTTTGAAAAGATCCAAAATATGGAAACAAAATTTGCCGTGTTATTTGAAGGGGAATTAATAATTATTGCTTTACTTCTTTTATTTTTTGAATTTTAATGTTTGCATCAATATGTGTATGCTAGAGAGCACTGAGTTGCACCCATAACAGTTACAGTAGCAGATTTTTCCTGTGACCTCTCTTTTTACACTCTTACAAAACTTTTTGAAAAGTCTACTTTAGGGACTGAAATTTCCCATGTTTCTTCTTCAGCCAAAGATGAATGGTGGATGTGGGGTTTTAGAGCTTTTTGGGTTGGGGTAGTTGTGGTGTGTGTGTGGTGTTTTGTGGGTTTTTTGGTAAATTTGAGCAAAAATCCCATCAATTGTTCCTGAGTTTGCAGTTCAGATGAAGCAGGATTTTTTTTCCTTCAATTTTTATCAAATTCTGTCCAAGCCTTTTATTCATGGAATAGGACCACTTTTCGACATTTTTTTTTCTTTGAACAAAATATACTAATGCAGAAGGTTAGAAATCTATGCAATGTGAAACTTAGGGAAGAGTATAGTATGTGTATACCGTCTCTGTGTACACTCTCTAATGACATGGTTGTACATTGTCTTACACTTCTATTGAAGGTTAGAGAAAAACACTTTTTTCACTGTGTATTTGAGAGATGGTATGATCACATAAGTAAAGACTTATCATAATATCTACAAGCACAACTATAATGTTAGGTAGAGCACTGCACCTTAACTTTTCACATTTCCTGTCTTCTGAACAGGGCCAGATTAAGACATGCTGAGGCCCTAAGCTACGTCAAGATTTAGAGGCCCCATTCCATTAAAATAAATAAATTAAATAAATAAATAAAGAGAAAAAATATATTACATTCTAACAGAAAGGGCAATGAAAAATAAATGATAAATCTTTATATTTGCATATATACATAGGTAAAGATGCAATGAATAACTAATCTAAATAAAACTTGCAACTTGCAAAAAGCCTTATCTACATTATTAAATGCCTCATGATTTTTTAATTAGCATATATGAAACTGAAGACTTTTATTGTATAGCAACACAAGAGCAATTACAGAGATCAGCACTTAGTAAATGGAAGTAGGAATGCAACTTGCAATGAAAAATTATTAATATAAAATTAGCATATATGAAATTGAGGACTTAACGTAAAGCAACGCAAGAGCATTACAAAGATCAGTACTTGGTAAATGGAAGCAGCAATGGAAACTGACAGTCTCTTCTGTTTACACATGACATAAAATTTAAAACATTTTCTTTCATGATTTCCGAAGAACAAAGTCATGGATGATGTCTTCAAATGACAAGCTACGAAGTTTATCATTTTCTATGCACAAAATGCTTAGTGCAGACAGCTTCTCTTGCCGCACTGATGTCCGCAGTTCGTTCTTAAATCTCTTCAGCCGCAAAAATGACCTTCCCCTGAGCAGTTTGTTACCATTAGACTCAAAAATAGCCTCAATATTGCTTCTACATTAGGGAAAGCCAACTGAATCTTATCTTGGAAGATGACTTGATACAGGCCCTGGTGGCATAAATGTCCTTTATCGGAATAATTTTGCTTGATATAAGCATGGAAGTGCTTTATTTCTCAAATGAGGTTAACATCAACATCGTCAGGATAATCTTTCCATCAGAAGTTTTACACATTCACACAACTGTTCTTCCAAGGCTTCTAAATCAACCAAAAATGTAAATCTTTTTGCAACATTATCGTATAGGATTGCTCTTTTCTTCAAGTTGATTTCAAGGGCATCCATCATAGGAATAAAGGTTTTCACTCGAAATTTGTCCCTTGGAGAAAGCCTTTCATCAGCATTAGGTGCATCACCATCATTGACTTGTTTTTTTCTCATTCTTTTATTCACACACTTGTAGTCCACATCAGGCAGCTTTCCTTTTGCTTTGAGTTCAATTTCATTGAAACGTTCTTGGGTTTCTTTTAAAAAATGAGAGAGCGATGTGTAAAGCTTTGAGCATGTGCTAAGAGCAATCTGTGGATCCTGTAGGGCCTTGCTGGTTTTGTGGAACTGATCTAACAAATGATTCCAAAGTTCTAACATGAACACAAACTCTAATTCCTCAATTTTCTCCAGAAGAATGTCAGCTTCTCTTCTTTTATCACCCTTTTCAGTATCAATAGTATGGACATAAGTAAGAGCATCAATAATTGAATTATGACCCTGAGCTATTGCTGAAGCAGCCTTTGCATGTGCTTCCAACCTAGTCTCAGAGAGATCTTTTGGTACTGTGGAGTTAGGATCCAAGAATGATTTGAGTTCTGCCCAGCGTTTCGCAGAGGTTGAAAAGAAAGTGTATATTTGTTGCACAACAGCAAAAAAAAAATATTGCATCTAAGCAGCAATCAACTGCAGCATAACCAACAAGATTCAATGAATGTCCTGCACATGGAAAGGAAGGTTACTCACCTTGGTGCAGTAACTGAACTTCGTCAAGATGAGAGTCCCCATGGGTGCTCCACCTGAGGTGATGGCGCGCGCCGCACCACTGACCAGAGATTCAAAAGTAGCGGTCGTTGGAGCCGCGCGCGTGAGACAGCTGTCTCGCGACGTCCCTCGTCGCTACCTTAGAACGCGTGCGGCTCCAGCCACCCATTCCCTTCTCTACCTATGCAACTGCAAGAGTCCGAAGTAGAGAGGGGAGGAGGGCAAGTGGTGGAGCACCCACTGGGACTCTCATCTCGAAGAAGTTCAGTTACTGCACCAAGGTGAGTAACCTTCCTTTCTCCCTCGAGAGGAGTCCCCGTGGGTGCTCCACCTGAGGTGTATAGCGAGCAGTGTCGTTAATTGGAAGGTAGGGCTTCGGAGCCTCATCTATGTACTACCGCTAGGACTGACTGTCCGAGACTTGTGTCTGCTCGAGTCATGCTATCTATTGCGTAGTGTCTGATGAAGGTATGTGGTGAGGCCCAAGTCACCGCCCTACAAATGTCAGCAACTGGGACATTGTTGGTAAAGGCCGTAGTTGCCGCCACGGCCCTCGTGGAGTGGGCTTTTATAGTAGCTGGTGCAGGAACACCTCTTGCTTTGTAGGCTTCTCGAATACAAGTGCATATTAATTTTGATATTCTTTGCGAAGAGAGTACTGAGCCCTTACACCTGTTAGCTATAGCTACAAATAGTCTTTCAGATTTTCTGAATGACTTTGTTCTCTCTATATAGAAGGCCATCACCCGTCTGACGTCGAGTGTATGGAGACGAGCCTCGTCGGGACTGGCGTGAGGTTTCGAGAAGAATACAGGTAAGTCTACAGGTTGGTTCAAGTGAAATGATGTGGACATTTTCGGGATGAATCTTGGGTGAGGCCTCAACGTGACCTTGTCCTTATGAAATACTGTGAAGGGAGGTTCTGTCATTAAAGCCCCCAATTCGCTTATTCTTCTCACTGACGTAATTGCTACTAGAAAGGTAACCTTCATTGAGAGGATTAGCAAAAAACAATTTGCCAAGGGTTCAAACGGACGGCTAGTAAGCGCTTGAAGGACCAACTGGAGATCCCAACTCGGAGGTGGCACTCTTACTTCCGGGTAAAGATTCTGTAAGCCTGATAGAAACCTCTTTACGACAGGATGTGAAAAGATAGTCCCTAGCCCTCTATTGGAGTGGAAGGTTGAAATAGCTGCTAGGTGTACCTTTACCAAGCTATTTGATAATTTTGTTCTTTTCAGGAGCAACAAGTAATCAAGGATAACTGGGATGGACGTCTGGGCAGGGTCGACATGTTTCAATCTACACCATTCTGTATACCTTGTCAACTTCTGGAGGTAAGTACGCCTCGTGGATGGCTTTCTGCTATTCAATAGTACCTCCTGAACCGGTTCAGAGCATTTGAATTCCTCTTGTGTGAACCATGGAGTAGCCAGGCCGTCAGGTGCATTTTGTGGAGGTTCTGGTGCAGGGTCTTGCCATTGTTCTGTGAAATCAAGTCTCGTATGAGCGGGAGGCGGATGGGTGGCTGAATTGACATTTCCAATAGAAGGGTGAACCATGGTCGTCGTGGCCATGCTGGGGCTATCATTATTGCCCTCGCTTGTTCGTCCCTTATTTTGATCAAAGTCTTTTGAATGAGTGGGAGTGGTGGAAAGGCGTATAATAGGTCGCCTGACCATGAACTGTGGAAAGCATCTCCCAGGGATGCCTTTCCAATTCCCGCTCTCGAACAGAATCGGTGGCATTTGCGGTTCTGATAGGTGGCAAAAATATCTATAGTCGGGTATCCCCACTGCTGACATATGCTGTCCCACACACTTTGGTTTAATTCCCACTCGTGATCTGTCAGGACTGTGTATTGGTAATCCATGTTTCTGACTCTGAATCTTAGGAATCTTCGATGAGATGGATGAATTGAGATGTGAAAGTACGCGTCTTGCAGGTCGAGGGATGCAAACCAGTCATTTGACTCCAGGGCAGGAATGATCAATGTTAATGTAGTCATTCTGAATCTTTGTTGAGTTATAAATTTGTTGAGCCTTCTGAGATCGAGGATAGGCCTCCATCCCCCTGATTTTTTCTCTATGAGGAAATAGGGGGAGTAAAAACCCTTCCATCTGTGCTCTTGCGGGACTTCTTCTACTGCACCTAGATGTAGTAGGCGCTGCACCTCCTGTAGTAATAAATGTTCGTGAGTTGTGTCCCTGAATAGGGAGGGGGAAATGTGACTTGGAGGTGTTTTTGAATGGAATGGTGTACCCGTGTTGACAATCTCCAGTACCCATTTGTCTGCTGTAATCGCCGTCCATTCGTGGTAGAAGGCTCTGCGTCAATGATGAAAGATCAATACCTGCCTTGGAATTTGATCGAGGTTTGGCGGTCCCTTGACCAACCTTTCAAAAGTGAGGCTTGGCTGGGGGATTCTGGGATGTGTTGGACTTCCCCGTGGTCTGTCTGCGTCTCTGGGCTTGGTGTCTGCCCCTTGCTGGATCCTGTCTCCTGTAATTCTGCCTGCTCATGTACTGGTACTGAAACTTCGGGTTATATGGTTGGAATCTGTTTGAACGTGTTCTTGTCATATTAGGGTAGGTACCAAACATCTTCAGTGTGGCTCTGTCGTCTTTTGACGTATGCATAGTGTCATCTGTCTTTTCAAAGAACAACTTTTTGTCAAAGGGGAGATCTTCGATTGATGTCTGAAGCTGGCGTGGAAGATCGGAGGAATGCAACCAGGCCGATCTCCTCATCACCACTCCTGTGGCCATAGATCTCGCTGCCATATCGGCTACGTCTAAGGCCGCCTGCATAGCTGTTCGAGATATTAACTGTCCCTCCCTAATTATGGAATGGAACTGACATCTCTGACTCTGGTACAACTTCTATGAAATCTGCTAATTTTAGGTAATTTGTGTGGTTGTAATTTGCAAGTAGAGCTGCATAATTTTATATGCGCATTTGAAGGGATGATGATGTATAGACCCTCTTTCCAAACAAATCCAATTTTTTATCCTCCTTGTTGTATGGAGTGATTTTATTATATTGCTGCTTATTTCTCTGACTTGCTGCTTCCACAACTAGTGAGTTTGGAGCAGGATGAGTAAAGAGGTACTCTGAATTCTTGGCTGATATATAATATCTTCTATCAGCTCTCGTGTTAGTTGGCAGAATAGATGCAGGAGTCTGCCAGATTAAGTCCGCTGGCTCTAGCAATGCATTGTCCATGGGTAATGCTAGTCTCGTTGTTGTTCTTGTGTGCATAAAATTGAGAAGTTTGTGATGTGACTCAGCTACTTCTTGTAAAGGACTCTCCATTGACTCCGCCACCATCTTGAATAGCTCCTGGAACTGCTTGGTGTCATCCAGTGATGCTGAGGATGTGGATGGGATAATGACTTCGTCCATTACAGACGACACCTCCTGGTGTGGGGAGAGTAGGTGAGTAGCTTCGTCTTGCTCCTCCTCATCCTGAGATAGTGACTGTGGGGAGGAAGTGTGTAGGTCGTCCATCCTGTTTAGAGGTGAGTTATTTCGTATCTTTGGTCTCTTAGAGGGCGGATATCGCTTCTGCATATACCAGTGAAGAGGGTAAGATGGTTGAGGGCCATACCAACCCTGCTCATAATAAGGGTATGGTGCCCTGTCATGGAATGGCATCATGAACCGTCGTCTATAATAAGGGTCATAGACCTGATGGTTCCTAAGCATTTCTTCCTCTGCCTCTTCCTCACTTGTGGAATCAGGGCCTTGTTGCTGCTGTCCCCTTCTGATGTGTTGAGGAGTAGATTCAGGAGAGGGTGATCTATCCCTCACTGTGGCTACATGTTTTCTCTGTTTTCTTTCTTGCAGAGCTCGGTGCGGAGACTTTATCTCGAGGTGCTCTCTGCGTTGCTGAAGAGGCTTGTGGTTCCGCGGGAGCATTCTCCTGCACCGGCTCCAACTGACTGGGAGACTGGTGAGTCATCACTATCTGTGGCTCCGACAGGTCAGTAGCCGCTGTCTCCAGGCTCTGAGGCTTGTCAGGTGCCGAGCCCGTTTGCGGTGCCGACCCTTGGACTGCCCTCTGAGTGCCGGGCATTTTTTCAACCTGGTCGGAGCTGCTTGCTGCAGCTGCAGCTTTTTTTGAATTCGGCGCCGCTTTTAGTGCCCGAGGAAACTGCAGCCTCTTTGGCACGATTCTTTGTTGGTGACAATGAGAGTTGTTTTCTTTTTTTAAACTCTCCTTGTGGGGATGACAAGTGCCTCTTCCCTGACTGCTAAGTTGGGGAGGCAGAGTGTCTGCGACCCGGGTCCGAAGCCAGTCGCAAGGACTTCTCCATTAATAGCAACTTGAGTCTGAGGTCCCTACCCTTTTTGGCCCTAGAACTCAAGTTTTTACAATGAGGACATTTTCAGAGCTATGTCCTTTTCCTAGACATTTAATACAGATGGAATGACCGTCTGAGGCCGGTATGGTATCTCAGCACTTCTCGCACCTCTTGAAGCCGGGCGAGCCCAACATGCTGAGAGGGTGCGAGGTTTTTGGGTTTTTTTTAAATTAAATTAAAGAGAAAAAAAGTTTTACAGTTAGAATTAAGCTAATTAGGTTGAGTTTTAAGGGAAAAACTAAGGCTGAGGGAAAAGTTTTCTGAGAGGGGACCAGTCTCTGGCCAGTGACTCCGACGGTAGAGAAGGGGATGGGCGGTTGGAGCCGCGCGCATTCTAAGGTAGCGAAGAGGGACACCGCGAGACAGCTGTCTCACACGCGCGGCTCCAATGACCGCTACTTTTGAATCTCCAGTCAGTGGTGCGGCACATGCCATCACCTCAGGTGGAGCACCCACGGGGACTCCTCTCGAGAGAGAATATATATATTGCATATTTATTTGTCTCTAGAAGTTTCTGCTGCATGCCATTATATCTTCCTGCCATGTTAGCTCCAGTGTCACATGACTGTCCTCTGCACTTACTGAAGGCCAAATGGCTTCACAAAAGTCACATGACACGTCCGGCCTTTAGAGGCCCCTCGTAATCTGAGGCCCTAAACTGCAGTTTACTTAGCTTGTGCCTAAATCCAGCACTGCTTCTGAATATGTAGTGCTACATAAAGGATGCAAAGCTGCCTGTCTTTGCATTTATAAGAGGTATCCAGTTTAAGAAAATGATTCACTTATGTATTATGTACATTACACTTGTGCAAATCTGGATAAGCAAAGGTATATTACCATCAGGAAGGAGCTGTCCCCTTCCCCAAAACAAAAATCCAGCTTTCTTTTCTGAGGTTCCTATTTTCTTTGCCCAGGTTAATCCCCAATATCAAGGCACTGAGAGTAAGAAAACAGCAGTCAAGTCACAGGGAGCCTCCTTGTTGTCTTGTTAATATAACTGTGTCAAAAGAACAACTGAAAAAAGGGGCTTCTTGGCTGTGTTTCCATCATCCAGATACCTGGTCTTTTATATTCACAGATACAATTTGTACAGGCAATTCACTGGACTGAAAGTATGAAAGAAGTATAAAATTTATTTAACAGATAAGGTAGGTTAGACCTTTGCATATTGTGAAACAAGTTGGAGAAGACACCTAGTGAATGCAGCATGAAAGGAATGGGAACGAGAGAGACTATGAGCACCTTCTTTAAGAAGAGAACTAAGTTAGAGAAAAGGGAGTAAAATAAACTGCGGAGGGAGGTAAGACAACATTATTTGGGGTATCTAAGAGCAGGTAAATAAATACAGCTAAGAAGTCAATGCAGAAGAAACTCCAGTTCCACAAAAACGGTTAGATCCACTGACTCCAGAGGTTTTTCACCCTGGTTATCTTCTTCCAGTGCCCCATTATGGCAGTTGCAGCCAGTTTAAAATATGTCAGCTATTTGACACTGAACACTAAATGGTTAAGGACTGGGAAAGTAGTGTTCTGAGTACAAGACACTCAAGAGAAACCTAACAGTTTGAGATCTGCATGAGAGTTGTCTGATATGCAGTAAGATGCTGCCCTTTGATAAGGGTTTTTCCTTAAAATGGGTATCAGAGAAATCAGCAACTGGACATGATTATTATTTGAATACAAGAATGAATGTAAGATGTCCAGAAGATGGTCTAGAATCTGAATGATAAAATGATGCACTCCTGAACTAATTCCTGTCAGGAAATGGGAAGGTAAAGTGTATGTAAATGAAACACGAAACCTTCATAATACTTCCATGAGATGTACTGTTTTACTTGCTCTTTTATTATGGGTGAACCAAGGAAACTTTGCCAAGTTACAAACTATTCTAGAAGATTAAAGCTAATTAAGACCCATATTTTAATACTGTACCTACCTCTTCATACTTACAGTATCAAATAAAATGTGAGAGACGGAACAAAAGTAGCAATGTTGAAAGGAAAGGAAAGGCAAAACGACATTTTAAAAAACACACTTCAACTAATCTTACCATCAAGACATGAATGTATGAGTGGAGATGTAGAGGATGAAAATATCTACAAAAGCATCAATCAACATGCAAGACTTTTGTGCTCCACTAAGAAATAGTTAAAATTTAACCAAACTTGAAATGTCAGAGTTTAGTTCTGTCCCCTAATTTAAAACCTCAAATCACTGCACAGCTGTTGTCATTGCACATTAGATTAGACAATGACTCAGTTGTCAAATCTGAATGGAAGAAAAGCCAATATAAATAGAAATCTATCCTACGAGGCAGAAAAGAAAAGCAAGATTTGCATATGTCTGCGGAGAAAAAGTAGGATTACTTTTGCCTCTTTTCTCAATTCCTTGAGCTTCCAAACAAAACAGAGTATATTTGTTTAAATGACCCTATTCTATACTATAAAATAGTAAAGCATATTCCAAAATCAAAGGGGATAGATGAAGCATTTCAATAATATACCTATATTGTGAAATATTGCATATTAATATATTAATGTTTTGAGTGAGTATAACTGTATCTACATATTCAAGATGATCTGCCCCTATTAGATGATCCTCCCCACTGGCTCCTAGATATCCATGAGTAAACCACCCATAATACTAATGTCCGCACTAGATTAATGGTGGTTTATTCTGGCCCCCCGGTAGGCTTAGAAAATAGATGCAAGGCACTAGCCCCCAGAATTAATCACTACTGTTTTTTTATAGGTGGAGATGGTCTGCAAGAAGGGTGGTCCTGTGGTTAACACAACAGACTGAGGACAACGGGATTCAAATCCCCATTCTAGCACTATTCTGTGTGACAAGCATTTAATATCTCTATCCCTCAGTTCCCCATCTGTAGAATGGGGAGAATAATACATCTGTACCTCAAAGTGATGTTGCTATGATAACTTCATCAATATCTTTGAGATACACATACTTCCATCACCATAGTGTACTAACAAGGCTCCAGGACCAAAAGTATTTAAGTGATTTGGAGAGCACTTTCTATTTAAAAAAGCTAGTATATTTTTAGAGGTTCCTCTATTATTATTTAAAGGTTATATTGTAGTAGAACCTAGAAATCTGTCAAGCTGGGATGCCATTGTACAAACACAAACCAAATAACAACCCCTACCCTACCTTACAGTCTAAAAGACAAGACCTACCAGGTGGAAGAGACAAAAGGATCGAGAAGAGTGAGAGGATGACATGGTAACAAAGACCAAAGGAACACACAATGCTTAGCCAGTCAGGATCTGTACTCTTTCTATATACTTTTCCTATAATTTAATTAGTAAGGCCTTGTGTACATATAAAGTTGAAAGGGTTTAACTGAAGGCAAGTTTTTAAATCAATTCTGTTAAATCGGTGCAAACCCCCTACTATATACTTTGTCACTTTAAAACTAGCTTATATTTAGTTTACATTGATTCCTAATATAATTATATTAAAAATAAGCCTGGTTTAAATTTGAGTGTCCATACAAGTGTTTGTACTGTAGCAAGAGTTAAAACCTATTTTAGTTAAACTAGTGCTACTTTGATTAAGACAAGGCTTTGGTCTATAAAACAAACAGAAAGGTAATCCTTAAAGCCCTTTATTGTTACAATATACGTATTTTAAAGTTCTTGGGGTTTTTTGTCTCAGTCGAATTACTTTAAATGTATCATAGTAAAGACAGACCCTTCTGTCTCTCCACCCCCAAAAGTCTATTTCAAGTATAGAAAAACTAAACTCACACTCTTCCTCTATAAACAGGCAGTGGCCCTAAGAATTAAACACTGTATTACCTCTATTTCCTAAGTTTGCCCCATCAATGGAACTTGCATGGAAGGACAAGAAGATGGACTGCGGAAGCTCTTGCTGGAAAAATATGGCCTTGCTGCTTGGTCTACACTGCAGCTGAAAGTGTGCCTCTCAGTCCACGTAGACATACTCATAATAGCTTGAGCAAAGCTAGCACACTAAAAACGGAAGTGTGGGTATTGTGGCAGAGGCAGTGGTTCTGGCTAGCCACTCAAGTCCAGGCCCATCTGCAACCTCAGTGCCTGAGCTTCCACGGTTAACTTTTGCACGTCCACAGCAGTATTTTGAGCACTAGCTAGTACAAGTCTGTCTACTCCCAGCTACATTGTAGACATACCCTAAGATGCCTCTGCCAATACAATATTAATAAAAATGTTTGTTTTTCTTTAAAAAAAAGTACAGTACCTGATAGAAGTCCTTTTGCCTCAAATATGTAATGGCTTTATTTATTTCCAGGTCATTGGCTAACTCAACATAGTGGGAAGCTTTTACTACATCAACACACCTACAACAGAAAAGAATCCACAAAAATAATTACTACCAAGTGCATCTTCATTAATGCAGCTTTTGAAGATAACTAATTAGCAGCATACATGAGTATCTGGAAGAATTTTCTCCGCTATGCGAAGTACTCCCCTGTTTGCAAACACACACACAGTTTCCACAAATCCAAAATGTTTTAAAGAACAGTTCCTTCAAAAATAATTAGACACTACCCTGGGGTGGGGGTGTGAATAAGAAGGGGGGGATTACAGTTTAGCATCATGCAGATGGATCCTGGGCTAAATAAGTGAGGTTCTAGAGAGGATGGTGTCACAGGCAAGAGGGAATGAGCCGAAAGCAGGGATGAGTAATTAATAACTAAAAAGAACCTCTCTGAGAATTGTTATATCTGAAAAATTGAGTTTAAATGTGTTACCAAACTCAGGTCTACTGTAATATGGCTGATGCGACTATAATGTCTGAAAATATCTTTATAGGGTTTTATTGGTACTTTACTTTGCATACAGTACACATTCTACTACACAAATTTTGGGACATGTATACCATTTCTAATTAATTTATCAAATCTATAGATATTTATTTTTTATGAGTTATGGCACTGTAGTATCCAGGGGCCAAATGACAGATGTGCCCCGAACTTTGTACAATTTTGCCAATTCTTATACAGAATCCAAAAACCAAATTTGATTTAAAAAAATGCTGGTATTCATAGAACAGAACCAGGACTTTAAAAGCAAAATCCTGAATTTATTATCCAGCATCTATTTAGGTCAACATCTGACCTCAATATTGTGAGGGTTGCTCAGTGATGAAAAACAACAGTCAGTTAAGAGGCTGAAAAACAGAAATGGGAACAGTAGTACAGAGACATACTAAAAAGGGGTTTCTTTCATCAGTTTAAGTCCTGACACTTCAGAAGATCAGACTGTTTATATAATAAATAAAGATCTTAGGCCATACAACCAGTTCTTTCCAGAACATACTGCACTAAGTAAAGACCAAAGAAATGCTGACTGGAAGAGAGTGCCTCAATGGGTAGGAAGCTATGAATGTTCCGTTCCATATCAGCTTTCTTTTCCTGGCACTAATACTCTGGACTCTCTCTCATTTTCTTTAGGAGCTGGAAGTGAATGGCTTTTTTACAGTGGCAGGTTTGGTTACTGCCTTGTTTGGCTTTGTTAAACAACTTTACACCACCAAATCGAGGAGATCCTGTGTGGTATGTGAATCACCTTTCCACAGATTAAGCCTTAGATACCTCCTGGCATCAGAGAAAGGTACTGTACTGAAAATATTATAAAAACAGTCTGCTATGAGAGAAGAGGCCAAAGATACTTAGATGGACAGTGTTAAAACCTTTTAAACCAAAAGACAGACACCTGAATAATCCATCAATCCCTTAGGAAGGAACATCAGAGAATTGTCTCTTGAATAAGTTGCATTGATGCCTGGGCATATGTGTATCCATGGGAAGTATTTAGTGAATAGGGGCAGCACTAAGGGAAGTTGAATGAAAACTAAAAGATAAATACATATGTATTTATATACACATATACACAGACACATAATAAATATACGAATCTGTTCTTTTGCACACAGCACCAGATGCTGAAGAAGCAAATTTAACTTGCCAATATGTTAAAGTCACTCCTCAAACATATTTTTTTTAGGGTCTGAGAAGCCAGAGCAGCTAAACCAGGGAAATAATATGGTTCTCTCTATTAATCATCAAACACCACATTGTAGGCTCCAGTGGACTAAACACTGTAAGAAGTTATTCATTTTTAAATCTACAGATAGGTGTATTAACAAAATGTAACTGTAGGATCTGCAAGTCTTAAATTTTCCTCTGCTTGTGTATATTCATAAATCATTAATAATGGTGAATTATTTTCATTTTTTGGGCAGGAGGAATGGGTAGGGAAAGCCCTTTTTCCTTAACAAGCTTTCTTCACTTCCGTGTAACAAATATTTCAAATACTAAGGAAATTCCACACAAAAACTTCCTCTTTTGAAGCTGACAATGTAGGCATATATCAGTGATTTGAGAGCATATTACCTTTCAAGAATATTAGAGTTAAATTAACAAACAATATCCTTCAAACATTAGAAACCTAGAGTTCAAATTGCATTTGAGATGGTATGCTCTTACCTTTTCTGTCCATGTAGAGAGCTTAATACTATTTTCTCTTCTTGAAAAGCATATGAAAAATGTACACCAGAAAGCTTTAATGTATTTAACATATATGCATCTCTGATACTAATGAGGTGCTTTACCACCACTTTAACTGTTACACTTGTGTGTAAATGTTTAATAGCATAATCTAGGCACATAAGGATCATAAATGGAACTAAGATATCTAATAATATTTAAACAATTGGTTTGCATACAGAATCATAGGCCCTGATCTTGTGTGACGTCATTAGCACCAGAGGAGTATGACACTGTATGTCTTCAGCATGCTATGTTCAATCTTTTAGTGAGCAGTGCAGAATGATTGCTGTCTATATGTGATTTCTCTGATGAGGAATTTGCAAGCTCTTTGCATGAATGTAAAGAGAGTCATAAAGCAGCTCAATAATTAAATGATTGACTTTTGAGTTTTTGTGGTGCAATTAATTTGTCCTGTAGCTGGATAAAGCACAGTATATTTCTGATGTTTTTTCAGAGCAGATCAAAAGTACTTTGAGTGCTTTGTTTGAGACGTGCAACTCAGATGCTACATTTCCCATTTCTTAGGTTTCTACATCTGTGAAGTTGGTTTTATAATTATGGACAGAAATTGGCATGCATAATTAAGCTGAAGAAAACTGTCTCCTACCAGTCATAGCCTATAGCAAAGGAGGTTTCAATTGCTGGTGCAATCAATTTAGCAGCTGTCATGATATATTTTTCTGCCATGGCTTTCCTTAGAAATTAAAACAGATAAACATCAGTATTAAGAATAAGTATATATGAAAACATCAAAAACTTACTATTGCCATATCCTGGGCCTTGAATTGCTATTCACCAACTAATCCTGAGCATCATCTTTTATTTAACCAAGGCAGCAGTAAAATAATGTTTAAGGATGATATTACTTCTTTCAATGAGTAATATATAAACTAGATAGCCAGTAATGCTATGGTATTTCCTAAGGACCGAAGTTCTGTCAAACTTGGGAGATGTTAATCACTAAGGCTATGTCTACACTGGCAAGTTAGGTTGACTTAAGGAGGTTTAAGATGACCTAACTTAAGCCTTGTCCACACTAGGCTTTCATTAGGTCGACTTAAGAAAATCCTTAAGTCAACCTAATGAAATCTTAGGTCAACTTAATAAGAACGGCAGGGTATTCGAACTAACCCTGAGTAGGTTGACCTAACCCTTCCTTCAGTCGACCTAAGGCCAGTGTAGACGCATAAGTCCACTTTCTTAGGTCAATCTAAGGGAAGTTAGGTCGACTTACTAAGTCCCGGTTAAGGGTGACCACTTTGTTAAGTCGACTTAACGAAGTCGACCTAACTTTTCCTAGTGTAGACATAGCCTAAAATATAGCATTAAACAGCAATCAGATCCTAGCAATGATCTAGGAGGAGAATAACTTATAATACTGAAATTAGATCCAATAACAGTGTGTACACTGCAACTGACAGTGAGCCTTCTATCCAAACAGACAATCAGTCTAGTGGGGCTTATGGTAGTGTGCTAAAAATAGCAGTGTGACTTTGTGGGTCAGGTGTTGACAGCTTGGATTGTCAAACCCACCCCAACCCCCACTTCTGAGCTTGGGGATCTAACCTGAGTCTCTGATGGAACCGCAATTTTTAGCATGCTATCTCAGTCCCTGCTAGTTCAAATCTGTCCACTCAGACTGGGAGACCTGCTTCCATCTGCAGTGTAGACATATCCTACAGTATCACCTTTATATGACCTTCAAGTGCCAACAGGCCATATATCTTGGGTGCTTTGCAGTGATCTAACATACTGAAATGCAATCCAGGTGGCTTTTGCACAGGGCTCAGAAAATAAACCAAAATCCAAACCCTGAGCAATATACTTCAGTGCCAGGGAACAGGCATAAACACAAGTGTTTTACAACTTCTCGTTCTCCATTTGTTCATCTTCCCTGTCCCGCTCACCAAGGATGCACAAGACTGTGACCAACGGCCAGTTTCTTCTTGTTTTGCTTCATTTTAAACCAAATACCTCCCCAGTTCATAACTAACAGTTAGGAGAGGGAAGAAATATTCAGAAAAATGGGGGCTTTCATTTTCCTGGCTGAGCTTCAAAATAGAGCTGTTAGCCAAGGACATCTTATTCCCTGGCTGTTTTTCAGCTTCTAGACCTAAAACTGTCCACCTGCTTTAGCATATCTAGTAGGGATCCTCACATTTTCACAAGCCCACCAGTCATTCCTAGGGAGTTTAGGCAGTAGTTTAAGGCCATCCCATCCAGAATAAGGACTAGCTCTCAGGCTGCGCCGCTTGGAAGGCTGGTGGCAATTTCCATGGGCTAGCAACTATGGAAGCACATTTGGACTGAATAGGGACCTGTGTTTCCAGGGTTACCTTTCACGTTCCATTTGCCTTAATTGATCATTTTTAATGGCTTCAATCAATAAGTTGGTATGTGGATCATCCTAAAAAATGCAAAATAATGTGTATAATATATGATATAGCCACATACGTACATTAATACAGAGTATGAGTAGTAACTGACATATTGCATACAATACCTTTTTAAAAAGGCATGATTCAGTTGAACAATTCAACTGTCATTTTTCAAAGAATTTATGTTCAAAAGCATTTTTGTACCATTTTATAGTTTGATATCCTATGACCCTTGGAATAATGAATTATTGGTTGTGGTTAACAAAGGTAAAAATAATTATGTTTGTGACTAGTAGCTTTATGCACTTTCTCTGCTACTCTATGTGGATCACATTTCAGGTTAACTATATAGATTACCAACTATAGTACTTTGCGTATCAAATCTATGACCTCGATTCAGCAAGATACATATGCATGTAAGTCATCCCATGTTGTCAATGGGACAATTCACATGTTTAAAAGTTAGGCACATGCTTAAGTGCTGCACAGGGGCCCCAATTCAGCCACAGCAGGAGGGGAGTCCGACTGACTACACTGTATAATGATCTGATCAGTCTTCAGGTTTTATTATTATATACAATCATAAGTCTTTTCCATCTCTAGAGTCCATTAAGTCAGTCTCTCACACACAGCATATCTTAAAAAACAACTGTGTGTGTGTATTATACATTCTTCATGTATTTGTTGAGGCTATTTCATCAATAGATTATAAAACTAGAAGAGACCATTGTGATCAGCTACTCTGATCTCTTGTATAATACAGGTCATTGAACTTCCCAGAATTCTTGCTTAAACTATAGTATATCTTTTAGAAAACATCCAATCTTGATGTAAAACTTTCCAGTGAGGGAGAATTTACTGCAACCCTAGATAAATTGTTCCAATGATTAATTACCCTCATTGTTAAAAATGTGCATTTATTTCTAATCTGTATTTCTCAAACTTCAACTGCCAGCCACTGGCTCTTGCTATATCTTTGTCTGCTAGACAAAAAAAATCTTTTCTCAAATTTCTGCTCCTCATGTAGGTGCTTATAGATTGTGATCAAGTCACCTCTTAATCTTCTTTTTGATTAGCTCCTTAAATTGCGTACATCACTAGACCCAGTATTCCAAGGAAAGTCACACCAGTGACTAATACAGAGACAGTATCTCCCAACTCCTACTTGATATTCTTCTGTTTACACATCCAAAAATTGCATTAGCTCTTTTGGCCATAGCATCACAATAGCAGCTCATGTTCAGCTGATTATTTACTGTGATTCTTAAGTCTTTTTTCAGAGTCATACTTCCCAAGACAGCTCTCCTCCATTCTTTTAATGTGGCGTACATTCTTTATTCCCAGAAATGATTTAACATTTTGGATGCATTGAAACACACATTGTTTACATAGGTTTAGTTGGCCAAGAAATCCAAATCATGCTGTACGATAAATCAATTTGATTTGTCTTTGAACATGCATTTGTATTCTGCCCATTAATCCAAATGTCTAGGATTACTTCTAAAACATCAAACTTCTGAGTAGGTTAAAAGAGGTTCCTTTTTTCCCTCCAAATCACCCTCTCATAAAAAGTTTTCTTCTTTTCTACCAAATGTGGAATTTTATTTCAAAATTATGCCAAGGTGTAGTCAGAACAAGCAATATTAGTCTTACATCGATTATGTTGTCAAGCTGTAAGGCTAGAAATGAAGCTTTACTCTGGAAAAAGGGATTCACAGCTTTCCCATAAGATACAGAGGACTTGCTTTTAGCTCTAGAAAATCATGACCTTGAATAAAGAAACATTTTAAAACTTTAATTTCTGTGTGTGTGCATTGTGGTATTAAAGGTTTTACTGGCATTCACTTCACATAACTTACTCACTGATTTGTCATTTTTATTATTTTAACATAAGTATTCTATGTAAATAATGACAAAGAAGTAAGTAATCCCAAATGAATGCCAATAAAACTTGAATACGCCACACAATCAATCGTGTATTTTATGCCACTCATTTTCCAGAAAAAATTGTTTAAAAAAGGTTTTAAGAATTTCATTACTAGTGAGTAGCGGTGTCAACCTCAGCTCATGCTGGTAAAACTTCACACCATTGTGTGTGCATGCATACACAAACATGTACACACACATTATATACAAAATATTCCTTTCCTCAACTTTCAAAACTTTTCTTCTTCACAAATAAAATGTGTAGATTTTGCTTAATTCATACTTACATTTGGTGAAATGTATTTGTCGTCATAATCAATTTCCAGTGGAACACTGATCAGTTTATGGAATGCTTTTTTCATTTGTTCACGGTCTCCAATGGCAAAATAACAAAGGATCAAGTTGAAGCCTGCTTTCAGGTTTGGAGATGTGCTCATTATGTGTTCAAATGAACTAATACCATCAGTGTACTGGCCAGTTTTAATAAAAGCAACTCCAATGTTCTGCATTATTTTAATCCTAATTGAAGAAATCATTTTTAGTCATGAGCTACTACAGTATTTACAAAACAAAAAGCTATTTCAAAACTTTTACAGTATTAAACTCACCTCATTTCTTTATGGACACTTGGAATCTGATCTAGAGCCATACGGTAGAATTTGATAGCTTTTGAATAGTTTCGTTGTTTTAAATAAATGTTTGCCATATTCACCTTCAGTCTGCCTATCACAAAAATAAACTAAATGAGCTATATTCCAGTCTTTTAAAAATATTCATACCATACCTCCTCATGCAAATATTGAAATGAGTAAGACTGCAGAAGCACATTTTTATGCTTAATTATGCTTAACAGGGTGTACTGGCCCTTTAAACTCAGGCATGGACCAGAACCACCTATTTCTGACTTCCATCCAGAATGGAGAGGATTCAGGAAGAGATAACGAGGAATTCTGGGAAAGAAAGGACTATATAAAACAAGCTTCTTACTCAGTCTAGGAGATCAGAAATAAGACAGGACTTACTGTAGTATTCTCTGCTGAAAAAGCTTGGGGAAGCAGACCAGGAGGGGTTGTGAGAAAAGAGCCTGGGAAGAGACCTAGAGACAGGCAAGACACAGAAGGAAACTGGAGAGGGTGGGAGGAAGGGAATGAAGGAAGTGGCACAGAGGGTTAGCCTCTTAATTTGGGGCCCTTGGCTGTG
Organism: Pelusios castaneus; assembly: GCA_007922175.1. Taxonomy (NCBI): domain Eukaryota; kingdom Metazoa; phylum Chordata; order Testudines; family Pelomedusidae; genus Pelusios; species Pelusios castaneus. The sequence goes on from ML685902.1 coordinate 770,144, forward strand.
GCTTCCAGAGGATGGGAAAGAACTCTCCTTCATAATCAACATGGGGAAAATCAGTGCAGGTGATGGAAAGGACTACTGAACTGCTTAAGCTAGGGAGAGAAAACTACTACAGTTATTAATCAGCCCTGCATCAGCAGGGATGGTGTGTGACCCATGAAGGGCAAAGGGCGTTTTGTTTTTGTTTTTTTAATCTGGATTCATGCTTAAAATGGAAAGGGGAGACTTTTTGGATTGGCTGTAGGACTAAACCACATCAAATCATCCAACAGCCCTTGGTCTGACATTATAAGGTGATGTTTGCTGTCAACTCTGACTGGCTTCTGTTGGAGTTGAGGGCACTCAGGCAGTGCTAAGCATCTCAAAAGTAAAGTCAAATAACTGTTTAGTGAGTGCTGCCATCAATATCAGGCATTTTATTGTGTAACTTACCTCCGTTACTGAACATCTTATTTTTCACTATGACTTGATATGTATTGAGTGCTTCAGCATACATTTCATTAGCAGAATATTGGCTGGCCAAGTTGAAAAGAACCTGTATAAAAAGAAAAAGAGAACACATGACAAAAACACATCCCTCTCTCAAAAGTAATCAATTTGAATAAAGCAGCCATTAGAAAAATTTCAGTAAGTAAAATCATTCAACAAATAAATAGATACTTCAATATATTTGTTGACTGAGATATTATCTTAGTTGTTTGCAGAGTTATTGAAGCTATGTAGAATAGGAGAAAGACAAGGTGGGTACGACACTAAATTTTTTATTGGACCATTTTCTGTGGATGCAAGAGAGAAGTTCTCAGGCTCTACACAGCTCTTCTTCAGGTCTGGGAAAGAAATTAGAATGTCACAGCTAAATACAAGATGTAACATTGTTAAGCATAAAAAGTTGCAAGAAACCATTCAAAATGAAGTTGACAATTAACACTTCTTCAGTCATAGGTCAAAGCAGACACTATGGATTACAAATTGTTGTTACTTCATAAACCCACTTCATTTTGAATGTTTTCTTGCCACCTGTTAACTTCTTATGCTTAATAATCCCTTCCACATTGTATTTAGCTGTGACACACATTACCTTTCCGAGATCTGAAGAAGGGCTCTGTGTACCTTGAAAGCTTGTCTCTTTCATTAGTAGAAGTTAGTTCAATAAGAGATATTACCTCACCCATCTTGTCTCTTATCATATTTTTTTAGATAACGGGGAAAATGGGAAGAGGTAGCAAACATTTTGCATCTAAATATGTCTGTACATAAGCTTTTGAGAAGACATACGAAGACCATAAAACAGGGATTTTATCATCTGCAAATGTATTTTGTAGTAATATGTTCAATGGCCTAATTGTTTGTGGAGTGAAAAAGTATTTCCTTTTACCTGTTTTGAACTTGCCACCTTTCAATAGAACTGAATGTTCCTTGTTCTTGTATTATGAGACAAAATGAACAAAAGTTCCCCATCTACTTATTTTATACTGTTCATTATTTTGTATACTTCTATCATGACCCTCATCATAGTAACCTGTTCAGAGGAATCTATCCTTTTTTATGCCTAAATATGAGTAAAGTATAAGATAAGGCTCTTGTTGTTTTTTATTTTTAATTCATAGAGCATGTGTAATTTTTTGCTTAGTTTGGTGAGATGTAGGCCCCTATTTGTGGTTTATCTGCTCATGAAGGGAGACTTTTGCAAGATCCTATTAAGAAAAACAAAAAAGCCATGTCTGTATCCAGATAAATTACATTCACCACTTTCTCATAGTTATTTTTTAACTTGCCTTCAAATAAATTATCCAGTACAGTATTAACTACAGTACAACTTTAAATTCTCCTTAAATATTTAGGTAGAGACCCTACATGATCTTTTCTTAAAGTCAACTGGCACTCTAAGGAGCTGAAGACAAACCCTTAATTTTAAATTTAGGAATACTAATAACAAAAAGGTACCTTCAATTACTACTTTAAAAAAACATTTCTAAATATACAATGTATCTAATCTGGAAAGTTGTTCTGGGAACAAACAAAATATGTGCATTACAGCAGATTGAATTTCATTAAAAGGCATGTTATGTAAAGCACACTTTATACCCAGAATTTAGGCAGGCACGCAGACATTTCAGCACTTACTGAGTAAGTGAGATCTAAGTTGATGTTTTCTGGAGACGCAATTTGTTCACGTTGCCTCACCAACACTCTTTCCTTTCTTCCAGCATCTTTTGCCTTTTCCAGAGCCTTAAAACAGATATTACAGTTTAATGTTGCCTTCTGTCTTCTCCCTCAAGACAACATCCATATATTTAAAATAGAAATGAAGACATTATTTTCAGCATATTTTCCTTTATGCAAACAGAGCATACACATACAACTTACAGCAGATAAGCAGCAATATTATGCAGCGAAGCATATTTAGATTATAACAATATTCTGAATGAAAATTCAGCAAGGCAACCTCCGTAGGCAGGTCTACACTGCCTGCTGTTTTTGGCTGCAGTCGAAGGGAGATATGTAAGTTACTTAAAATAACTTGCCTATCTCCCTTTGTCTTCGTTATGTCCTGGCATGTCCACAACGCAGAGTTGAAGGAAGGGCCGTCCCTTCGACTCAGCACTACTCCGGCTGTTGGGATGGTCTTCAGCAATTGACTTTCCAATCAACTGAGCAGGTCTTCACAGACCTGATCAGTCGATTAGGAAGGCCAATCTGATGGCAGTGTATTTGCCACCATCAGTGAAGACTAGCCCCAAAATAAATTAGTAGTCATTCTTCTATTAATGCAGGATCTCAAAAGACCATGAAAAGTAATGTTATAAACAAAGTATGAAAATAAAAAAATCAGTCCTATCATTTTACTTAAGGCCAGATTTGTAAAGGTATTTATATTATACTTGAAAAAGAAAAGACTAGCAGGATCTTATTCAGGAGAACAAGGCAATATGCCACATTTATTGTAAATGTAAGAATATAAAAAATACAGTCACATTCACATACACACTCATACCCAAGAAGTTCTATAAGCTGATGTGATACAATTATCAGTCCTTTTATGCATTACCCAAGCCAGCTTGTGGCCAGCTAGGCTGTGCATGAGGAGGGAGCCAGGCCTCTGTCGGTCATGAATCTGATGCTCCAAGATAACAATTGCAGAACGAGACTCAAAGTTTCCATGTCCTTACCCATCTTTTATACTTGCTGGCTCTCATGTAAGTCTATGGGACTTGCTGTGTCATACCGACTCAGGGCTCCTGTGTGATCATTGATCACTTGTTACTTGCAGACAAGACTTGCATCTTGTCTTGATTATACTGTATTCTTTTGGGGGAGGATCCTTCTTTTTGATTTTTTCAGGGACGTGTCTGCATTCCTCAGCCATTGAGAGTGATACCAGCATTTCATCAGGACAAGCTGGCGTTGGAGACTGATCCTCTCACACACATCCTTCGTTCACACATCTCATTCACATATCTAAATGGAATTACATAGTATATACCTAAACCAAACTTCATCAAGAATACAAAATGGAGTACATTATTCAAGATGGAGTCTACTTATGCCACACTAAACATTATTATACCATTCTTATAACAGCAAAGGAAACATTTATATCTATCTCTATCTTAAGGAGTTTTTATCTGATTCATTTGCACAGCTCCTGGAATGACTCACATTGTGGCTCAACTACCTTTAAAAGCTGGCCATAAGATGTTATGTAGCAGCAGTGTGATTATAATTATATAAAGTTAAGCCCTGTATCTCCAACATTTCTAAATATCGCTGACTTGGATGGAGAGGAGAGAGAGAAAGACATTAAGCATAAAGTTCTGTCTCCTTTGCAGGAATGCAGACCACAATTACAAGTTCAGCCACAACAATATTAAAATTAAGAAACACTAATTTAAAATTTCCAGTTGTTAGTGAAAAATTTTAAAGTATATTTGTGTGTCCTGTATATAGTAATAATAATAAAGATAAATGAAATCCAGAAAAATTACCAATTTTAAGTCTCCACAGCTGTGCGCAAGGCAGCTTTCTTCAACCAACTCATTCACTTTTTTTTCTAATTGTCTAATCTTTTCTTCTGGACTAAAATTAGGAAAATAATGGATCATTTGTCATATATAAATACCATATATAAAAATGAAGCTTTTTGCAGATAGTTTATTAAAAAGAATGCATCAATGTTGTCTTGGGTCTCATTAATATGCCATAGCATCTGATATTTGTTGAGGGACAACCCAACTTTAAGTGTCCCTTTGTTACTGCACTAGCGGAGGTTCTATCAGTAATGAAAGTAGTGAAGAAAGTAAAGAGAAGATCCTACAGTTACACCATGTTTAGCTGTTCAGCCATTAGTTTAGTGAGGGAAAAGAGGTTTGGTTTATTGGACGTGTAACAAGAGGGATGAATATACATTTCATAGGCTCATCTTGAGCTGTTTGGGTAAAGACAGTATAGATACACACATGAGATGAAATGTCAAGCACCCAGTGGAAATCCAGTATTGCATATGTACTATTTTAAAGAGGTAGAAGTAGAAAAGTAGAAATTCAATTTGTAATGATAATTTTTTTAAGTGTCAGTACTTTTAATCAAAATCACAAATTTTATCAAAAGTTGTGACCGATCCAGGATTATTTGATCTGTGACAAAAAAAAATTAACTGTGTATTAATTTGATTTTCATTTTTTTCCTCCACTTGCAGCATGTCCCACTACCCCTGGGTTGTCAGAAAGCTCAATGGCTCAGCATGAATCTCTCCTCCCCAACCTGGTCTGTGCCAAGCGCCAACCCCCTCCAACATTTACACCAGTTTAGTACATTCACCACCTCAGTTCTGGCATATATGAAGTCTATTTGGGTCATGAGATCCTGGAAAGAAGGAACAAAGGGAAGAAGTGGTGAAATTTACTCTGACTTTACTAGCAGGAAGATACTCTGAAATTCCTGCTGTAGACTTACAAGCACCACTGGCATCCTTTGTAGGTAAGAAGATAAGTATTCTGCAGTCTAACAGCTCTGATCCTCTTTTATGCCACAGCATTCTGTAGTGACAAAGGCCACACCTACATTCAGGCTCCTGAGCCAGATAGAGTACAAAATACTAGAGGAGGGTTGGAGGAAAGCTAGTTGTCAATTTTTTAACCACCGATGCTCCTATTTTCTCTCTGCAGAATATAAGTAACAACCATCATATTAATAGGAATCACACATAAACCCCAACTCTGAAAAAACCCACAGCTATGCTTAACTTTACAACTGTAAGTAGCTGCACTGAAATCAATTTACTGGAAATCAGTGGGACTATTCAAGGTGGTACTCATAATTCTTGGTCTAATATTTAGTATTTTTAATCAACAATCGAGATATAAAATCTTTTCTGATGAAGTCCACAGATAACACAGATTGTTGGGGCAGTAAATAAGGGGGATAGTTTACTGTTATAGAATGATCTGAATCACCTGGTTAAATGGTCACAATCCAACAAAATGCATTTTAATACAGCCACATGCAAGATAATATATCTGGGAACAAAGAATGCAGGCTGTGCCTGCACACTGGTGATTTTATCTTGGAGAGCAATAATTCAGAAGGACTTAGGGGTCATCATAGATAATGACCTCAACATGAGCGCTAAGTGCAATTCTTGGCAAAAAGAGTTAATGTAATCTTCAGAGGCATAAAATGGAGACTATCAAGTAGAAGTAGATAAATGATTCTTGCTTCTTTACAGAGCATCAGTAAAACCACCACTAGAGCAGCAGTTCTCAACCACTGTGTCAGAAAGCTGAGAGGTGTGTTATGGAAAATTGGCAGCTCAGCTTGGAGCCAGCTTGGGGCTTCTGCCCCTCCCCCATGATGCCCTCAACAGCCCACTCCTGCTGCACAACACAGGCAGCAGCCAGGGCTAGATGAGTAAAGGGACTTAAGGGCTGCAACCCAGAGATCCTTGGCTGGGGGCCCACCTGCCCCACAAAATTAAACCAGGCCCCATCCAGCCAGACCACCAGGGCACCAGCCTGCACTGGCTTGACTCTGCCCCCACCTAGGTCCTGGAGTGCTGCGTCTGCCAGAGCACCGCAGTCTCACAGTGCTCCCAGCCCAAGCGCTGCCTCCACTACCAGCAGATTGTTGTGTGTCACGCAGGAGAACATCATCTGCCAGGCATGTCATGACAGAAAAAAGGTTGAGACCACTGTACTAGAGTACTGTATCTAGTTCTGGTGTCCAAACTTCAAAGAGGATGTGGAAAACCTGGAGAGAGTTAAAATGAGGACCACAAAAATGATCCAGGAGCTGAGAAGCATGCCTTATGATGTGAGGCTAAAGGAGATTTGCCTATTTGTTGACAGATGGTTAGAGTGACATGCTCATTATATGTAGGAGGAGCTTTTCAACCCTGTTGACAAAGGTCTATTAAGATCTAGTGGATGGAAGTTGGGAAATTCAGCCTTGATATAAGATGCAATTTCCTAGCATTGAGAGTAATTAAGTATTTGAACACGTTACCAGAGGAAAACAAACAAGGAGTTCTGTGGCACTTTTAAAAATTAACCAATTCATTTTTTGTGTGAGCTTTCGTGGGCACAATCCCACTTCGTCTAATGAATGAAACTGCCATTTCATTCATCTGACAAAGTGGGATTGCGCCCATGAAAGCTTATTTTGAAAATTAAATTGATTAATCTTTAAAAGAGCCACAGAACTCCCTGTTTGTTTTGCTGAACTAGACTAACATGGCTACTCCTCTGGAAATTCCTACCAGAGGAAGTGGTGATTTCAGCATCACTTGGAGTCATCAAAGTGAGATTAGGTATCTTTCAGAAAGATATAATTTAATCTATCTTCTGGGAGAAATTCAATAATCTGTGTCTATAGGGGAGTCAAACTGGACAGTCATGGAGGTCCCTGGTAGCCTTGGAATCTTAATTTTTCCCACTCATCCCCTTCCTTGTTGCCCTCATCTTGCTCTTAATACTTGCAGCCTCACATTAAGACAATGAGAACAATCAAATTCAGTGATTCAAAACGTTAACTGGTCACCTGCAACAGGTAAGTGCGAGGTGGGAGGGTGAGGAGCGGAGCCCCACCAGAGCCAGGATCCGCCACCCCACACAGGAGGAGGTAAACAGCATGTGCCCCTCTCACCCAATCCCCTGGACAGCTGTGTGTGCCACTGTCTTGGGGAGCCAGGGACCTCGCTTGTCTTGTGTGGGAGGGAGAACGTGAGGCCTGGGTTAAATACACTAAGAACATGTATTAATTTTAGGCCATGATACCTTTTATTACTACTGTGGTAACATCAGGTAGAGTGAAAACTATGAAGGGGTACTTTAGGTGAAACCTTGATACAGTAGGGGTACAGTTTCTTAAAAAGGTTGAAAACCACGGGCCTACATGATCTAATAGTCCTTTCCTGCCTTAAACTCTATGACAGGGGTGTCAAATATGAAGCCACAGGAGAGAAAGTGTGTGGTCTCGCATATTCAGAGCTCCATGATGCCATGAGATGTCAGGTCTTGCAACATCGCGGAGCACTGGCTATGCAAGACTGCTCTCCATGGCTGCGTCTACACTGGTAAATTAAGTTGACTTAATTAAGTTGACTTAATTTACCCTGCATCTACACTACAGTTTCCTTAAGTCGACTTAAGCAGCTTGCTTAAATCGACTAAAGGAAAATAAAGTCAACTTAATTAAAATTAAGTCGACTTTATAACACCACCTTTAAATTCGACCTAAGGCTTAAGTCGACTCCCTAGTCGACTTAAGCCAGTGTAGATGTGGGGTAGCCCTAAGTCAACTTAGGGCTACCCCAGGGCTACACCAATGACCTCCCTGCCGGGGGGGGGGGGGGCACAGAGGCAGCCTGGCATGCCCCCCACGGGGCAGGGCAGAGCCCTGCCCACCCTGCCCCTATGCCCTATGTCCCTGTCCCCCTTTGCCCCATTGTACCTAGGTACAATGGGGCAAAAGCTGAGCCCCCTGGCATTGGGCAAGGGGTGCCCCCCTGCCCCTGTGGACCTCCCCTAGGTCCCCCTAAGCCCCTAGAAGTCGACCTAGGCATCCAGCGTGGACACTCTAGGTTGACTTTTTAAGTTCGCCTTTAAGTCGACTTTATTTTAAGTGTAGACACACTAAGTCGACTTTAATTAAGTCGACTTAAATTAACAAGTGTAGACATAGCCCATGAGACAACACTCTCTCCCTAACGGAGTGGGAGAGTGTGTGTGTGTGTATGGAAGAGGGAGAGTTATTGTGGAGCCGCGAGAGCGCCCTAGTATTTCAATTTATTGTACGTACACCCCACCTGAAGTACATTTAAGTCAAATCTGGCCTGCCATAGCAAATGAGTCTGCCACCCCTGCATTTAGTAAGGTTAAGCATGTATATGTTTCCAGGATCCAGACCTCATCATTCTGCAGAAAGAGAATCTCCCCTTAGGCTTCCTCAGTACTATGCTGTGATGAGTTTCCTAAGAACACTGGAAGCATTTATTGCAAAACAGAACAATAAAATGTGGCTACATACGTATCTTCATTTTTCATTTCTAAAGGAGGAGCAGGGCCTCTTGCTTGACCAAGGGGATCAAATACAGAACCTGCAAATTAACACATGTCCTGAGAACTGTACAAAATAATCTTTTTATGACAGACAGTGAATTCTATCAATCCTACCTCTCAAAGCTGCTTTAGTGTAACCTGCTGCATGCACAGCTGTCAGAGGTCGAGCAACCCCATCCTTTAATTAAAAAAAAAGAAAAAAAGGACATTTTTATGCTTGAAGTTATTTTGAAAACAAAAAAGGAGAAAAATAGGGGAATAAGTTACATATTGGAACATAAGTAGAAAGCATGCTGTATGGCTGAGACAGATTGACTTAATAGCATTAGTAAGCCTTGTTAAACTGATCAGTTCTTTCACACCCATATGTATATTGTAATAGATGCTACAGTAGCAAAGTACATGCTGGAATTATTTCTAAGTAATAAAGATTACAAACAACCTTTCAAGATAGCTTATTCCAAATTCCTTTTTACATAGATAACCTAATTGTTTTCTTGTTACCAATAACTTTAATGTGTGCCACATAATTATTTCTTCTTTTTAAAATATTCTTCTTAAAGGCTGGCCTGTTAGACTAGTGGTTCTGTAATGCGCTATAACATACTGCTATGCTGATTATAAGAATTCAGGATCTAAAATCAATCTCTGTTTCTGGGGCAGCAAGGATTGAGAATTCTAAAAAATTATGGATCAGATTGTCTTGGCCAATCCAACTGAAAGAGACACCAGCTGTAACTCAGTAGCTGGGAAAACTAAGCTTGGGTGAGTCTGCTGCTGGTGCATATCCACCTCCTGAAACATTTGTCTTAAAAAAAGAGAAGATTCATAGTATAAATTTAGCATACTCAGCCCATGCTCAAAGTAAATAATAGAACATTACCTGTATAGCTCCTGTCATTGGTCTTCCCATTGATGATGACAATGCAGTCTTTGGCTACCAAAATAAAAAATTAACAATCATAAGCTCTTTTTCTATCCTAGCGATTTAGAACCAAAATTATAAATACTTAAATATGTACTTGCTTCTGTTTCGTGAATATACTACATTAGAATGTCATCCTGCTCCCCTTGAAATAATTAGCAAAACTCTCACAGGGATGGTGGGGTCCCACCCAGACACCCCCAGGTGACTCAGGGAAGGGTGTGCGTGTGAGGCTGCAGCAGCCCCACAGCCTGGCCCCGTCTGAGACAGAGCAGCTTCACACCCCTACCTGGGGTGGGCAGGGAATATCACAAAGGGGAAGGGGTGCTAAGAGGCACCTCTCAACACCTCTTGCATCTCCCGCCCCGTCCATCCCCTGGGAAGGGTGAGCCCAACCTTGAGGAGCGGGAGGGAGGTGTGTGTGTCAAGCTGGCCTCTAACAATATGGGAGGGGCTCAGGAGGCTCTGAGAGCCTCCTGCCTCCCTCCTACACCTTGTGAAGGGTCAGTCTCATGCCTCCGCACAGCCTGAGGCCTGGCCCCCTTGGACAGCACTGGTTCTACCTTACCTATTGTCTCTCTTTCACTATTGAAAGATTGACTCCTGCCTCCAATTAGCCCATGATGCCAGCCTTTATTGCCCACTTGTTAAATTTTCCAAGCCTGTCCCTCATGCCTGGGACAAACTCCATGTAAATATCTGCAAGCTAACTCTCTATCCCCCTTCTAAATCCTTCTTTGTAGCGAGGCCTGCAAAAACATTGACAACAGACTATTGAGGCAGCATTGCCATACTGATCAATTTGTCTCATTGCTTCCTTTTACCTCCTCATTTGTATGTTTATATCTTTTCTTCTCTTGAGCTATAGTTAGTTAAACTGTAAACTCTCTGAGGCAGGAAGTGTCTGTGTTCCATGTTTGTAGAGCACCTGGCTTCCGGTCTATGGCTGGGGCACTTTACTGCTATGATATTACAAATAATAATGCCAGTCTTCCATTACCCAGAGAACTGAGAGGATTGACACAAAACTGTATGTAGAATTTATAGAGTTGTGTTCACTCAAGACTCCAAGTGAAGCTTCTCTTTGCTCAAGTTTAATACACAGAACAAAAACTTACCCCAAACCCTGTAGCTAAAGGTCGTGAAGCTGATGTGCCTGGAATTTTGGCTGTTACCTTGATTAAAGAAAAACAAACAAACCAACACCCATAATTAATCCAAATGTGATTACTCAGTGTTTTTACATAGATGAATAAAAGGAGCTCCCAGAAACGATTATGCTAAAAAAAAAAAAGGACAGAAAGTTCTATATTGATGTTTCTACATTCAATTTTACTTGTATAAACCTTATCTCCCTTTTAAAAATATTTACTTTTCTGGTAATTAAACTGCACAGTGTTTAAGAGTTTCAGCTCTTGTTAGAAGCACACAGTCCTTAAAACAGAATATACATTTCAAAAGTAAGGTATACATGTCAATTTTCCACTTATTTTACAAAATGACATAAGAGTCTGGAAGTCATAACTCAGTAACAGTAGTCAAAGTAATCTGAATAAATTTAATTTGCAAAAGCATGCCGGAATGCTATATAGTATACTCTATTCTCTATACTACTCCTGAGGTATCATGCTAAAGCCAACTTCCTTCTGTGGTTTTACTTTAATCAATATTTGGTTCATTTGCTCATATATGAATTAGGCAGTAGTGCATAGCAGTTAACCCACTGTGCCATGTGGCTTAGCCTTTTTAGGGATTTGAAAGATCCAGGACAAAGACCTAGAGGGGATATGTAGAGGAAGCAGTCCTGGGAATGAATGCTAACTGGAAGAAAATCCTGTGATTGTATCTTTAAGAGTTTGGGGCATGAGCCTTGCAGAGAAGGTGAGGCAAGGCTCTGTCATCTCCCCACCAATTGGGAATGAGCTTGGAGAAAAGAACCAGCATAAAGTCTGTCTCTTCTTTCATCTTGAGATGGTTGCAGACACTGAACAGAGTAAGAAGTTTCCTGAATAAGTAGCAAAAAGGCTGCCTGCTGGATCCTCCTAGCCTCAGAATTCACTGAGGGAGAAGCTACCTAAGACCCTACAACTGGCTACATTATGTCCCAGGCCCAAAAGGGAGGCCTAAGCTCCTGCTTAAGAGAGTGATTGACTGGCCTAAGCTCCTGCTTAGGAGAGTGACTGACTGTTAAATTAATGTATACCCTGCATCAATAGGGACTGTCTGAAGCATAATATCAGCTCCAGGAGTGGGTCTCCTGAACTGGGACAAACAGCTGACCAAGGCTCGTATGGCAGGTACAGGGTGACTTTTATTATTTCTTCCAGGTAAGTCACACTTTTAAGAAATCAGAGCCCACAAAGTGGGTGTATGTTCTTGAGCCAATGTAAGTCTGGTAATTGATTGCAAGACTCTAAGAGGAGGAGGAATAGGGGGGTTTGTTGGGGAGAGGCTGACCCCCTGACAAATGCATATTCGTAAGTGGGATGCCTCCCTCCCACACATACACTTTTCCCCATTCAAATATTAAATAAATAATCCATGTATAAGACCTAAACTTACTGTATGGTGGAAATTTTTAAAATTGCAGAAGCTATAGTTGATTTTGGACTTTATTATCTCATAAAAGTGACTAAAAGTTCTATCATCATTTTAGCAATGTGCTGAGATTGAGACCTGCCTGAAAGCAGTCTGTGGCAAAGCCAAGATTAGAGCATGGATCTCTGGAGGTTTACAAATACAGCAATATGTTTTAAATTTACTTACTGGGGGTCTTCTACCATGACTAGTTCTCACAGCCTGCTGGAAAGCTGCATCACTTTCTAAATCCTGAAACAAAACCAAACAGTAAGAACTATCCAAAGAAGATATATATATATATACACACACACACACACACACACACACACACACACACACACACAAAAAATAGATCATTTGCTAGGACCAGTACCAAAGAGATGAGGAATAGAAGAGGGAGTGAGGGGAGATACTGAGATTTGGCTTGCCGAAGTAGGGAGAGGGGTGAGATTATTCCAGGCTGGGAAGGAGGGCTTGGGGATTTCTGTCTGTTTGCAGGCCTGATTGGGGGCCTCACAGGAGTCCCCTCAGCCCCTATTGGTCCCACACTTGCCACTACCTCTCCCTCCACCCCAACAGGCATGCACAAGTATATGTGGGGATAGAGCCCCTACAATATTTCCACTGTGGAGGCACTAGGCCCTGTGCTCTGATGCCTATGAATACTGACAAATTAGTTTGTAATGTCAATAACCTATGACTGTACAATTTATCATGAACTTTTAGTTTACACAGAGCAATGTCAAAACAGAATAACCACTGAATAGTAAAACATAAGGAGAAAATGGAGCTTAAATCATAGTACTTAGTAGTTGCCATACACACAGCACTTTTCGGTCCAAAGAGCTCTAAAGACACTAATTTGAATGTTTAACAGATTCTAGCATATATCTTGTGTTTCTATTCCAGAAAGCAAATTTTAAAACAAGTATATAGTGGGAATTCCATATTTATATTTTTAAACTGCAGAATTAGTATAATCTTCCTAGTTAATCGTGGAGAAAATATACTATAATGAACAGTGGATTGGATGATCTATTGTGTCTTTTACATCACTTTACTTTTTATTCCATTATTTCATATATAAATACATGCAGTAAAGGACAGTTTTAGGCCAAAAGCGATGAATTCTAGAATGCTGGACCTGAGATGTTCAAGTAGTTCAGTGCTGAATAAAAGCTATTAACTAAATGCTTAGTCTGTCCTCTCATTTCATTGGGTTAAAATGATTTTATGCAACAGTAATTTTCCAAATATAATTTTATTTAGATACATCAGTGACTTTATTCAATTTAATAGTATCTAAATTTGACTCATAGAAGATCACAATTTGATCCTATTGAAGTTGATGTCAGAACTCCCATAGACTTCAATAGGGGGAGGAAGGCACTGTGGATGCCAAAATACAAACTACTAGACTTTTGCTTTTAAACAATTATAATCTAATATTTTATCAATTATAATCTTCACCAAATACACTGGTTTAAGGCGCATAACAAGACTAGCCCAGAATAGAAAACCACCACGGAAATCATAACCACTCAACATGATCCGTTGGACTTTGAATAAATCCGGAGGGTGGAAAACCAACTTCAAAGCATCCTCATTCTAGCTAAAGGACCACCTAAATGCCAGCTCCCCAATAATGACTCTCTGCCTTCTCTCGTACACAGAGCGATGATCTCCGTACATGAAAAGTGAGACACGTAAGTGGTCTTACCTCTGTGTCGAAGGTAGGGTTATAGTCATTGTAGCCAGAATAAAGATCATCTTCATCTGCCCCAGGTGCCAGGTGCACGTTCTGCATCATTTGGACGTAAGAAACATTAATGATGCCCAATATTCCTGCAGTTGCAAAACAGGAAGCAGAGGGAGGTTTTAGAGCTGGCAAGGACTGCTCCTTGAGGCCTAACGCAACCCGTACTGAAATCAAGCCCTGGCCGGAGTGGGTTTCCAGACCCCCCGTCCCGACCAAAGGCTTCAGAGCAGGGAGATGAACAGACTCCACTTCGTTGGCAAAACAGGAACGAGCCCCGCCCCCAGCGCCCGCTTCCTGCGCTCCCCCTCGAGCCGGGCAGCCCTACCTTGTCCGCGAGCCCGCCGTGCGGCCCGGCTGCAGGGGAGCCGCTAACGTTCCGCCCCGCACGCGCTCGGGGTGAACGGGGGGTCACTCACACCGAACCCCAAAAAGCACGCGATCCCACAATGCACCGCGGAACGGGAGGGGAGGGCAGCGTATCCCGTTGCTAAGAGACGAGAGCGAGTCACGCGAGCCCAGGCCCTTGTACAGCCTCCTTAGACTCTGCTGAGCTGAGCATGCGCAGTAGCAACTTTGACGTTCTCTTGCATCCGATGCTCTGCGGGGACGGAGTGTGCTGGGGGAGCCCGAGCCGCCCTGCCGCAGGGGCCCCAGCTCTCCCTGTCAGGGAGGGAAGTTGTAGACACCGCCGGCTGGCGGCTTGAGTCTGTAGCAGTTGTTCATTCTCCCTGCTAGATGATGTTAGACAAAAAGTTATGTGCAATGGAACCCCTCATCAGTTCCAGCAAAGCCAACCCCAGCCCCAAAACACAGCCTGGCCCTGCTGATTGTGGAACAGAGAAAGGTGGAGGGAGCAACAGAGGATCCTCCATCACCCACCTCCAGTTTGCAAGGAGAAATATTTGAGGATGAGCCACCAATAATCAGCTAAACATGGGTGCCTAGTGCCATGCCGTGCCCAAGGGAGCTAATGTGATCCTGGGATGTATAAATAGGACTCCTGAGGAGGCATAGGGAGATTTTTATTTCTGTATTCAGCACTGGTGGTGCAACTGCTGCTGGACTACTGTGTGCAGTTCTGGTGCCCGCATCTAAAGAAGGATGTTGATACAGTGGAGAGGGCCGAGAGAAAAAGCAATGAGAATGATTAAAGAGTTAGAAAACTTGGTTTATAGTGGTTGACTACAGGAGCTCAATCTATTTAACAGAGGGATGACTTGATTAGATATTTGTTCCCCATGTTGATACTTGTAGACTAATCTACCAGAGAAACAGTCCAATGAGTGGAAACTGAAGTGAAACAAACTCAATCTGGAATGAAGTGCTGGGCAGGAAGCAGTTACTTCATCTCTTCACCACAGCTGATCTGCTGCTATTACTAGTATTATCATTAATGTATTTTGACTTATACAAAACAGATTAAGGCTCTGGGTGCCTGCAGTCCCATCCCTGGCATGTCCCTATGCTAGGAAGGAGATTGTGAGGAGGGGAGGAGTGAGGCGGGCAGCATATGGTAATTAGGATTTGAGCTGTTGGAATTCTCGCAGGAATTTGGCTGCTTTACGGTCCCAGTACACCACAGGAAAGCAGCCCAGAATTGAATCCTATGGCTTTCTAATAAACAGTTTCCCTTGTACTTTCATTTATTTCTTTATCTGGGTATTTGAAAGTTTAACTGACTGGTTATGAATTAAGGTGGGGGAGGGGGGCTGAGGTGGGACACTACAACATTTAAAAATTTTTTTTAAAGGAGTCTGATTTGCTTAACTTTTCCCCTTTGGGTATTAGAATGTTTTAACTGTATTGTGCTGAGCTGCAGCAGTGATACTGAAGTAAAAGTAGTACTGCAGTATTGTTTTTAAAAATTAAAGAACATCCTCAAAAATACAATGTCTGAAGAATAGAATTGTGCCTGGAAAGAGACTTGGGTGTGGCAGTGAGTTCCTTCAGGGAAGGGTGGGAGACTAAAATTGAGTAAAGGAAAACTGAGGAGGCAGGTAGCCAGAAATCAAACTATGTAGTTGGTACTGTGACAAACTCACAAGCTTATCTCTGTCAGGAGTTAGGAGTGGAAGGCTAGAATGAGAGAAAAATTGGAATCTTTCATCCCACAAAGTTTAATGTGCTGCAGGCCGATATTTGTGGTTGTCCATGCAATTCTTTTAAGTCTAGGAGGTGTTCATTGTGCAATATTTGCCAAATTAGATATATACATTATATCAATATTCTGCAGATGTGTGTGCAATATGTTGCAAGACTATTGCATATGTACTTGGCTACTTGACAGTCACAGTCAATATAAATAACGTGGTGAAATGAGTCCTTAAACTTTTTAATAAATTAGCTGATAAGCTTCTTTTGCTATATCTTGGGGATGGTGGGAGGTTGCAAGACGTGCCTTATGTTGTTTTTTTATGTGTATATTTTTGTTAGAATATATGAATATGGATATTTGAATCTCTACATACATCAAATCATTATATTCATACTCTTACTTTTTAAATCATTTTTGATATTCATTTCTTCTAATGCATGTTACTTACTATAGCAACATTAACTTAAGAAGGCTTTTTTAATGGAACGTGGTTCAATAAAAATAATGGTAGGATGTATTTGCATATTCTGGTTTTCTAAAAGTTTTATTTATGAAGGGTATTGATATTATTTTGTTTTTTAATTTAAGAGAATAAAAGTCAGAAAATAGTACTGAAGCCCATAAAGACTATTCATGGTACCGGTAGTAAGCTTTAGGCCTAACAATATTTTCAGAATCGGGCCCTTTAATGAGGGAGTACTTTAATTACTTTTTTCTTGTCTTATTATGCAAAAATCGGCAACAATAGATACTTTTAAAACAGATATAGAAAAGTAAAATATATAGCATAAAAGCAAAATTTATCATAGTGATCTAGATTGAGATGAGCTAATGTAATGTATATAGCAGTGGTGGTCAAACTTCCTGGATACCTGCCTCTCCCCTCCCCCAATTCCTCTTCCCACTGGACAGATTCCTTTAGCTCCATCCCCAGTTGCAGGGCAGAAGCTCTAAACTCCACCCCCCAGTCTGGTAAGTGGCAAATTGGAGGGTTCGAGGGGTGGAATAAGGGACTCTTCGAACTGCATTTTAACTGTAAAAGAGTCTCACCCGGCTCATGAGCCACATCTTGACTACCCCCCGGTATATAGTATTCTATTCCAACCAGCAATTCAGAGTAGTCTAACTTTACCTAAATACATACCGGCAAACTGATCCAATATGGAATTTGAAAATAAATAAACGAGTCTAAAATACATAGTGAAAAAGACCTTGATTGTGAACAGTGCTTGTGCTGTAGTTTGTACGTAAAGAAGAAGTTATCCAAAAAGGAAATCCATCGTTAGCACATATTTTTCAAAAACAAGAGTCCTGTGGCACCTTAAAGACTAACAAATTTCTTCGGGCACAAGCTTTTGTGGGCTGCAACCCACTTTGTCAGATTTGTAAGTCTTTAAGATGCCACAGAACTCTCGTTGTTTGTGCTGTATACAAACTAACACGGCTATCTTGCTGGAACTTGTCACATTTTTCACTAATTAAATAGTGATATTATTCCTTGTCTTTTTTAACATCTACCTTCTGTCTGTACTTTCTCTTTTGCCTCATGTAGCTAGCCTTTTACAGGATTATAGTACTTTTATGTTTAATATTGGTTATCAGTTAGAATCACATCATTTCCATTGAGCATTACTGGCCAAATTTAACTCTTCCAAAGATGAATAAAAGTTACTAAAACAAAAGCATTTTAACTTGTCACACTTCAGCATGATCAGTTTTTGTCTGAGCTTTTGTCACTAGCAACATACCTGAGTTTTTCAGCTGAAACATGCTGTTTGTGATTGCCTTAGTGACCACGTAACGGCTTTAATATTTAACGTATATGAACTATGCCTCTGTTTTCATTCCACTCCAATGGGTTTGATAAGTTTTTCCTAACTTAAGAAAGACTTTGTATTTCAGACACATGGTTCCTTGCTTTCCTCCACATTTCTACTCCAGCCTGTTTAAAGAAATACCCCTGCTTTTTTTAATCCCAGCTACTTTTAAAGAGCCTTAGTTCCTACCCCTACAATAAAACCCTGCCTACTGCTTCCAGCCAGTAGCAACTTTTTTGCCCTACTATGGTATAGAAGTGGAGCATGGTCAACAGAGTACACAAAAAATAAGGAAGTGGTCAGCTTTTATGTTGGCAATGGAGTTATAAGACTGCTCCTATTACTGCTAGACTCAGGAGAAAGAATCTTATACTGAGAGAAGAAAAAAACGCACAGTTTGAGTGCATGTTTGCTTCACTTGGGCATCAAGATAAACCCTGCTTTCTTCTACTAATTAAACTAGAATCTTTCATCACATCTCTGGCTAAAAAGGCTTAAAGCTTCTGATTCCTCCAAAGGGTTCACAGGAAAGAGAAGAGTCACCAGCCATCTACTCAAATTAATGGGCCTACAAATATTTATGCTGTGACAGACAGGGCAACTCTTCTTATTCCACTTTCTCTCCTGTCACTTTGACCCTGAAAATCTCACCTTCTATATCCTCCCCATTTTCTCTTGTGATTGCTCTTCTTTTTTCTGTTCTTGCCCATCTGTCTATTCATTAGCCATATGGAAGTATTAGACTGATCATTAGTGACAGCAAGGAATATGCCTATCGTCTTGTCCTTCAAAAAGATCTCACAAAACTAAGTGATTGGGCATCCAAATGGCAAATGAAATTTAATGTGGATAAGTGTAAAGTAATGCACATTGGAAAAAATAACCCCAACTATACCTATAATATGACGGGGGCTAATTTGGCTACAACGAGTCAAGAAAAAGATCTTGGAGTCATTGTGGATAGTTCTCTGAAGATGTCCGTACAGTGTGCGGAGGCGGTCAAAAAAGCAAACAGGATGTTAGGGATCATTAAAAAGGGGATAGAAAATAAGACTGCAAATGTATTATTGCCCTTATATAAATCCATGGTACGCCCACATCTCGAATACTGTGTACAGATGTGGTCTCCTCATCTCAAAAAAGATATTCTAGCACTAGAAAAGGTTCAGAAAAGGGCAACTAAAATGATTAGGGGTTTGGAGAGTGCCTCGTATGAGGAACGATTGAAAAGGCTGGGCCTCTTCAGCTTGGAAAAGAGGAGACTGAGGGGGGACATGATAGAAGTATATAAAATTATGACGGATGTGGAAAAAGTGGACAAGGAAAAGTTGTTTAAATACTCCCATAATACAAGAACCAGGGGTCACCAAATGAAACTGATAGGTAGCAGGTTCAAAACAAATAAAAGGAAGTTCTTCTTCACACAACGCACAGTCAACTTGTGGAACTCCTTACCTGAGGAGGTTGTGAAGGCTGGGACTATAACAATATTTAAAAGGGAACTGGATAAGTTCATGGGGGCTAAGTCCATAAATGGCTATTAGCCAGAAAGGGGTTAAGAATGGTGTCCCTAGCCTCTGCTTATCAGAGGATGGAGACGGATGGCAGGAGAGTGATCACTTGATCATTGCCTGTTGGGTTCACTCCCTCGGGCACCTGGCACTGGCCACTGTCGGTAGACAGATACTGGGCTAGATGGACCTCTGGTCTGACCCAATACGGCCTTTCTTATGTTCTTATGTCCTTACACAGAGGAATCTATTATTGTTTTCTGTGGAAGTTTTTGCTGGGTAATGAATATATGGTCAGGCTGAAATACCTCTATTATACTGACTACTGTAAAATGGCACAAAATTCACTACAGTATAGTCATACCCTGCCCACCTGCAAAACCTGATGTTGGAGTTGTATGATTGATATTGGTACCAAATAACCTAGGCCAGTGTTTCCCAAACTGTGTTCCATGTGATGTGAATAGGTGTTCCGTGAAAAAAAATTAGATGCTAATGATATTTTTCCTTCTAAAATATGAAATTGTATGTATAAAAATACTAAGGTATTTGAATAGTATTTAGCTTGTAGGTATATTAATATTTATAATGCATTCATAATAGTATAGTTGTTATGCGACTTGTGCTGAGGCACAACTCTTTTAAATCAACGTTTGAGCAATATGTGCCACAATTTTTTGGTATGAGCTCTCCTTCCTCCCCCTCCCCACTGCTTCCCTCCTGCCTCCCCCCCAGCCAGCATGTATGTGTTCCGTCAGTATATTCCAAGACCAAAAGTGTTCTGCGGCCAAATTAGTTTGGAAAATACTGACCTAGGTTAACATTTGGAGATATAGTTCAATAACTAACCAAAAGGTGTTGGTAAATTGACTTTTAAAACTCTCTCTCCCAAGCACAATGGGCTTCTGACTCTCACTTTCTTGTCATTTTATGTCGCATTTTATTTTAAGTACAGCCTTGACTCAACGTGAAATAACACCAAAGTGGCTTTCTCTTGTTGTTCACATGAACTTTCTGTAATCATAATCAGAATGTACAACATTTAGAAAATGACATTTTAAATTAATTTATTGGAGAATATAAACAGCATGTAAAAAAAAAAAACTTTAAAAACGTTCTTATGTTCTTTGTGCTAGGCAATTCGTAACTTATCCCAAGAGATAATTTTGTAGACTCTGCTGAGAAAAGAACAAACACTCACATTTGGGCTGAATATAATATTTTTTAAACCACAATTTTCTGAAATTTATAAGCTCCTGAAAATAGGTCCTTAGAACTGAAGTGTCATCTCAACCGCTACTGTAATGCTAATACCACAGTGCTATCCCTTTTTAAGAGCAGCTGTGCAAAAAGAAGAGTTAGAGTGATGTGATCACAGTCTATATACATACATAGGGAACCAATATTTGATAATGGGCTCTTCAATATAGCAGACAACAGTATAACACGATCCAATGGCTGAACCAAATTGAAAGCAGACAAATTCAGAATAGAAATAGATGCAAATTGTTAATTACTGTGGATTTGTCATCACTGGCATTTTTAAAATCAAGATGTGATATTTTTCTAGAAGAAAGGCTTCAGTTAAAAATGAATTGAGCAAAGTTCTAAGGTTTGTATTATATAGAAGGCTATAATCAATGATCACAGTGGTCCCTCCTGCATTTATAATCTATTAATTTAACCTTTTTATGTTTAATTTTTAGGGAAATCCAGTGTAAGATTACAAAGCAGAATGCTTAGACAAGTAGGGAGGTGATGCAGCGCTACAGCGGGAACAAAGGCTATTGTAAACCAGTTGAAGGCATTAAATAACCATTATAAAGTCAAATGTGGCACAAAATTTTGTTTTTTTAAAGAAATAAATTTTTACAAAACTAGATCAGCAGAAATATTTCCATTATGTTTTTCTTGGTTCTAATGAAAACTTGTATCAATAGAATAAACCTCTTCTGCCATGCAAATACGCAGAATGAATTTTGAAGGTCTCAACTTTGGTATGGAGCTGCTATCAAGGCACATCAGTGGTTAAGCTTAAGACAAATAATTCATTTGGAAATGAGGACAAATGTGGTCTGACAAATTATTGTACTTCTTTTTATGTAGACGTGCTTAGACAAGACCTACCAATCTAATTGTGGGGAACGTTTAATTTAAACAGAGGGACATCTCAGCTCTTCCTCTTTCTGAGGTAAATACGCTGAATACTCTGCAGTTTAAAGGATGTAGCCTTTTCAAAGGATTTTAAACACTCAAGTCCTGCCTGTACTGCATTGTAGATCACATGGCATAAGAGCAGAAGTTTGCCATTTTTGTAGGCATGACAGTGTTGGGGTAGAGTGGGAGGGAGAACAGGTGTGAGTGCCTGAAACACCTCAGTCAGGGTAGAACTGGGGTCCGGGGAAGCATGTGCCCCTTGTCTATGAGCCATGGCTGGAATGCAGTGCCCAGAGCAGCACACTGATTTGCCCACCTCTGGAGCATGCTGGTGCCCTAGGCCTCAGCAGTGACTGCACTGCCCTGGTGGTGCGGGCAAGGGGATGATTCCACTCCAGTGCATGGAAAGGGTGGGCTCTGGGCAGGGAAGAGAGAAGATGCATGCACTGCGGCTGGGGGGGGAGTTGATGTGAACAGTGGGGGGAGGAATTTGGGGTGGAAGGAAGGAGAGATGGGAATGAGGTTTATTGGGGGTGTATGTAAAGGGGGAAGAGTTGAGACCACGGGACATTGCAGGGAGGTATTGGGGGGGGGGCTGTGGTGCGCAGGCTGAGAGATGGGGCTCCAGACTCCCCAGAGATAACTTTGCTGGAGACTCTGCCTCCAAATTCCTCCCTCCCAACTCCTTCTCACAATGAGCCAGGAAGAGACTAATTCTCCTAACGCCTGTTAATTACTGGTTGACGAGTGAGCTGGTTATCGGGCCCGCGCGCCCCGCTTTCCCTCCTCCCATTGGGTAAATGGCACAGGGACTCCATAGGAGCAGCTGCTTATAGGGGCCTAGCCAATAGGAACGCTTGTACAGGGGGCCCAATCAGAGAGGCTGTGACATCCGGGAGGGGGTGAGTGAGCGAGCGTCAGTAGGCAGGAGACTGCCCCAAGGAGGCTCTTTCTGGTCTCGTGGTGCGTCGCGGTTCCGCAGCTCTAGCGCCTCTCCTGCTGGGGCAGGGGTCCCTGCAGGACATGGAGCCGGGACAGGTGGTGGTGATTGGCAGGTAAACTCCAGGGTCTGTGCAGTGGCCAGAGGGAGCAGTTACCAGCTGTGCTGAGAGCCACAGGCGGCTCTGGTGACAAACAGCCAGGGAAGTGCGAAGGCTTTGGGTATTTCACTTCAACCCCACCAGGAAAACCGCAGTCCTGGAGTTTGGGCTGTTGTTATCGATTCCTGACGATGTCTGTGTGCTGCCAGTAGGTGCAGGCAGAGTATTGCATTAGTTTTTGGCTGCTGTAACCGACTATAAAATATGCCATCTTTCTGTCTGCCATATTATAGCACTTTTGACAGACACTGTGCAGCCGAACGAAAAATTGTGCAACAGTGCAAATTACAAAAGGTGTCAACTTTAAAATCAGTTTCCAGTGGGGAAAAACTTTTTCGCTAATGCATTTGGGTTTCCTATAAGTTCCAAAGAGGTTGCTGTGTTAATCTAGTTCAGCAAAATAAAAGAGGAGTCTTGTGGCACTTTAAAGACTAACACATTTATTTTTTGCATGAGCAATGCGAAAAATAAATTTCATAGTCTTTAAAGTGCCAGAAGATTCCTCTGTTGTTTTGCTGTAAGTTCATGTTTCATTCTGTTGTTGATAAATTTGGATCCTTCTGAAAACTTGTGCTGCAGTCCAGTGTAGATTCTCCTTTGTTAAACCTTTTTTTATACCTCTGTCTCTGTGAGCATGTGCTCATTTTCTGCATATTAATTATGAAGCACAACCCTCCATGTTTTTGTCTACATTAAGTGTGGGTGAAAGAAGTTGTGCTCAGGTTTATATAATGGTCATAAAACATGCAGAGACTTAGAGATAAGGTATGGTTTCACAGTAATACTTATTTGAAGCACAACATGAAGAAGTAGCATTTTGGGACTGAGACATTAATATGAGCCTCATTTCAATCTGTTTTTGAGGTAAAACTGATTCGCTGTTTTATTTAAAAAGTAGCTTTTTCCAGTTATCAGTGGTCCTGAATAACAACCATAAGTGCACACCTGCTACTGACTGGCAAAAGCACTTTGCTGCCTGTTCTGAGAGACAATTTGAGGTGTATGTTTTCAGGCAGGTGTCTTTATGCTGTCACATGACAGAGACTAGACTAGTAGTTATTGGTCACACTTAGTTACCCATCATTTAGCTACCTGTCATTTGCCACTGATATGCTGAGGGTCAGAAGGCCTTGTCCTGGTCTGTACGAAATGTGTAGTGCAACCCATATGATAAAATCTAACCAAGACAAAGTTTGAAACATTGTGAGAGGTGGGCACACTCTAGGTGACTGAAACTGAGGCCAAACCCTGGGTCCCTCCAGCAACAGTGTTGTGTTGACATCTTACAAGAGCCATGCTCTCTGAGTGGGTTAGTCAAAGTATGGATGGACTAGAGATTTAAAAAATTTTTTAAGTGTGCCAAAACTTGACTCTTTCTTAGAGTCAAGACACCACAATGTATGGATTTCTCCTTCATATTGAATATTGAAATTGCAAAATAGGAAGCTACAGGGATCACTATTCTGTACAATCTTGACATTCACTGTTGGTTTATTTGTTTAAGAAAACAACAGTGGCACAAATTTAAAGTAAAGATTTTATATTTACAAAGGATATTGTGTCTTCAATCAAAAGGATGTGCATAGAGCATATTAAAATATTTCAAATTTCCTTAAGTTGGTGTATGGTAAAAAAAAAGTGTAACAAATCACTCTTACATCTTGTGTATGCTATTGAAGATATCATTGGCGTGGTTATTTATTTATTGTTTTTGTTTTAAAAAGTCTTTAACACTGTGGACAGTTTAAGAAGCACTTAACAAATATTTTAATTAAAAGTAATAACCATGATCTAAGGAGACCACAGTAGCTAACAAGTTTTAATCCCATATCTGCATGGCTTCAAATTTGAAGCCTGGAAATTGATAAGAACTGGGCTTATTTACCTTTTTTAGAATTGGAACTCTGTTTCTTTTTTCAGGGAAAGAGGAGAGAACAGCTTTTTGCCAGCTCAGTAACATTTAACACACACAATTCTGTTTTTGTTCCAGTTATTTCCATTCTGTCTCCTTGAAAAGCTTCCTGTTTTGTTTTTAACTGAAGGCTGGATAACCCCTTTCCGGGTTTCTATCTCCTCTATCTTTACTTTGCTCTCTGACCCATTGCTGTTTTTTTTCCCCATCATTCCTCATGTCCTTCTTCACTGTTGGTCACGTGGCATTGTAGAATGAAACTTTCCAAGTCTCTGGCAGTCATGCAGTTCAAAGGAAAATAGAAGAGCAGTTCCTCTCTTGTTATCAAGAGAGGAAACATGGTGTAATAGTTAAAAATGCATGACTGGAAGTAAGGAGATCTGGTTTCTCTTCTTGGCTTTGTCACAGATTTGCTTTGTGACCTTGGTCAAGTAATTTAACCACTTGGTACCTCAATGTTCCTCTTTGTAAAAGGAGGATAGATGGGTATTGTGAAGCTTAATTTATTAATGTTTGTGAATCAATCTGAGATCCTGGGAGAGACGATGCTGTAGAAATATGAAAAACAAACAAGGAGTCCTGTGGCACTTTTAAAGACTAACAAATTTATTTATCGCATGAGCTTTTGTGGGAGAAAATCCGACTTCGTCAGAACTATGAACTATCATTCTTTTGTACCATGCATGCTGCAAGCTGTGACATGATCTTTCCAAAGGCTGTTGACAGAACTCTCCTACACCGGGTACAGCATGGTGGCACACCTTGAGTGGGAGTTCTTAGGCTGCTCTAACTCAAATTTAGGGGTGTGTCCAGAATTCAAAGGACACAAAGATGCCTTATAACCTCCTTTTTTCTCTTCTCGTCCTCCCACAATACCTCTTGTACTGCACTGTACAGGAGGTATAGCTCAGAACAGTGTACTATGTTTTCATTTACTAGTCACATCACTGAAAGCTGATTTTAACAGTTTAAATTAAAAACTTTTTATGTCCTCCCCTCTTCCAACTGTTCACACTTCCTCTTCTTAATTTCCCCCCTATTCCTCCAATCCTTTGTTGGCTGTACAGCATTAGTTGACTAATCGTATACCGTAACTTCTTATACTGGTGTACAGACAAATAGAGGCTATGTTGTCATTACTGCATTCATTGTTGCCAGATAGGAAAAGTCAGTACTCATTTAAATCAGCAGTCCTTTTGATGGGGCAGAAGTGAACTATGTAGTTACATACATAAATGTTTGTTTATTTCCTCTTTAGTGGCCTCATTGGTCGCAGCTGGGCTATGGTGTTTGCTGGCGGAGGCTTCAGAGTGAAACTTTATGATGTTGTGCAACAGCAGATAACAAGCGCTCTGGAATACATTAGGTAGGTCACTGGATTTCTTTTTACTGAGGTAAACTGGCATTACAACATATGAAAATATTCTGACCACAGTCCCTTTTTTTTAGAAAAGGAGCCTAAAGTTAGCTTGCTGGATGCTAATTTTCAGAAGTGCCTAAGTGATTTAGGAACACAATATCATTGAGTTCAGTGGAATTGTGCTTTGAAAATAACCATCCTTAGATGTCTAAGAATGGAGTTCGACCTCTAGGTTTTGAAAACGTTGGCCTACAGGGGTTCAGTCACTCACCAGTCACTGGTAGGCTGAAAACATGTACACAGAGACTTTTGAATGAAGAGGAAGCAGAGTCTAAATAAATATTCAGTTTTCATCATGGAAGGCAGTCGATAGTGGTGATCGCTACTGGCTTCAATGTTCTATATTTATTAACAGACTGAGAGAAGGGGTGACTACTGAGGTAGCAAGTGTTCCTGGTGACTCAGATATTGATTAATTAAAATGAGAGAGCATTATAAAAAAACTGAGAGTCACTTTAGGGCTAGTCACAATCTAGATCAAGGGTAGGTAACTCCTGGCACGCATGCCAACGGGCACACAAGCCCATTTGGAACGGCACTTGGCATCCTCTGTGACGCCACAGAAATTGCCACTCCTGCCACCAAAAGATACTCCAAGTGGCTTTTGGAGGCGGCTACAGTGTGGAGATCTCTGCCATGTCCAGGCCCCAGGCATACCATGTTAAGAAGTCACCCAGAGCGGCTCCTCTCTGTGGTGTGCTGCCACCAACAAGAGTGACTCCAGGTAACGGGATAGAGGTCCCTAGGCACGCTGCTGAGAGGAGCCCCTTGAGGTGGCGTCTTTCCATGAATGGGCCATCGGCACCAGCTGAGGGTTGAGGAGGAGGGGCCGGCACATGGGTCGGCAAAGGTTGCTAGCCCCTGATCTAGATCTTATGTGATCATCCAGAAGAGAGAGAGGGGGCAGCAAGGGTATTCTCCGTCCTTTCTTTCCACTTAATCTGAGAGCCAGCTTCTATATGTCAGGGAAGCAAGTGGGAGGGACGGCAACGAGGCTGAACCATGGTTCAGGTGGGTGGAATGTGGTGGGGCAGAGTCAGCTGGCTGACTGAGAACAATATGAACAAAAAGAGTTGCAGTTTACACACCCGTGAACTCGGGTGTGCAGAAAGGCCCAAGTTGTTTTGCTCCTTGTGCAGTACAGCTACCCACTGTGTTCCTCAGAGCTGTGCTAAAGTGCACTATCTAACCCTAAACTAGAAATTGGGCAAAATGTTTGGAGATGAATCCACTTACTGTAGGCATGACATTTTGCTGTTAGTTTGTGATGTTTGTTTGACTTGAAATAACTTTTTATGTTTAGGGGCCTCATATCCCAACATAAATACCTTTATACCACAATTATTTTGTGACTCCATGCAGCTCTGACCCAGGAATGGGGCTGTTTCTCTGCTCCCTTTCACCTTCGCCTCTTGTTACCCCTCTTACCACCTTTTTTGTGATGTCAAGAATTGTTACTGTCTGTGGTGTTAGGATCACTGGTTGAGTCTGTTTGAATTAGAGATATCAGTGGTGGCTGTGAGGGAGTTAGATTATTTACAGGGAAGTAAAAACTGCACTTCTGAAAATTTCCATTGATATTGCTACATCCCTCGGTGTGGAAAATTCACACCCTGAGAGTCTTAGCAGTACTGATTTAACCCCCAGTGTAGACAGAAGAATTCTTGTCGACTTAGCCTTTTGTGGAGGTGGATTAACTGCAGCAAAGGGAGAGCACTTACCATTATTGTAGTAGGTGTTTATGCTGAAGTGCTACTGTGGTGCAGCAATTTGACATTCTGAAGTTCTGTGAAACTCACAGATGCAGCATATTTTAATAGAAGTAGATTGCATAATAAGTTCAGAAACTCATTAAATACTTATGTGACTAAGAACAGATTGTGTTGTTATATTAGCTGATGTTTTGATGTTACAAATTATATTGATAGTTAAAATTCATATTTTAACACGAAAACTCTTAACACATTGACTTTTTAGCAGATTGCTATCATTCACTCTGAACCATTGCTATGAAGTTGGTTTCTGTTATGGGAGGTGAAATGTTTGTTTACAGTAGAAGCTGAGTAAAAATGATGATTTTACATGGTGTTCTTGAATGCACTCTGTACTGAATGTACTCTGTCTTCTACAAAACAGGTTGACAGCTACTTCTTTGTGAATTTGCTGTTACTGATTTTCTTTATTTTTAACTCCTTTAAAAGCATATTGGGGAAGATGTCAGCATGTCTATCAAGTTATACAGCTTTGGAACTGAAGAAAGGGTATTTTGTTCCAGTATAATTAGCTTTTGTATCAAATATCTACTATTTTATGGTTCACATACCCTGAATGTGTTGTGTGCAACTCTTTGAAATGATAAGAAATTTGAGAATAACAAAAAAAAAAAAAAAAAAAAGGGCAGATCACTCTTTTTACCATGAGACAATGTATTTAAAAATAATAAATTATGGCATTTGCCAATTACTTGTGCGAAGAAACAGAATAAAACTTGAGTATTAGCCTTTACTTGATTGGTTTTCCCAGGTTATAAACTTTGTTTATAAAAGGAAAACCCAGAGTAATGGTTTGCAAATCATATTTGAAGAAAGTATTGCAAGTCTTACACAATGGATATTAATTACCATATATGCACCTGCAAAATAGGTTAAATTATTTCCATCATACAAACATCATGACATATTTGTCATTGTTCATGACAGGAGAGTAGATCCAGGTGGAATTAGAGTATCCATAATGTCAGTATTGAAAAATTTAAAACATGCCCTGTGGCAGAAGTATTGACTAATAGTGTAGTTATATGCTAGGAAATATCTAATGAAATTTGGGTCCACTGTGGCAAGACTGGAATTACTGAGGTGTGTGCTCTTTGTTCATACCAGCATAAGGTAAGGAAACAGGGATATATTAAGGCATAACTGAGAGAGGTTTCCTGCCTAGCTAATCCTTATCAGACAGATAGCAGTGAGCTCTCTGACCCAGGGGAAGTGGGAGGAAAAGGGGAAGGTCATGCTCTAAAAGTGACATACACCCAGCTAAAACTAACATAAGTAATATCTTAACACAAATTCGCTATATTGGGACTACCTAGAATTTCTCACTCAAATGGAAAGTTAATGATGAATTCTCTCCCACAACAACTGCTAAATTCTCATCAGTAATAGTGCAACCTGCTGTGTAAATTGTGTAACTTTTTTGCCATTCATTAAACTCTTTTCCTGAAAGTGGCAGCCCCTTTGGTTTATGAGTACAGTATTCTTTGAGAACAGTGTGTTAAAGTTGAAAGTTAGGGGAGCTAGAAGAACAAGTAGTCCCCCATTTCTGAGACTAAACACAGAATTCATATTTATTTATGAAAAGACAAGAAAGAAGTGTTAAACAGTAATGAAAAGTCAGAATCCAAAAAGACTCAGTTTACACTATAAAATCCCACTATCAACTATACATCTGAGATACTAAACATCTAAAAAGGATGATCTTGCCTATATAGTGAGACAAAAGGAGGAAATGTACCATTCACTGGCAAGTATGTTTTGTTAGGTCACTGATTCATGTTTTATAGATCAATTTTTGTTTCACGTCAGTGTTTAACATATAAGGAAAAACAATGTCAAGGAAAAAAGTGAATTGCTGGAGAAAAGAGGGAGACTATGAAACTTGTGTTAATATTGTGGTCAGTTTTTCTTCTTGAAGAATCTAACATATTGTATTCTGATTGTAGCTGTGTGTGGCAGGCTTTTACTTACACGTATATATTGATTTTTAAGGATACCACTTAAAAATTGTATCTCAGCTAAAACTTAGAGATACAGAGGCAAGATTGGGTAACATTAATCATTAACATTAATAAAATGTTCTCTGCATATTAATTAACTTTTTAAAAAGGCATCTAAAGCCTACATTCAATAGAACAGCAGACTCCTATGGAATCTTGAGTGCTAAAACACTGAACAGTAATCTTTCTTCTCCTAAATATGTCGATGTAAGTTATTGGCAAAATAAGTAGGAACAAATAATGTATATATCTTATAAAAGTTCCAAAGAGATAGAGATCTTTCTGAGATACCCTGAGAAGTTTGTCACTCTTTGAAGTGGTCCTAAGTAAACTTATTTGAAAATTGCTTATTTGCTTATGCATTTAGTATACACTGTGTTTGAAAGTTAGGAATTTAGAACACTGCAGTAGAAAATGACCTAAGTATTAAAATCTGGAAATAGCTAATCATAGCACCAGCAATGTGTTTAACTCTGGCCCTTTTCCTTGCTTATGGTGGCTGCCCAGTCTGTAAGGGAGATCCCACTACTGTATGAAAGAAATGAAGCCCAGAAGCTATAAACCTAAAGTTAGTTTCCTATAGTGATGTTTAGGTACCTAAATAAGTAACTTGATTTTAAATAGTGCTGAGCATCCATAAATCACATTGAAGTTAGTGGGAAATGCAGGAGCTCAACACCTTTGAAATCAATCCACTTTTATCCAGTAGCCTAGCTCTAAGCACCTATTTTTGAAAATTCTGGTCTTAGTTTTCTTTGTTACATATATCAATTCATAAGTATTTTGGTATTTTTTAATATAAACTGTACCTACCTTTGTTGTTTGGCAGGTACAGAGAAACTTCGCTCCGCGTGTGTGTGTTTTCTGGGTATTTTCGTTGTCAGTAATACATCCTACTCATCCTTAGTTCTGCATTGTTTTGTGTTGGCTTGAACACTTTAAAATGTGAACTCTGGGTCCCTGGTCTCACTGTGTGTATTTTTTCCCACTCTAGTTTCCACTCATCCTAGCGATATTTGTTCTTCTTTCTCTTAAAAACATCTATACACACAACTCCCTTGAACAATGTGCTCCCTTCTTTTATATAACTTCTTAACCCCTCCTTTCTAACACACACATATTTGGGGACCTGTCTCGGGGATCTTTTGCTCTGTTTTGCAGTCCAGAGGTCAAGGATGGGTCTTTGCAATCATTGGACAGACGAGGACAGAAATTTCATTAGTCAGTCATGGAATGTAAGCTCTGATGTCACCTTGGTCTGAGATGTGAAGTTGTCCTAACTTACCCCTCTTCCCAGTAACCTCCACACATCCCTACATACCCACACAGCTGTCTCACGCATCTCACCCAAACATCAGTCTCCCAAAACACAGTTCACAGAATCAAGAATTGCTGAAGTCAAACTGACAAGTTCCAGAGGGGTAGCCGTTTTAGTCTAGTTCAGCAAAACAAACGAATCCTGTGGCACTTTTAAAAAGACTAACAAATTTATTTTTCGCATGAGCTTTTGTGGGCATCTGACGAACTGGGACTTTGCCCACAAGAGCTCATGCGAAAAATAAATTTGTTAATCTTTTAAAGTGCAACCAGACTCCTTATTTGTTTTGCTGAAGTCAAGCTGTTGTCTGTGTAAAAGTGCTGCCCTCTTGTGCTGGAAGGAGGAAGGCAGACATGCTGTAGCTACCTGTCCCTCAAGTCCAGGCTCCTGGTTTGGACTTGACTAGTTCTTGCCCCTAACACGGCTGAAGATGGCTTCTGTTGCGCTTTCCTTTATGCAGGATGCTGGCGGCTCACCCTGGGAGATTCTGTGGAGGGTTCCATCCACAAAGTGCAGCCATGAGAGGTATGGTGGGAGCTACAGGTGTCATGTTGGGGCTTCTGTGACACAGAAACTTAACAGAGTAGCCTTCCATTTTAACATAAGATAACTCCCTCACTGCCCACCTCCAAAGCCAACAACATTTTTTTTGGTCTCTTATTCACTTGATCAGAAGCAGTAGCTAACAGTAGCAGGGTCCCATGGGAAGCTGATCTGAAGGGGAAAGGTGTCCAAGACAGCTGGCTGTATTTTAAAGAAACCCTGTTAAAGGCACAGGAAGATAACATTCCGATGTGCAGAAAGAACAGCAAATGTGGACGGCGACCAGTGTGGCTTAGCAGGGAACTCTGCGGGGAGCTGAAACATAAAAGGGAAGCTTACAAGAAGTGGAAGCTTGGACAGATGACAAGGGAGGCGTATAAAGATATTGCTCGGGACTGCAGGGATAATATCAGAAAGGCCAAAGGACAATTGGAGTTGCAGCTAGCAAGAGATGTGAAGGATAACAGAAAGGGGTTCTATAAGTATATCAGCAACAAGAAAAGGATCAGAGGTGGTGTAGGTCCCTTACTGAATGGGGCAGGCATCCTCGTGGAGGATGATGCGGAAAAGGCTGAAGTACTCAATGCTTTTTTTACTTCAGTCTTCACAGGGCGGGCCAGCTCACAGGCTACGACACGGGGTAACGCGGACTGGAGAGAAGAGTGGCCCTCGGTGATGGAAAGTCAGGTTAGGGAACACTTAACGAAATTGGATGTGCACAAGTCCATGGGGCCGGATTAACTGCATCCGAGGGTGCTGAGAGAGTTGGGGGAAGTGATTGCAGAGCCGCTGGCCATTATCTTTGAGAACTCGTGGCGAACGGGGGTGGTCCCAGAGGATTGGAAAAAGGCAAATATAGTACCTATCTTTAAGAAAGGGAAAAAGGAGGGTCTGGGGAACTACAGACCGGTCAGCCTCACCTCAATCCCTGGGAAAATCATGGAGCAGGTCCTCAAGGAATCCATCCTGAAACACTTGGAGGAAAATAGAGTGATCAGGAACAGTCAACATGGATTCACCAAGGGCAAATCGTGCCTGACCAACCTGATCTCCTTCTATGATGAGATGACTGGATTTGTGGATGCGGGAAGAGCCGTTGACGTGATATACCTTGACTTTAGCAAGGCTTTTGATACGGTTTCCCACAGCATTCTCGTTGGCAAGTTAAGGAAGTATGGGTTGGACGAGTGGACCGTAAGGTGGATCGAAAACTGGTTAGATCAACGGGCTCAGCGGGTAGGAATCAATGGCTCGATGTCTGGTTGGCAACCGGTAACGAGTGGAGTGCCCCAGGGGTCGGTCTTGGGGCCGGTTCTATTCAACATCTTCATTAATGATCTTGATGATGGAATAGACTGCGTGCTTAGTAAGTTTGCGGATGACACCAAGTTGGGGGGAATGGTAGATACTCTGGAGGGCAGGGACAGGATCCAGAGAGACTTGGACAAATTGGAACACTGGGCTGAAAGAAACCTCATGAGGTTCAACAAAGACAAGTGCAAAGTCCTGCACTTAGGACGGAAAAATCCCATGCACTGCTACAGGCTGGGGACCGATCAGCTAAGTAGCAGCGCTGTAGAAAAGGACCTGGGAGTTATGGTGGATGGGAAGATGAATATGAGCCAACAGTGTGCCCTTGTTGCCAAAAAGGCCAATGGCATATTAGGCTGCATCAGTAGGAGTATTGCCAGCAGATCGAGTGATGTGATAATTCCCCTCTATTCGACACTGGTCAGGCCGCATCTGGAGTACTGTGTCCAGTTTTGTGCTCCCCACTACAGAAAGGATGTGGACAAATTAGAAAGAGTCCAGCGGAGGGCAACAAAAATGATTAGGGGGCTGGGGCATATGACTTATGAGGAGAGACTGAAGGAACTAGGCTTATTTAGTCTACAGAAGAGAAGACTGAGGGGAGATTTGATAGCAACCTTCAACTACTTGAAGGGTTGCTCCAAAGAGGAGGGAGCTAGGCTGTTCTCGAGGGTACCAGAGGACAGAACAAGGAGCAATGGTTTCAAATTACAGCTGGGGAGGTCAAGGTTGGATATTAGGAAAAACTTTCTCACTAGGAGGGTGGTGAAGCATTGGAATGGGCTATCTAGGGAGGTGGTAGAATCTTCATCTTTGGAGATTTTTAAGGCTCGGTTAGACAAAACCCTGGCTGGGGTGATTTAGGGGGAGTGGTTCTGCTTTTTAGCAGGGGGTTGGACTAGATGACCTCGTGAGGTCCCTTCCAACCCTATTATTCTATGATTCTAATACATTTCAATAAGTATACAGTACAACTATAATGATTTCAAGAGCTTTCAGAGGGAAGTGACAGCATTGCTAAGAATAGTATTTTTAAAGTTTCTACAAATAATGGAAGGTGTAAAATGAATAATCATTAAAGCCAGTAACTTGGCAGTGTATTATATAATAATTAATTTTGTTTATTATGATACTGCGTATGGAACAGCTAAGAATGTGGTCCCATTGTTTTCGGCACAACACAAATACAGAGTAATAGATGGTCCTTGCCCTAAAGAGAATTACAGTCTAAATACACAAGATGAACACAGGATAGGGGAGAGGGTATAACACACAAGCAAAGTGCACAATGTGATGGCAGTGAGTCATGTTAGTTCCACTTTTTTGTGCCATGTGGGTTTATTTAAGGGGATAAGCTAAATGGAAAGAGAAGCAAAGATAGAGGGAGAGTTGAAGAGAAAGAAGGTGTGTGGGGTAAAAAAGAGTAAGAGGGGCTGGTGTGGAGTGAACTATAGTGAAAAGACAATGAGAAAAGGAGGTAAAGGGTTGGCACAGTTAATCAAGACAGAGAAAGTTGAGTCAAAACAGTTATAAATTAATAGGCAGTGTTGTTACATATCTCAAAATGCACTCCGTCTGACAGATTGATAATGTGAATATTAATAATGAACAACAGAGTTTCAAGTGTGGTAATACAATGCACTTTGCAATGCCAAATGTTCTTGCCTCTCTGAGAGTAGTTGAAAATATTGCACGTTTGTGGAAAAGTACAGAAAGCTGTATCACATTTCTTAATCCTTTGTCACACACTTTGTTTGAACAGGAGTTGTTTTGTGCCTTACCTTTACCTTCAGGGCTCTTCAGGAATCTTTTTGGCTTAGTCTAATTGAAGCACTGAGCAAGTGTGTAGGCAGGAGATTAATATATCACTCTCACTGACTTTGGGAAGTTATTAACCTCTCTATCTTAGTTTGCCAATCTGTTAAATGCAGAAAATAATAATGCAATTATCTGCTCTACAAGGGATTATTGTGAGGATATTTATATGGAATTTAGAAGATGTAAAGACCTAATTATTAATAATTAATGGTGATGGTCATATGGATTGGAGGCAATATGGTCTAGTAAATACAGGGCTTTTTTTGTGATGGTATTCAGGGGTACTGAGTACCAGCACCTGCTTTTCACAGCAATGAGGCCTTGGCCTCTGTAGACCCCGCCACTGGCTCCAGGTCCCTGGCCAAGTACTGGCACCTTTTCTTTTTTTACAAAAAATGCAGTGAGTAAATATAACATGAGACTGGGGCTGAGAATACCACGGTTCTGTTCCCAACTCTGCCAGTGACCTGCTGTGTGATCTTGAGCCAGTTACTTCACTTCTTTGTGCCTTTGTTACTCTTTCATCTTTTGTCTTTCGTGTCTGTTTAGACTGAAATCACTTTAGGTCTGGAATTGTTTCCTGCTCAGTTTATATGGTGTTTAGCATAATGAGGCCTTGATCTTGGTAGGTGCCTCTAGGAGTTATGTTAATATAAAAACTATGTTGTTCCAACCCGAAAGTGTTTCAGGCATCACTCATGGTGGCGACCCATCTTTTTCTGTATTTTAAAAATGATAGGTAGCAACATTTTGGTTCTTAAGACATTTTCTTGGATGTAGTACATATCTGTGCAGGGACTTCTCTGCTTCCAAAAGGCAAGATTAACTGAGCTTAGTACAGGGACTTCCCAGATACTTAGGTTTTGTCTAAAACCAAAGGATGCTAACAAAAATTTTAACTAAAGATGTTGCTCCTTTTTTTTTTTTTTTAAACTGATTTGGTTAAACTGGTTCAGTTTTGGGAGCAGTGAAGTTTTACATTGGTTTAAACCTGTTTATAGTAGCTTAACAAAATAAGTTTACAGATAAATTACACCAGTGTAACTAAAGGTTTTGTGTGTGTGCACGCGCGCATGTGCGTGCAAGAAATGGGATTGTATCCTAGAACAGTGGTTCCCAATCTTTTCAGTAACATGGCACACTTCAATGAGACAAACAATTCCATGGCACACCCACTTTTTTCAGATGAATTGATTGCTCATACACTCACATTTACTATGGGCCTAGTCTACACTCAAAAAACTGAGTCGATTCCTGAAGATCGACGCAGCAGGATTGATTGAGCGGGCAGTCTAGATCTGCTCAATCGATCCTGGAAGTGATCTTCAGTTGATGTAATTACTCCACCCCCTCAAATTGTGTAAGGCTGTGTTGACTGGAGAGCGGTGTAAGTCGACAGCGATGAGTGAAGATACCACAGTAAGTAGAATTAACAAGTCGATGGGACATAGGTATTCTATGGGATGCAGATTATGTATCTCCTGCCAATTTGGTGCCATAGTGTAGACCTGGCCATGGTTGAGGGCTTACTAGACAGGTTTGAAACATAGTGCATACAAGAGCTAAACAAGGGTCAAATACATTAATGTTTCAAATCCACTGGAAAAAAATACACGTCATCTCAATTTTGCCCTTTGGCCACCTGCATTTAGAATGTTCACGTTTTAGTATCAAAAGACCCATACCTTGTTTTTAATTTGATGATTAATTTTCAGGAGTTTGAGGAGTTGTAATTTTGGTTGGATAGAATGTTGTTTAAGATGAAACAATGTTTGACATTGATTTTCATTACCTTTGTACAAAATTTCGTGGCACACTTGGACAGTACTCATTGCACACCAGTGTGCTGCGGTACATTGGTTGAAAACCACTGTCCTAGAAATGACTTAAGTCTCTTGGGTGTTAGCCGTTTAAATATGAGCATACAGTGTGATGTTGTAGGTAAGAAAGCTAATGCAATCCTTTGCTGTATAAGCAGATAATATCAAGTAGGAACGGGAGATACTACCAATGTAAAATGGCATCTGTAAGACCATTACTAAAATACTGTGTCCAATTCTAATACCACATTTCAAAAAAGATGTGAAAAAATTGGAAATTATTCAGAAAAGAGCTACAAGAATGAGCTTCTTTAGTCTCTCATTGTTTTGCACAGGTTTTCAAGATCTCCACTCAATCTATTTAATTTATCCAAGAAAAGGATTAAGAGGTGACTTCATTGTAGTCTGTAAATACTTACATGGAGAGAAGATTTCTGATGACAGAAGACTCTCTAGCAGACAAAGACGTAATAAGAGTCAATGGCTGGAAGCCAAAGCTAGACAAATTCAAACTAGAAATAAGGTGCGATTTAACCCTAAGGGTAATTAACCATTGGAATCATTTACCTAAGGAGTGGAGGATTTTCCATGTCTTGAAATCTTTTTGAATGTCTTTCTAAAAGGTAAATGCAATAGCTCAAACAGAAGTTAGAGGCTTGATGCAGAAATAACTGGGCAAAGTTCTGTGACTTATTATTCAGGAAGTTAGACTGGAAGATCATTATGGTCCCTTCTGGCTTTTAAAATCAGTCTGTAAGTAGAATTAACACTGTCTCCAGCAGAGGTCATTGGTGACCAATACTGTACCTAAGGAAGTGAGTGCATTACAAACTACTTAAAACTAATATAATGAATAAGAAAGGCTATAGACAATCTCTCTTCCTTGTCCACCAAAAAGAGATTCCCATCTAGGAAGACATTGCTCATGATCCAAAGAATTAACAGTTTAAGGCAAGACACAGGTGAGTTTTATGAACCATACAAGAGGGGGGAAAAGAGGACAAAAATTACACTAACAACTTCCCACCATAATGCAGAGTAACTGTGGACACCTTTTCATATTTTTGAATAATTAGTGTTTTTAATAAATACCAGTTCACACTGACCTCTGGTTAGCCATTATTAATTGACTTTTTTTTTGTAGCCATGAAAGTTGGAATGGGTCTTGAGACTGGATTGTAAGGAAGAGGGAAGTGGTCTTATGGGTTAGTTCAGGGATAGTGCTCCAAATGCATAGAGCAGTGTATAAGAAAGAATTTAGAGCACTGAAGGGGAGTTAGGAGCCTGGAAGTTCAGTCTCTGAAACATTTCAATTTCAATAAATCAGTATTTTCCAACAGAAAAAAACTCCATCAGAGAATTTCCAAGCAGCTCTAAGTTTCAGTCAGAAAAGCTCTGATTTATTCCTTGAGTGCTGGTTCCTGTTTGTATTCCACACATGGGCACGCATGCGCTTCATGTGCCTGAGACTGGAGATTTACAGCAAGTAGCCTCTGTGTTTGCGTAGATGCTCGCTTTGTGCTCTGAACTAAAGGCATAAAGCGGGGTGTGGACTGATGACTCTCCAGTTCCTTCTTACCTTTGTGTGGCCTGAAGCAGAATACTATGTCCACTACAGTCTTCCTCTACTGTAAACACATGTAGTAAATAGTTTTTGGTATGCTGAGACTTAAAGCTTTTATAGTTAGTCTCGCATTTTGGGGAGCTTCTCTTTAAGGAGGACGATGCTAAGAGTCCTGGGGTTTGAGAACTGTGTCTCCTGCCTCTGTTCTTTCTCCATCAGTGACAAGCACCAATATTGCTTTTCCTGTTTTGGGGAAGCTCACATTGCCACCAAATGCAGCACCTGCTGATCCCTTGTGAGGGAGAAGAGCTCTGCAGGTGGAGCAGGCTATGAGGCCCCATTTGGATTGAGGCTGGGGAGATCCCCCTGTTCAGACTGCAAGCAGTGCTCTTCTGAGCATAAGCTCCAGAGTAGAGGCAAACAATTAAGCCTAAGAAACCCTCTCACAAGAGTCAGAGACATGACCAATGCATAAGGGCCAATCTTCATACAGATCTGCCTCTAAGAAAAGGATTCCCTCCCCATGTCAGTCCAAATCAGGTGAGTCTTTGAGCACAAGTTCTGAGGAATTAGGTCTGCTCATACCTTCCATCCAAGAAGGAAAGGCTCAAAGGAAGGAGATCCAACAGTACTGGTTCTGGCTCAATCTCACAGACAAAATCAGCAGTCACTGGTTCTATATGGAAGCTCCATGCTGGACCCCTTTTTGACAATTCCAGCACACTCCCTGTGGTATCTTCTGAATACCAGACCATGGAATACCCTGGAATTGTTGATTCCCACTTCAGGGACTCCTCAAGCTCCAGGAGAAACCAAAGCCTTTAC
The DNA here is from genome assembly GCA_007922175.1 of Pelusios castaneus. Classification (NCBI taxonomy): domain Eukaryota; kingdom Metazoa; phylum Chordata; order Testudines; family Pelomedusidae; genus Pelusios; species Pelusios castaneus. The sequence continues at coordinate 808,943 of ML685902.1, forward strand.
TACAGCAAAGGATGTTTTCACTGTGCCATATCCACAATCTCTTCTTCTATTGGGCGCAGTCTTCCTTAGAAACATTCTGTGCCCAAAGAGACCACTTTTCCCACTATCTTTCCCCTCTGCTTTGGATCTCATCTGATTTGTGGTTAAAAAGGAACTGGAGAGGTGTTAGTCTGTGCTGCCCTTCACACCCATGAGGAGAATAACTGCACATGCACAGAGCAACAGACACTACTTTCACAAATCTCTGGTCTCAGCCACATGGAGCACATGCATAGCCACTGTGGAATATAGATAACAAGCACACATCTTGAAAGACCTCCAGTTACAGGTAAGTTCCAAAGGGGTAGCCCTTTTAGTCTAGTTCAGCAAAACAAACAAGGATTTTCTCTCATACTTGTGTATATTATGGATGCATTTGTAATCAAAACAGGCAAGAATTTATGAATGGAATAAAACTCAGCAAAGGGTTAAAAATATGCAAGGATTAATTATATACATTCTAACGCTGATTATGGATTTAAGCAATTGCAGGGAGTTGAAAGCCAGACTGACCACAGACATTTTTGTTTTTATTTCAGATTTCTGGATTCATTCTCCTTACAAAGAATGAATTATGGGATTTTTTTTTTCCCAATACAGATGCTCAAGAAAGAATAGGAATGCAATATCTCTGGCTGTTCACCCAGGCTTGTACTTCTTAGCCTGGAAGCTAAAGATCACTGTGTCATTGATTCATTTTTTTTTTTAAATTTTTTTTTGGCATTATAGATTCCACAGTACAGTAAAACTTATCCAGAGTTACTTACAAAAAATATTTAAACTCTATTTAAAGAAAAGGCCAAAGCCAATAGGAAAAAATATTTTTAAAATGATGAGCCAGAGTATATGCAGACATATTGCATGTTCCAAGCTAGGAGTAGCCTCACCTGTTTTTATTAGTATAATAACGATTCTATGTTCTTTATAATCCATTGAGGATATTTGGAATGAAAGTCCATTACTAGGGCTTTTTGGGGCTCATAAACTTCATTTTTTGAAATCTGAGTTCTGTGTAGATGTATATAAATCAGGCAGTTTGAGGGGTTTCTCTTTGGCACTGTAGTGGGGAGATCTTGTCTTGAAAGCTTGTTCCAAGGCTAATCACCCTCTGTTAAAAATGTCTTACTTCAGCTTCCAGTCACTGGTTCATGTTATATCTTTCTTTATTAGAATAAAGACTCTTATAATACCCAGTATTTCTCCCTGGGAAGTTACTTATACCTTGAAATCAAATCCCTCTCAATCTTCTTTTTGATAAACTAAACAGATTGAGCATTTTACGGCTTTTGCTATAAGACAATTTCTCTAGCCTTTAAATCATTTGTATGGCTCCTCTCTGCTCCCTCTCCAGTTTTCTGAGTATTCTTTTGAAAATAAGGACACTGTAATGGTTCATGGCTTATGGCTTATCTAGGGGTTAAAGTAAGGGGGAACGCACCGGAACGCAGTTCCGGGGCCCCCAAATTTGAGGGGCCAGAGTTCCGGGGCCCCTAAAAATAGAAAAATCCAGCAGAATGCATGTTCCACCCTGCCCTGGCTGCTGGCAGATCCTACGCCCCACCGTTGTTAATCACAATACTTATTGTGTTATGCAGTGTTTGCTAGTTTGTGGCAATAATTGCTATAGATATAAACACCATATCAAATTATAAATATTTGTATGGAGCGTTAACCGGTGGATGTGGTACTGAGAAGTGACTTCAAATGCCTACCTGGGCTGGGGCCCACACATGCATGAAGGGGGCCCAGACAATACGGGAAGAAGGACCGGAGATTAGGAAGGTTTCGGGGCCCATCTAATTATACTTTAACCACTGGGCTTATCAACACTCTACAAAAAATACAGATACTCTACTTCTTCCTTTTCTAACTCCCTTTTTATATATCCCAGGATCCCATTAACTCAATTTCATACATCATCACACTGGCAACTCATAATGAGTTTTTTTGTCTACTATGACTCCTAATTCTTTTCAGCGTCACTGTCTTGACGATAGAGCACCCCAATGCAGCAGATATGGCCTCCATTCCTTGTTCTTACATGTGTTAATATGCAGTATAACACGACCATTACAACAGAGGTTAATTTTAAGAAGAGATTTGGAGGAAGTTAGAATAGTGACTCAGATAATTGATTTGGAAAAGGAACATAAGGAACAGCATAGAGGCAGTACCTCTGCTTTGTCAAAGTCCACAAAATTATATTTAAAAACACAAAAAGTATTTCTAAGATTCCTCTATTAATGACATTTTTTCCCTAAGAAAGAAAAGGGAAGATAGAAAATGCCCACTTATCAGACTATGACGATGTTCTAAACGAACCATAGTTAACTTCATGTTATAAACACATGAAATAGTAGTCAAATTCCAAAGGGGTAGCCGTGTTAGTCTATTGTAGAAAGACAACAGAGTCTTTAAAAGTGCCACAAGACTCTTATGAAATAGTAGGTTTAAAATAGAATAGGCCTCCACTTTCATAAAATGATGCTTGATACTCTACAGTCAATCTATGCAGCAGTGTGTTCCCACTTTCTGAAGAAATAGATCTTTCTGAAAATACAGACACTTCCTGAGTAGTAGAGTATACATTCCTGTACAGAACTTAATAGCAGGTCCATTTCAAGACGGACATTAATTGACCCTCACTTTTACCACCAGTGCAGTCACAGTAGGGACATGATCCTCTTTACATTGAAGGCAGTAGTAAAACTCCCATTGATTGCAGTGGTGCAGGATCCCAGTGTCTGATTATTAAAAAATTGATGGAACCAAGAGTGGTCCTTAAGGAGTGCATAAGATGATAAAAAGCTGTATGTAGGGGCCATGTGCCTTTCACCCCTCCCTCTCCAGTGATTTCACCTCTGCTCCCCTCATCTCTTTTTCTCTCCTTGAACCGGGAAACATTAACTGTTAACCAGGTCCTTAAACTTATCAAACATATATAAGCACATAAAGTGGCATTGCAAAATAATAAAAATAAGTTAGATTTTCAAAGAAATGTCTTTAGTTTTCAAGGAATGGTTAGGTGTGATTTGCCAACTGGTAAAAAGAGTGTGATATAACAAATAAATTTGTGTATATTCTGTGTTTTCTCTAGCAAAGAAATGAAGAAGCTGGAACAGTCAGGAATGCTGAAAGGAACGCTGAGTGCAGAGAAGCAATTCTCTCTCATTAGTGGCTCTATGGACTTAAAGATGGCAGTAGAGGGTGCTATATTCATTCAGGTGAGTTGAGGACTTTCCCATTTCTAACAGACAAAGGTGATAAACTTGCAGTATTTTATGGTGTTTATTTGCGGGCAAACTATTGAATACACACTGAAGCAGTAAACTTTAAACATAGATATTTCTTCATTTATCTGCTTAACTCATTTTCATTTGAAGAATAGTTATCATTCAGCTAATATGAGACATAAAATGCTGACCCGTTGTTATTTGTCTGGCTTCAATAATATTTGCTAGCCAAATTCTGTTATAATCCATTTAGCAAAGTTTGATCATTTAGAACCAAATGTTACCTCATAGCAGCTCAGCTTCAGGGCTGAATTTAGACCCCAGAATACCAAACAGAGTCAGTTGTACTACTTTTCTTAAAAAAACAAAACAAACAAGAAGTACTGTGGCACTTTTAAACAGTAACCAATTTATTTATCGCATGAGCTTTTTTTACCAGAAAGGATGAGGAATCTATAGCCTTTATTGATTTAAAAGCTGTCTTTCCCTCTGTTGACCATTGTTCCCGTTGGCTCTGCCTGCAAGCTGCTGGTGTGCTTGGCAAGCTCCCCAATATTCATATAGAAATGCGCTGCCAAAGCGAGAGCTGAATCTGCTCACAGAATACATAGGATGCATGGTTTTCCCTTCACTATTTCTGCATCACCTCTCCTCTCTCTACCTGTCCTGCACATCTGTTTCTCCCTTCCCATTGTGTGGGGAGAAGTTAGCATGGGACCCACAGGTTGAGGAGCTTCAGGGAGTCGCTGGGGACTTTTGACTTTCTTTGAGTGAGACTTGAGAGACCTTGTTTTAATTCCCTCTGCCACAACAGACTTCCTGGGTGACTTTGAACAAGTCATTTTTACTCTCTCTGGGTGCGTCTACACTTAGAAATTAAGTCGACTTAAGCTTGCTTAAGTCGACTTAATTTAATCTGTGTCCACACTACATTTTCCTTAAGTTGACTTAATAAGCTGCCCCGCCCCCATGCTTGCGCCTCTGAATCCACCATCCCGGCCACGCTTGCCATCCAAATGCACTGCCCCCCGGCCATGCTTGCTCCCCTGTCCCCTGAATCTACCGGCCCCCACCACGCTCGCCCCCCATATCCACACATACCCCCACCACACTCATCTGCCACCAGGGCCCATCTTGTCTGCCTGCGCCCACCAGCCCTGGGCTTCATCCCCTGCCTGGATCCAGACCCCACACATGCCACTGGGGACCCTGTGTGACCCACGCCTGGTTCTGTCCCCTGCCACCAAGGGACCCGATGGCCCGTACCCAGCTTGGGGCTTCCTGCTTCAGCTCCGGGTTCCCCCCACCACTGGAGGTCCTTGTGGCTCATGCCCAGCTGCAGGCTCCCCCTGCACCCGCTACCACCCCAGCTCTTTCCCTCCCCCTTGCCTAGCAGCACCCCATTTATCTCAGGCTCCACTGCAAACCAGGCTGCCTGGGCCAGAGACTGGGAGGGATTTAAATTTCCCTCTCGGCCCTGGCTAAATGCCGCAGAGGGGTGGGGGTAGCAGCTCTTTCCTTTGCTCCCAGACAGAGCTCAGAGCAGACAGGCTGTCTGTGCCTGCGCTGCCAGGAGCTGACTCAGGGCACTGGCTGGGACATTGTAACCAATGCCAGCGATGCCCCCTGGCGGTATCTATAATAGAAGACTAGAAACAGTCCTACAAATTTGTTTGTGTTCAAAACTTTTATCTGAAAGGCTAGAGCATCATATTTTTGGCAGATTTCAGCCCAGTGTTCCATTTGGACAGCAACCTCTGCATTTTAGGGGCTTTGGGCTGTGGCATGACCAGCTTGCATCATTCTCCTCTCTTCCAAGATTCCCCCACCCAAAATAAATAAATGCAACCTAAAATCCTCTAGGGTGTTTCTCACCCTTTTTGGTACCAGAGACCAGCTTCCTATACTGTGTCAGGGAGATCTCAGGGACCAGTTCTGGTCCATGGAACGGTCGTTGAGAAACACTGCTCTAGAGGATTTCCCTGCATAAGATCATGCTGGATCTCTCTCTGTGTTACGTATGTTTGCAATGTTGTTGTAGCTTTGTTGGTCACAGAATATGAGAAGCTCAAAAGCATGTGTCTCTCACCAACAGCAGTATGCCCACTAAAATGTATTACCTAACCCAACTCATCTCTCTTATATATTTGTAAAATTCCAAAGGGGGAGCCGTGTTAGTCTATTGCAGAAAAACAACAGAGTCCTGTGGCACTATAAATAAATCTGTTAGTCTTTAAAAGTGCCACAGGACTCTGTTATATATTTGTAAAGTACTTTTGCTGTCTAGTTAATCGACTATATTAAAGGATGCAACTTAGAATCGGAAGAGGAGAGAGATTAATTAAGTAGTGTAGTTTTGATAATTAGTGTTCTTGTACACGCTCCATGTCTCATATTGAGTAAAGTTGAACAAACCTTGTAAAGCAGTTACTTGCTCTGAATGATACAGTAGATTTCAAGTACAGTAATCTGAAACTGAAGGAATTAGAAGATGGATAGCCTATTTCTTTTCTGAACTCTAAGAAAGTACCAAGTGTCTCTTCCGAGATTCTGAATTTCATCTTGCTGAGTTAGTGATTATCTATATAGTTTCATATGGTAGAGATTTTTCTGTTATTTTAAGAACACGTGTATTTAGCAAGCATCAAATATAACATTAGTATGAACTAAAGCGTTTAGGATATCTGAGTAGTTGGTTTTGTTACTTTAGAGAAGACTTTCTCTTTCTGAGAAGGCTTGCAGTAGCTAAATTAGGAGTTAGTCATTATATTAAAAAGCAACTAAATTGGCCAGCACTCTAATGGATATTTTATAATACCTAAATAATAAAAGAAAGTAAACAAATAAATGGTACTGTAGCACTGAGCTAAGATCATGTAACTGTTTCCCTTCTAATCATCATTTTCATTAGGCTTTCCAACCTATTGTTGTGTAGACCAGCTGTAGGAGTTTCTTGTAATGCTGTATTTGGCTGCAGATTCTGAGCCTTGTTCAGGATCATTAAAGGAATTAGTTTTCTCTCCTGGGCTTCTGGTATTCAATTTCTGTAAGAACCAAAAGGAAGTATCTCAGTTACAAGGTGAGTTCTGTTTTGGTAGTAAGTATCTGGGAATGCTGTGGCTGCAATACACTCTGGCTATTTTAAAGGTCGGGCATAAACACCTCATGCTGCTGTTTATTGGCTCTCCTGCAGCAGATGACTTGGGAATGGCATCAGTGAGCCCCATCTAATGTATCTTGACTTACTGAGCAACTGGTAAAGTGTCTTGCTTTTCCCATGCTGAACTACATTTCCTATATCTTAACCTACTTCAGATGGAGATGGTAGCTTTCTCTTGCATTAATTATTCTTTCACATTCTGACTCCTTATGTGGCTCTAACTCAGTGGTTTTCAAACTTAGGGTTAGGACACAGTACTGGGTCGCAGACCCTCAGGCACTGGGTTGCAGCACCCCCTGCTGTGGCCACCACTGCCACAAGACTGGAATGCGTTGCTCAAAGGTGTAATTGTTGGGTTGTGTCCATAAATGATTTTCTTCAACTGGGTCCCGAGGAAAAAAGTTTGAAAGCCACTGCTCTAACTCATTTCTCATCCTTGATCATGGTGTTTTTGCCATGAACTATCCGGAGACAGCCTTTGACTATTGGAGGCCCTAGGTGAAGTCCCATTGTGGGGCCCCCTATAGCCCCCCTTATATCCTCCCACCCCTGCTGGGGGTGCTGGCTCCCCCATAGCCCCACCCCCCCATGGGCCCACCCCCGCCCCTCTCCCTGTTGCCAGCTCCACCCCCCCACAGCCCCCACTCCCCCAAGGACTCACTCCTCTGAGGCAGATGTGGCTTTTGGAGTAGTCAGGGATGGGGGTTCCTACTGTTTGGGGCCCTAGGCAGGTGCCTGCTTTGCTTACCCCAAAAGCCGCCTCTGGAATTATCCCAGGTGCAGCCCTGGTGTCAATCAGAGCCAGACCTTTCTAGTCTTTGTCTTGGGCTGAGAACCCTTGTGGATTTAGATACCAAGATCTACCTTTTTGTTTTCTCACCTCAGGGGCTGACTGCTTATTTATCTCCTTTGGGATGGATCTTCATGAATATGCTCCCAAACAATCTAAGACCACCATAACCTTTTAAACAGAAATTTATTAGGGAAGAAGAAGATGAATAACCTTTTAGCATGAAATAAAATGGCCTAGAAAACACAAATCTCAATCTAACATTTCCTAGCTTTACTCAGATGGCCCCAAACTGTTGGCATTACAAAATACAGCTCACAAAGTGTAATTTTTACGTTGTTAGTGATCTCAGTCTTTTTTTTAGGTTATTTATTGTGGGTCTTTCTCTGAACTTTACCACAGTAGCATGTTGGTGAACCCAGTTCCTATGGTAAAGTTCTTGCTCATGTGGGCTGGCTGCTGATTATAGTAGTTCAACTCATTGAATGTGAAAACATGCATTAACTTGTTTGCTATCAAGTTCCTTGTTTCTCTTTGCCTGGGGAAAAGCTAATATATGTGTGAGTGTCTTATCTTGGCACTGTTCCTTCAATACAACAATTATATTTGATATTTTAGGAACCCTGTTTACTTGAGTGAACTGGGTGTCATCTGGCTCCTGTCCTTTCTCATGTTAATTTCCAGAGTTTATTTGAATTTAAGGAGATGTCACCTGACCCAATCATTCCTTTCCTCTCTTGTCTCACCCCGGCTAAGAGTCAAATTGATTGGTGCATCAGTCCTTGCTCAGTTGTAGCACTTGTCTTTTCCACCTCCACATTCTTGACTGAAATTCGTTTAGATGCATTAGGTTTCCATTAGTTTTTGGTTCTTGGCATTAACCTCAGTTATGCTCATGCACATCAGTTTTGGATACTATATATCTGTTCTTCAATCTTATCCTTCATTTCTAATTTATCACTAGATTCAAGTAATAAATTTGTGTACACAGGTGGCTATGACAGAATGTACCTCTGTATTCACACCCTATATATATACAGTATTGTAATAATATTTCTACAACATATAAGTTGTAAGATATTATTTGAAAACTCATAATTTTGCAGGTCAGTATTGCCGTAGTAAAATATGTATGGCAACACTGTATGTGAAGTTGTGATATTCCTTTATATTGTATTACTAGTACATTTTTCAAACCCCACAGCCCTGCCCAGCCAGAAGTTGACAAACAGGTCTGTCTCTAAACAAAGGAGTTTATGCCCTACTTAATTTTCATTTAAGCAGTAAACAGAGTCATCAAGCTAGAAGGGAAGACAAAGAAAGTTCAAAGGCCATGTCTACACTGATAGTAGCAAAGTCACTGTTGTCAGATTGATTTTTTGGATTGACTTACCGGTCACTTAAGACATGCTAAGTTGATCCGGAAATTGATTTAGTAAAACCAACCCTTCAAGAGGTGCAGCACAGTGAAGATCCCGTGCTGAAGTGGAGTTGTCCTTGTTGAACCTTATCAGATTTCGTTTGGTCCAATCCTTCAATTTGTCTAGATCATTCTGCATCCTGTTCCCTACCCTACAGTATATCTACCACTCTCCCCATCTTAGTGTCATCTGCAAACTTGCTGAGGATGCAATCTACCCCATCCTCCAGATCATTAATGAAGATGTTGAACAGAACCAGCCCTAGGACTGACATCTGGGGCAGTCCGCTCATTACTGGCTGCCAACTAGACATTGAGCTGTTGATCGCTGCCTGTTGAGGCAGATGATCTAGTCAGCTTTCTATCCACCTTATAGTCCATTCATCCAACCCATACTTTAACTTGCTGATAAGAATACTGTGTAACTATTTCTCACTTTTATGCCTCATTACTTGTACTCACTTAAAAATCTATCTGTTTGTAGTTAATAAACATGTGTTATCTAATCCATTGTTTTCAAGTTGGAGTGTCTGGGTAACTCCATTTAGGGTTACAAATTGTGTGCATATTATTCTGTTAAAGAAATAATGGACTCATGTTTGTACTGTCTAGGCGTGGGTTTGGCAATACAAGACATACATTTCTGGGGGGAAATCCGGGACTGGGAGCGTGTTGGGTCACTCTGTTATAGTTTTCAGGGTTGGTAAGGATAAAGGTGTGGCTGGTTGGCTGCAGCACACAGGCAAAATTGAGAGTGACTTACCTGCTAGAAGCTCTTTGTGAACAGTCTAGGCCAGTGGTTCCCAACCTCTACTCTGCCTTGGCACACCTTGATGCCTTGACATTTTTTCAAGGCACACCATTTAAAAAAATGCAAGAACATTCAAATTGACTTAAATTAACTTATGAATATTCATGAAGCATGGCACACTGGTTGGGAAATGAATGCTGCTATGTGGGGTAGCAGGGCAGGGTGGCAGAGAAGGGAGGTCAGGAGTCGTGTGGATTGGCAGGAGAGAGTGTGGGGAGCAGAGCAGGGCAGGGGTGGCAAAGGCCAAGTGTAGCTATGTGGGGAGCAGGACAAGAGTGGAAAGAAAGGAGAGGGGAAGGAAGAACAGGGTGGCAGGGAGAACCTGGGGAGTGGGAGGGCAGGGCAGCAGAGGAGCATGGCGCAGCACCCCCTTCCTCCCAGCGACTCCCTGCCACCCATGGTGGCTCCCTCCCCTCCTCCCCCCTTGGGTCCCTGCTGACTCTGTCTCCCCACCCCTGCAGCCTCCCCCCTCCCCCACTCATGGGTGGATTTTTTTAAGCTGCAGCTACAAAAATCCACGCCTGCCCCACCTGATCCGGCTCCAGCCACTGGGCCCAGGGCTGGATCCCACCGCTCGCATCCCAGGGTCCCTGGTTGGGGCCGGATCCCGCTGCCGCTGGTGTCCCAGGGGGCAGGGCAGGCTGGATCAGGGCCATTGGCGCCTTGGGGGACCCCCTGGCTGGGGGCTGAAATGGGGCCGTGGCTGGGGCTGATGGCTCCAGGGACCCCCAGCTGGGGGCTGGAATGGGGCCGCTGGCGGCAGCTCTGGGGACCGCCCGACTGGACGGAGGCCGGAATGGGGCCAGCGTCAGCTCTCTGCCCACCCACCTCCTCACTGTCCCATGGCCCCAGCAGCCCCCCAACCCCAATGCCCCCCCAAACCTATTCACTCCCCCTTCCCCAGCCCACACTTACATGCAGCCAGCAGGACCAAACTCTGCTGCAGGCTTTTTTTCCCGCCCTGCACAGTCCACGTGGCTGGGCTGAGCAGGGTGGGAGATTTAAATGAGCCCAGCTCCCAAGATTCTCGCGGCACACTTCGAGTGTGGCACACTGGTTGGGAACCACTGGTCTAGGCTGATGGCTACACTAGCAAGGCATTGTAAAGGACATGTCCAATTACAGGGCGGGGTGACCATGCTGCTCATTAGTCTGAATTGTACCCTGGAATAGCACAGTGTCATCCAGTTCTGAAATTGTGGCCTGCGTTATGTTATGCAGAAGCTCTGAGTACGTGATCATGATGGTTCCTGTTGGCCTAAAAATCTGTGACTCCATAATGTATTGCTAAACAAAAGATTGTTAGATGGCTGCATGCACGTACTATACCACAAACGTAGAGGCGATATCTGTGAGCTAAGCTGCAGTGTCATATATTTATCATGCACTTTGGAACACACAAATCCATCTCCATTGAGATTGAGTCTAACATGACAAATGTCTCAGTCATTTCCAACAGTTGCTTTAAAGTTATTTTATTTATTTATTCTGTTTTTGACAATGTGAGAGAAAAATGTTTCCCGCTTTCCCTACAAATTCCACTGTCCCGACCCCCTGATGTTGATCTCATGTCCAAAACAGATAGTATTCAGTGTGGAGTTCAAAGTCTATTAATGCAGAAAAGTTTGAAATGAGAGCTTTATCTGATTTAAGTAAGTGTATCTTTGGAGCTGCTCTTGTCTCTTTTTAAGCATCAGATATATTTTGATATACCCATAACTTAACCATTTATTAAATTGGTAGTGAAAATTAGGTTTGCCAACAATAAATATTTTTTTTACAGTTTTATTCATGATACTTTTGCAAAAGGAATGGGCATATATTGTAGTCGATAAAATGTGTTAGTTAAACCTTTCTTCTACCATAAGAAATACAGTATGCAATCTAAATATATGTAATTATTTATAAAATGGCTAAAAATGTTTAAACCTTTGGGCATTGGGTGGGGTAACTATATGTCCTTATGTCTGTCATTTTGTGCAGAAATTGTCTCTTTAGCTTTACATCCACCCACCCAAATCACATGACAAAGGTAAGAAGCATGCAGAGGTTTTCTATAAAATAGTGGCTGTTTTGCAATGCTAGAATTGCCAGCTATTTTTTATGTAGTTTTTGTCTGTTTGCTTGTTATGGGGGCGGGGTGTAACTTTTTGAAGTTAAGGTATTGTTTCCTGAAATTTAGAATTATTTTCCTATATGCATCACATGTATCTACAAAAATTCTTCATTTGAACTCTCTTTGTTTACAGACTCTTCATTTATGGCCAGTAAATATACTGGGTTACTCAGTAAAATTTGGTTACTAAGTAAATGTTCTCCTCATTCCCTGCTAAAAATTATTAGCATTGATGTAAATTTTTGCTCACCTAAGGATATGTGATGACTAGACATACAATGATCTAAGTCCTATATGACTCATTAGTAGACCAAAACTAAATGAAATGGCCTGCAGAAAAATTCTGACTGGTGGGAGAGAGGTTTCATTTTATACTTGATTGATATCAAGGACATAGAATAGGCCAGACTTTCTGTTACCTTAGTTATTCATTGAAAGCAGGATTAGGGGGAATCACAATAATGAATTTGTCACTTTTAGAGTCTCTAATTCTAGCTAGAGCCCCTGGCACTATGTACTGTAGCCCTAAGGCTGCTCTAAATTTTATCAGCTTGTAATAAACTACCTGTCAGTCATTATGTTGGTTCAGAAGAATTGGAGTGCTATAAATTAAGATCACATACATGTCAGGTGTTCAGTAGGCCATAACACTCCGTTTTTTTTATTGAGGCCTGCGAACATCGATGTTGCCATTTCATACGCTATAATCACTTGAGCCTGGGCATCTACTATGAACTTTAGCATCTTCCTTCAGTTATGGCTTAAGGTCGTTGGGTGGTGGCATTCCAACTCAATGTCTTTATTTCATCAGGTAGGATTCCACTAAGTCCTTGTTGGATAATAATATCTTGGCCTATTCTCTGAGCCCAAAGCTGTGCTATTATGCAACTTACAGCTTTGGTTGTAGCATTTATCATGATTTTTGTGAGGTTCGATAGGCTCAGGCCTGCTTTTCCATTTTTTATTTCCCAGGGTACCAACATATCTTCAAGTAGCCTTTCTCTATATCCCAAAGCTTAAATATGTATGTACGATGGGATCTGATAGGGCTCCAAGACTTCTGCCTAGGGTGTTTAACTAGTTAAAACTTCTTTATTAATTACATTCACACTCCTGCTGAGGCGCCTGTACCTCCCAAAATATTGCCTCCAATATCTTGCTTGGGATGTGTCTGTGTGTTAGAGTTTTGTGTTACTAAGCTGTCTATCCAGTGCAGCCATTCTCGTACTGGGGTGCAGTAAGGATGTAGGTGGGATATGTTAATATTTTGCATGCCTAGGTGTACTTTACAAGATATATCTTTGGGGTTTCTAGCACTTGGCTTTTATTATTTCCTTTTCATACCAGGTCCCCAACATCGTATTCTCTGGCTTGGAAGCACAATGTACAACTACACTCACATAGGTGTTCGTGTACATCACTAGATTGGCAGAGAGAGTCACTAAAATTCACTACCATTGCAGATCATATACCTTCAGCTCAGTAACAGGTGTCTTTCCCTTTATCAGGTGGGATATCCCTATGTAGTAGTAGCTAAAATTGGTTTTGTTGTAAATTACTTCAGACTGATTTTGACGTCATAACAGTGTGTTGCTCTGTTCCTCTCTGGTTCAATTCATTCTGTGTAAATGAATCAAATCATCCAGGCCAGCTTCCTCACAGGGGTTACACTTTTTGATGACATTAATTGTGAGTTGCTGCACAAACTTACAGAAAGCCATTATTTTAATCTCCAAAGAATCTTCCCCCAGCCACACGGCAGAGGGCAGGTCTGTCATCCCATAACATTTGTCTGAGATTGCATCATGTTTCCTGTTCACACCAGCATAGCACAGCAAACTCACAAAGTAAAACCACCATAGCAAGAATACCGTACAACTCTCCTTCATACCGCAGTCTTGATCTTGTGCTTCTGTGTGCTGTCATGGGGGTGTGTGATAGCTGTCTAAAAAACCCCCAAACAAACCCAGAAAACAAAAGTGGGATCTACAGACCGCATTAGTATAAATTATTTACATATATTTAATCTTCCTATCTGCTAGTATCCAGCAACCTGCAAAATCATATGACATTTTATAAAGGAATTGTACTGTGCTAGTCTATAATTCCCTTCACCTATAAACTCTATTGGTCCTGCTGAGAATGACATAAACTGGCTGTCACCACAGTCAATTTGCCATTCAGATATACAGCAATCACTTGGAAGTTTCCCATCAGCTGTGCTTTTTGGCAGCTTTTGCAGCATCTAGGACTTTCATTAGTTTAGTCCCAGCATGTTTGACTATTAAATTTATGGTCTTCAGTTGTTCCTGAATGAGTGTAAGTAGGATATTATGTTTGAGTATGTTAGCATGCATCATACCAAATCAGTATTAACTCCCAATATCATGGGTTGAACATACTCTGCAACATTGATATCTGCTCCTATTAACTGAAATATTTTCTTTGGTACTTCATAAACTACATCACACAGTCCCAATACAGTAACATTGCAATAACATTTGTTTTGGACAGAATTAACATTTTTATAAATTTCATTATTCACCGCTTGGGTACATTGCTTGCATACAAAAACACAACTTTGTCCAATGTACACAATGGTAGAATTAAATGCTATTGTTGGGTAGCAAAGTATATTTCCAATTCCATACATCCAATTAATCTTTCTTATAAAGGTATGTAAATTGTGTCAGTGGTTCTTCACAAATATATCCCAGTTCTAATCCCAACATGGCTTCATATGTGCAGCTTTGTAAATTTATCAGTCAAATTTCATTTCCTTCTTTCAGTCCCCATGTTAGGTGTTTAGTAGGCACTGCTGGGCCTGTTAATAAATGAGCAAAAGTCAGCACCTGTGCCTATCCAAAGAATAGAGTTCATCAGGGCACTCCTAGACTCTATACAACTTCAAGCCAGAGCACTCTTGTTAGAGACCGGGTTTCTGGCTGTGTCCATGGCAAGGGTATGCCGCACCCTTCTGGGCCACATGGCAGCATATACTTACATAATACAGTACACCAGACCACACCTCAGACCTCTGCAAATGTGGCTGGCAATTGGAGTCCAGACACTGTCTGGACATGAGTTTCATAGTCCCTCCATGGACACTATCTCTCTATAATGGTGGATGAAACCACATCATGTGCTGATGGGGGGTGTCTTTCCCAGACCCTTGATCGACATTGTCATTACCTTCAGAAGCTTTGGAGCTGGGGTAGGGAGCCTGCCTGGGTTTGCTTAGAACCCAAGGCTTCTGGACCAAGGATGAACCATGTCAAAGAACTCAGGCTAGTTGGACTACCTTGTGAGTTTTTTTTACCTCACCTCTGTAGCAAGGTTGTTCAAGTTCACACAGAGAACATGGCTGTGATGTATTATATCAACAAACAGGGCAGAGGGGGTGTGTGGGTGCCCAGATCCTAAGACCTTTGATAAGAAACCTTAAGCTTGTGGAACTTCTGTGTGAGTCACAGCATTCAACTGGAGGTGGTGTACCTTCCTGGAGCCAAGAATGCATTAAAAGATTGCCTCAGCAGATTCTTTTGCTCTCACCACAAGTGGACACTCCATCCAGAGGTGGCCAACTTCATCTTCCAAAGGTGGGGCACTTCCCAAATGGACCTCTTCACGATCAAGGGGAACAGGAAATACAATCAGTTCTGCTCACTTCAAGGATTCAACGATAGTTCACTGACTAATGCCTTTCTCCTGCTGTGGTCAGGCATTCTCATGTGCGTCTTCCCACTGATACTTCTAATATACAAAGTCTTCAAAAAATAAAGAGAGACAGGGCTCACATTTTCCTGGTGGACCCAGAATGGCCATGTCAGGATTGGTTCGGGATGGTACTCCTGCTGTCAGTGGCCTGCCCGTGGATGCTTTCCTCGTGGCTGGACCACCTCTATCAGGATCATGGTCATCTGCTTCTCCCAGACTTACTGTCCTTGCTCCCGAGAGCACGAATGCTCCATGGGTAGGCTGGGAATAGCAATCTTGCTCGGCTTTAGTTCAGAGGATTCTGTTAGAAAGCAGAAAATATTCCACTGGGGCTTCTTACCTAGCCAAGTGGAAGCACTTTGCTTGCTGGGCAGCTTGCTGGAGTGTGTCTCCAAAAAAATGACCTATCGAGGTGCTCTTGGACTATTTGTTTTACCTAAAATGAGAAGGCTTGGTTTTCTCATCAGTTAAAGTGCACCTAACAGTGATATCAGTCTTTCACCTTCCTGTGCAGGGCAGAATGGTTCTTTCACATGAGATGACAGCCAGATTCCTCAGACGTTTGGAAAGGTTCTTCCCACCACTGTGGGACCTGGTTTCCCAATGGGACCTGAACTTTGTTCTTTACAGGCTCACTGGACCACTCTTTGAATCTTTGTCTTCCTGTTCCCTCATGCACCTGTCTTGGAAGGTCACATTTCTAATAAGGATTATATCAGTGAGGTGGGTCTCGGAGATTAAGCCCCTGACCTGAGACCCTCTCTACACGATCTTTTACAAAGTCCAGGTACATCCTCATGCAGCATTCCTAGCGAAGATGATATCTCATGTTCATGTCAACCTAGACATTCTTCTACCAGTCTTCTGTCTGAAACCTCACAACTCTAGCAAGGAGAGACTGCTACATACACTTGATGTCAGGAGAGCTGTGGCTTTCTACATTGACAGGACCAGGCCCTTCTGTGAGACCACACAACCCTTAATTGTGATTGCCAACTGAATGAAAGGGCAAATTTGACCTGTGTCATCCCAGTGAATCTTGATGTGGATCATGGCCTATATTCAAGCCTCTTATGAGTATGCTAGGGCCACACCCCCTGACAACCCATTCTACATGGGTTAAGGCATCTCAGTGGTCTTCCTGGCACATGTCCCAGTACAGGACGTCATCTTCAATGCATATCTTCTCGTCCCACTATGCCATCATGCAGCAGGCTCAGGGTGATGCTGCCTTTTGCAGAACGGTGTTGCAAACATGAACCTATGAACTTCTGCCCACTGCCAAGGACATTGCTGGTAAGTCACCTAATTGGGAATAGACATAAGCAAGCACTCGAAGAAAAAACAGTTCCTTACCTTATAACTATTTTTCTTCGACATGTGTTGCTCATGTCCATGCTATAGCCCACTCTTTTTCCCCTCAGTTGGAAATTTGGCAAGAAGGAACTGAGGAGGGTGGGGGGTGGCTGTGCCCGATATATGGGTGCATATGTGTGCCACTGCAGAAGGTCCTAGAACTGGTCCTATGGATACCACTAGAGGAAAAAATTCCAGCAGTGGTGCACATGACAAACCCATACCTAACTGGAAATGGACATAAGTAACACAGCTCAAAGAACAACGGTTACAAGGTAAGTATCCATTCTTTCTATTGGTTAATTTTGAGGCATTGGATCATTTTCCAAAAATAATGTGAAATTTTTTTTAGCTCAGGCACACAGAAAAATCTAGGTAATTCACAATTAACAAAAGTCTTAATATTTGAAATAGTAAGTCATTTCCAGTCTCATAATTATTATTTTTTTTATCTTTATTGAACATGTTTAACATATGGAAAAAATGGCTAGGTAGTAAAGTTAGGTTAAAATAGGGCATAAGATTTAATCATTGGGTTACAAACAAAACTTGTGCTTTCATGTTGACTGCAATAATTACGAATAGCAATTCTGCTTCTCTGTTCCAGAAGCTCCTTTAGAACAAACAAACAAAACCCCCAAACCTCGCAGTCTGAATGCTCCAATAACTTTCATTTAGTAGCCCTTCTTATTCATTAACCGTTCTTTAGACATTGGTATATTAATAATCTTAAAATTCTAGGATTTCAGTGTGTGTATTGCTAGCTTCTGGCAGATATCTATTGTTCAATGAGAGGACTGCACATCAGGGTATGATATAGTATGCAAGAAAAATGGCCTCCTGTTTCCTAGCTCTAATTTTCAGACTTCTAGAAAAAAAATGTATGTTATAGGTCCCCATCCTCCAGTAGAGACCTGAGCTAGCAGAATTAAGAATCATAAGTAGAAGATTTTGAGGTTGGATGACCTAATATTTTGAAACTTTTTATTTAAATCTTCAGACAACATCAATGAACTACATGTAACTACATTTCTGATATGAAACAGTTTTTTAGGCAGTATGAGGTTTTGGTGATCATAAATGAATATGCCAGGTTTATCACTGTTTCCTTCATTCATTTATCTAGCACCTGTACCTAATGTGTGTTGCGTTGGGCCTTTTCCATCAAAGTTAAAGGGAGGTTTCCACTGGTTTCAGGGTATACTGAATCACACCCTTGTTATTCCTATGGTACCTTGTACACTTCCACTGACAGTTTCACTGAGCTGCTATTGTGTGGTTCACCTATTATGACTGATCATAATCTGATCAGATCACTTGTGCCATACAGACAAAAATCTGTTGTGTGATTATGGCTTTGATCAGAGACTACTCCTCTTTAATATTCTCGTGGAGCCATGCTGGCTTAACCTATGGCACTGCTCGGCAGCCATAGAAGTATGGTGTCTGTTTTAGTAAGTATCCCATTTCCTGAGATGCAGCCTGACCACTCTTCTGCTTAATCTCCCCTTTTTTCCAGGAAGCACGTTGGCTAGTCAGGACTCCGTGGCTCTGTTACATGGATCTTAGACTCGTCTTCTTCAGTGGAATGTATACCCTGTGTGTGGACAAAAGGGATTCTGTATGTGTACTACCAGCTGTTTGCTGTAGTGTTGAATCCACTTTTGTCAGTACTTTTCTGACCCACTTGATAATGAATACACGGATTCTGCAGTTTATCTACTCATGTATCTCACTTCTTACACATGAATCCTTCTCTATTGGAGGCATTAGTAAAAATATAGATGCCACTGCCACTCAGAGATATACATCTAACTCCCACTCTCCCAAATATTAAATACTAATTTTGGAAGAAAGGCAGAGTTCGCTCATAAATTATAATGTTTAATTTTCATAGAGCTCAGCTTGGACACTTTCTTGATAGTAGCTTTGGAGTGTGCACGTTATTTCTTTCCAAAGTGGCTGGCTTGTTACAGGAGTCACTTTTCTGGCTAAAATAGGCTGAAGTTTTACAGAATTATCTTTCACTTACCCTAGCCTCGTGCTCTGTAGCCAAGTGACACAATGAGAGAATTTTCAAGGGATTTGTGACTAAATTTCCAAATCTTTTTTCCAAATATTTGATGGTGCCTAACAATACACTGATAAGCTGACTCCATAGTCTTTATGTAGGTTTATGCTTATCAGGCCTTTTGTTTTTAAATCCAGGTTGTTTTTTAACTATTTCAGGAGTTTGATAATCAAACAATAATTGTGATTGAATTCTGTGATTTATCTTTTCATACTGTTTTTCTGAGTGGATTTTATCTATGAAAGAAGATTTGGGGAAAGTGATTAGCCTCCTCACTTTGTTTCTCTAGTGACCTTTATGGAGTCTCTCTCAGAACCAAAAGAATCTTTCCTTGTTACGTTTTAATCCTTCTGTTCACTGCTGTGTCTCAACAACTGTCCCATTACCTGAAGGCTGGGCTGGACAAGGCTCCTGTCACAGTTGTGCTGCTGTAACCAGAGAGATTAATGATCTGCTGTAATGTGTAGTATGAGAAACTGTTGTCGCCGGGGCTTGTGGTATAGGGAAACCCTGATCTAACTTCACATAACCAAAGTACACTTTGTAATCCTCTGCAAATGATCATGATTTCTCTGTCACAGCATCCTTGGTTCAGCAGTTCCTCTTTTAACCTCAGGAAAGAAATTTATGGGCTTGATTTTTAGAAGTGCTGAGCACTCATGCTAGTAAAAGTCAATGGGAGCATCTTTGAGTGTTCAGCACCATTTGAAATTGGGGATTTTTAATATTGAAAAGCAGAAGAGTGAGGTTGTATTTACTCAGGTGACATTAAGCCCATGTTGATGTTAATCTGTGGCTTACCTTTAAAAGGTCCCCCCTACCGGCCAGGTTTTTCATTAAGAAAAGACAAACAGCTCTTTGAGGCTAAAAGCAGAGAATCTCCATTACATAAGAATTGCTCAACCCATCCAAGAATAAAATAGGGCATCAATGCACACTGTGAGGTGTGTTCCTGAAGTGCACTAATGTGTTGTGCATGAATTGTCTGTGTAGAGATCCTGTGGGTGTACACTAAAGGTTCCCTGAGATGCTTCCTAAAGCATTCTGGGGAACCTTTAATGCAAACTGGCAAGGTCTTTACAGACCAATTAATGTGCAACTCATTAGTGTGCTTTAGAAATCACACCCTCACAGGGCACATTACCTAATTGTAGACAAGCCGGTCGTGTTTAGAATTATTGTAGCCCCAATCCTGCAATGAGATCTATGGGGTCAGACTGACGGGGGTGCTGAGGTGTTATACAATAGAAATGCTAAATAATAATTACCATCATGCACATGGCGGAAACAGGAGCTTTGAAATAGATGTGCACATTTAAATATGAAAATCCTTAATGAAAATGGCCTGCAATTATTTTAATGACCATGAGATGTTTATTTTAGCAGACAATAGTGCATTACTGTACATTAATGTTAAGAATTAAACACAAAAAACCCACCGATTGAGTTTTTGAAACTACTATATTTAATAGTTTGGAATAAAAATAAAAATCTGGGAGAATGTCCTGGTTGCTCTGTCTTACAAATAATTGATCTAGTTACTTCAGAAGCCAATATCAGTAATAATAAATCCCTACAGGGCACTAGGCATTGCCATAATACGCATGAATTTACTTTAGGCAGGTACAATATGTTAAAGTTACGAAGGCTGAAACAGGCTTTTTAAAGATTTTTGAATGCACTATTATAGCAAAGGAGCCACAAGGCAATTCAACCTACACTGAAGTCTGCAAGTTTTTCTGCACTAGAACTTTCTGGACTCAAGTTAATTGACAGATATCTCCAGTTAAGTTTTTACAGGCCTTTTGTTCTGGGATATAATCATTTGTACATTATCTGAGACTGAGGCATAACAGTCAATTAATGTGGGTAAAAAATTATAGTGTACAGCTACCCTTATTAGAGTTGCCACGTCTCTCAGAATCAGGCTCTAAATTGGCAGACAAAGCAGTGTTTCCACCCTGGACATGTATTTACTCTGAATTGTTTGAATTTATGTTTTTGATTCACAGAGAGGTTTTAGATTCACTGGAAAGATTGGACTGTATGGAAGTTGATTTAAGTGTACAATTCAGTCTCTTCAGGGCACTGTTGTTGGAAAGCCAACAAATAGGCTTGTTCTCATCAGTCTGTTACAAAATATGTTTATTTTAATGTTTAATTAAGTTGGAAGTTGGGTTATTGCAACTTTATTCAGGCATTAAAACCTTGGAATAAGAGTGTACTGTTTGCAGCAAATAAGAAGTGTGATAGTCTCAAAAAAAAAAAAAAGTGGTGGGTGGGGGGGACGAGGATGGGAGAGAGAAGGCAAAGATATATACAGTGTCACTTAAAATGCATTCAGGTGAACTCTAACCTTTATTGCACTAACTATTTCAGAGAGCATATGATAGGCTTAGTACTGTATTTTATCTACCTGTTCTTTGATCTCCTTTTT